>JAHBCN010000514.1:0-176760 GCA_019359885.1 Listronotus oregonensis
TTTATTTTGGCAATAGTTAACATAACAATGGGCCATACCAAAATGTAATATAATGAACGTTTTATTACAAAGTATAAAATAAATTTAAGCAAATTTTTAAAACTAATTATATAATTTTGACAACTTTTAAAATATGTACCACTGACCTTTATATGGACTGGCAGAGCGTATCAGGTGAGCTACCTGCTGATTGGTTGGCTTTCCCTCGTCAATCAAGAGACGCGTTGGAGCCACGAAGGAAGGTTATGCCATGATTCTTTTTTTCTCTCTGGCACGCTTATTTGCACTGCCAAACGGCAAGACTGCCTCTAGTAAATGTATGCTCGTTTTGTATAAATACATTTAAGATGTTTACAATATCTGATTATCGCTATAAGTTTAAGCAGGAAAAGACTTAACGGTATTTGTACCAACATTGTTTTCCCTTCTGTTTAAGAGTTTGTTCCAATCTCGCAAAAAACGATAATTGTACGGCCATATGCAAGTCTAGTCAAATAAACCCATCTTTTATTTGTCCCTATTTTTTGCTATTTAAATTGTGTTATATTAATTTTGTTACCTAATTGTTTATATTACTACCTAAAATAATTTATATATGCAAAATTTAAAAAATCAGTATCTGAATATAGTAAAAAGAGTTATTTGTGCAACCAGTTGGGAAAAGCACTATTCTTCGTAACGAGCAGAGCAAAAGAATGTAAATTGTGAAAAACAGTGTTTCCAACGGGTTTCACACGATATTTTTTTCTAATTTTAAATATGATATAGTTCTTTTTTATTCAAGTTTAAAATATAAAAAACTATTCGAAACTCATTGACCTTGTCAAATATCTTACTTTTCATGACCAGTTGCGAAAAATTGTACTTTTTGTAACCAGTTATGAAAACTTGTTTAGATATTTGACAACGTCAATAATTTTTGAAAAGTGTCACTTTAAATGTTAAAATTAGAAAAAATATATTTCACTAATATAAATTAATTAATGATTTATAGAAATTTCTTAGTCCGGTACTGGTCCTTTATTTCAAATATGCATGCTGGATTCCCTTAGGGTAAAACCAGGATAGATGCCTCACTTTTTAAAATAACTATGTATCTCTTAGCACAAAAGCAAGATTCTTTTTTTTAAACGGGTAGGTACTTTGGTTTATTATCTTCAAATTATTGAAAGGAATAAATATTATCTTTGGTTTTTCCCCAGTATTAGCAATTTTTGCGGACCTTTAAATTTTAGGACAACTATCCCTATAGGGGAAGTTGCTTAATCCATGTAAATTACGTTTAGGATCGATGCCCCGCCGAAAAAGAGGAAGTTTATCCCGCAAAATCTTTGATCGCACCTAGCCGTCCCATGCAATCGCACAGAGACATGTAACACTGCCATCTTAGTTGTATTTGCAGAGTCTATAGATAAATAAAATAACATGTTGTGTGTCATTCGCGAAACTAGAGTTATTGCAATCAAGGCAACTATACCCCTGGGGCGACTATCCTGGTTTTACCCTATTGGTTGTTTAGTGCGCGCGAGCGTAAACTTGCTATAAATGCGATTAGCGATTACAGATCTAAAGTTAGGTTATCTATGATGTGTACTTACAATTTTTATCAGTCTTTAGCCGACCTAAAATATTTATAGTTAACGACCTTCACCCATCTGCCAACCGGAGTATGTAAACTGAGGACTTATTCTCTTTATGACATGTAAACTGAGGACCGTTTAGAACATGGATTAATAATTCGACAGGTAAATTGAGGACCAAATTAAAACAGGTAAACATTATAAAGTTTCCCGAATTCTCCAAGATTAAAAATTTCCTGAAACTATTATAATTACATTTTAACAGAAAAAAGAGTTTTTATGCTTACGTAATCTTACGTAATCTGAATTTAGTATTTTTTGATGTCAACTAATGTAAACACAAAGTATAAAATAAGTAAATTTGAGTTTATGTCAAGTCAGCACAGCTGCAAATTATTGCTTTTAAATGTCTTTACATATTTACAAAAAAAAGTTTTGTAAAGTGATAAAACTTTTTGAACTTGCACACATAATAAATGTAGCGCTAAGATTTTCACTCTTGCCGAAGACTCTGTTATTAAGTCCTTATTTCTGGTCGGTCATGGTTAGTTTTGGTTAGTTAAAGCGGCTTTTTATTTTCCCAAATTCAAAAGCCCTTAGTTCTGGTCGGTCATGGTTACTTTTGGTTAGTTAAAGCAGCTTTTTATTTTCCGAAATTAAAAAGCCCTTAGTTCTGGTCGGTCATGGTTAGTTCTGGTTAGTCAAAGCAGCTTTTTATTTTCGCCAATTATATTTTAGACGTGATAAATCACTTAAAACAATTCTGCCATGATATCTGAATTTTGGTCCTTAGTTTATCGGTGCTTTGAAAAACGGTTAGTCCTCAGTTTACCTATGCTTGTTCAGGTATCAAATATCAAATATAAATTTTGGTCCTCAGCTTACATGCACCCCTGCCAACCAAATAAAAATAATTTTTTGTCAAATATGGTATGTAACCAAATGTATTGCGAATTGGTTATCTAAACTGTTATGGTCAAGGCTGTAATTATTTAAAAAACATTTTTTATACGACTGCTTTAGAAAATGGGGTTTTGCACACGCTAAACAAGCTTTGAAAATTGTATTTTGCGCACAATGTGTGCAAGGAAAATATGTTTTTTTTCACACGGTTCTGTCTTTCAATATGATTTATTATGGTTTTTTATTGTTATGTCAAAAAAATAGAAAACTCAAAGTAGGCTTTATTCCATAGCAACCGTTCATAGTTTTCTTGTTTTGTTGATTAGATACCAATTTAGATACAAAAAAATTTTGATTTCGCGAAAAAATGTCCCATTCTGAAGAAATTCTAAAAAAAGCGAGTTTAATCTCGTCAAACCTACTTCAACAAAGTCAAGAGATCGATATGAAGCCGAGTTACATCGATTTTGAAGTGGAGACAAGCAAATAACGACAAACGTTTTCCGAAAATGTTATGTTGGTGTACTTTGAAGAGCTGTCGAACAAATACAAGTCTTCAACATTATGGAGCACCTTTTCCATGCTAAAATCAACCCTGAGGGCAAACCAAAATACGGATATTGGGAAATACCAGAAGTTCAGGCCCTAATAAAAGAAAATCAGAAAACTATGTACCAAGAAGTCCAAAATTCTTAGCGAGAATGATTTTGCGCTTCCTAAAGAACGCTTCAGACGAGAAATATTTGCTAATCAAGGTAGGCATCACAGTTATTTTATTTATTTTATGGTGTCATTTTTTATAGTGAGAAGGTTTATAGGCAGGGGTTACCCAATTCTGTTTTTAAATAGTGCTAGTTTCATAAAGTACTTACTTAAAATGAATAAAACTAAAGACTTATCGGTATTTTTTCTTGTTTCAGGCAGTGGTGGCAGTCGGACTCTCTGGGGCATGCCGAAGAGAAGAATTGTGCTTCCTTAAAAAGAAAATATGACGGATTTTGGCAGCGCAATGTTAATTAAACTAGAGAATACCAAAACGAAGATGCCGAGATCATTTACAGTGTCAGGAAGTCTCTACACCATCTTAAAAAAGTATTCTGCCCTTGACCCCCACTCCTGCAAACAGATCGTTTTTTTTTTAATTATCAAAATGGAAAATGCACTCGCCAAAACATTGGAATTAACAAAATTGGCGGTATGGCAAAAGACATCGCCAAATTTTTGATGTTGGGAAAATCCAGAAGCCTATACCGGGCATTGCTTTAGGCGGTCGTCAGCCACAATATTGGTGAATTCTGGATCAGATTTGCTGGCTCTGAAGCGCCATGGTGGATGGAAATCCAGCTCAGTCGCCGAAAGTTATATAGATGACTCGCTTAGTAATAAAATGGATGTTTCAGAGAGGATCTCTTCCTCTGTGTCGTCTGTTGCGGCACAGCCACAACAACAATTGAGTAATGAAGTGCCGCAAGAAAACTGCAATATGCCGACGACAGAAACTGTATAAGCAAGGTGCCCGAAAATGTTGTCTCCATCGTTAAAAAGTCGATCAACAATGCGACGATTCCTGCAGAAGTAAACATTACAATTAATATTTTAAAATAGTTATGAAGTTTCCTGTTTGCTAAATTATAGTCTGTAGTTTCTTGTTTTCATTATTTTTGTTTTGCGTTTGTTTTTAAAATAAAAATTTACACAAAAAATGTTTTTTTTTATTTGCAGTCGTATAAAAAGTATCGTAAAAAACTCGTTAGAAAACCTCTTTGCACACTCGCGAGACTTGTGGACCTCGACTTCGTCTCGGTCCATCAATTTGTCTCGCCCGTGTGCAAAGAGTCGTTTTCAAACCTTGTTGTTTAATATACTATTTTAAAAAATCTTTGATACTCTCTGTATAATGTTAATTCTAATTTTTTTTTATTCGACATGGCAGTACTAATATACAAAAAATGTTTTTCCTAAATTTCATAAATAACGCATTTGGAAATTATTAAAATTTAAAAGTAAAGAAATAATTACAACTTTTATTTATGAAATTGACGAAAAAATATTTTTGTAGTAGATATATCAGTTCTACCTACATAAACTGGAGTCTCTGTTAGCACAAAATACTTTGTTTAATCAAAGATTGGAAAAATAGAAGTTAATTGGGCTTTGGGTTTTGTAATTGTTGCCTAGGCTCACAATTTTGACATAACCTCAAGTTTTCGCTAAAGGTAGAAACAAGAAGAATAAGTGACTTTCGTTTCGGCCTTCCTTCTGTGAACATCGAGTTTTGAAAGTTACGTAGCTTTTTCAGGAACCGACTCGACTGCTAGCTGTCGGCGCGGAAAATGGGGTTTTTGCCTCAAAGACCACAAGGGAATTTATCCTGCCATCTATAAGTGTTGTAAAAAGGTTTTAGGCTTGCTAGGGTTGCTTCCTAACCGTTGTTTTTTTCAATTACATGTGATGGCGTCAGCCGGGACTGGCCGAAACCGGTTATACCTGTCACGTCACTGCATTTCGGAGCACCTAAATGTGCATTAAGCGTAGTTCATATGCTTGCGAAATGCGATTTGCGAATTGCGGAACTTGTTCTGATTGGTCGATTTTAAATGTGTCATTTGTAGGAGGTCTTAATCTTAAGTTTTTTGCGATTCGCAATATTTAAAATCTAGGGGGCGGGAAAATTGACGGATTCTTATTGGTCGACTTAAAATATGTCAGTTGTCCAAGAGGTTAATATCACTTTTTTTGCGTTTCGTAATATTTGAAATATGAGAAGCGGGTAAATTGACTTTGATTCAAGATTTTGCGAATTCCGCAAAAATTGATGACCACGAGCATGCGTATTGATATAGATACTCGTATGATTTTGGCGTAGCTCAAAAGATTAAGTTACTACAGGTTCAATTCCGGGGGCCATGTAATATTTATATATATATATATATATATATATATATATATATATATATATATATATATATATATATATATACCAATGGCCTTGGCCGCGTCAAAACACCGCTTTTTATGAGATTAGCGAAGTTAAGCGATGTCGAGCACGGTTAGCATTTAAATAGGTGGCCGCTAGTGAAGACCGTGTCCGTTGGTTGTGGTTCGAAACTCACGTCAAACTATAAGTTCCGGCTGGAAAAAAATTACACAGATGTTAATAAGGGTAGTTCAGAGGTATCAGTTATATTTACATAAGGTCCGTGGTGGCTTTACCCCGCGTTGTCTAAAAGGTGCTGTAAAATGCAAATTCTGCATGTTTTTATGCTTGGGCAGCATTGACGGAACGGGGAATAAAGCGGGGATCGTTGTGTGCTTTTAAAGTTTTAAAATAAAGGAAACTAGGGTGTTTTTTTTCGATAAAATCCTAATCTTATGGGATTAAAGCGATCCTTTTTTTCATGACAACCTGTCATTCACATATTTCTATAGCACATTATGCAGTTGTGATTTCAAGTAAAAATTAAATAAAAAGTTTATTGTTTCCAGCATATTCCTACTGATTCAGCCTCAGCAGGCCTCAGGCAGATCTAAAAAGCGTGCAAGAGAGAAAGATTAATCAAAATATAATCTTTCTCTCTCGCTCCAACGTGCTAATTGGTCGAGGAGGACCGGCTGACGAATTAGCACGATGAGTAGGATATAACCTTCCCACTGACCAATGAGCACGGGGAAGCGAGAGAGAAAGGTTATACTGTAATTCTTATGTCGCTCTCGCTTGCTGCCTAGTACCAAGGCTGCCTCTGTAAGTATATGCTCAAAGGTTAAAATAAGTTTGTGATCTTTAATATAATTCTTCTTCTTCACCAGTAAAAATATTCAACTTGATCCTTATTATTGGAAAATTAATTAAAACGTCAATACAGAGCATCAATCTACTTAATACTCTTGTCAATACTTCCATCTTGCATCTTGCCAACAGTTCCAACACTAAATCCCTAAAAAAATTCGCAGTCGCAGCGCTATGAAATACCAAAAAAACCGGCGGAAAAATTTTGCGAATTCGTAATTCGTAGATCGCATTTCGCAAGTATAATAATATGAACTACGCTTTACAATAGCATAGCTAATAACCGGAGGTTTCCATGCGGTTTATACCGAACAATATCGGAGTCTCTACCAAATAATTGATAGCTTCGTATCTTAACTGGATTTATCTAGAGTCTAGCAATGAAGAATAGGTCGCTTTACCTTATGTTAAGCTTTAATACAGGGTGAAGCGAGCTGGTGATTGTCTTGCCGCAAAGCCATACTAAGGAGAAAGTTATTAGCCTCCATTCTAGCAAGCAAGAACAAGAAGGACCTTTTCTTATCGGCACAATCGAGAAAGGGAGTTTCGGTTAATATTGTAGTGATATTTTAATACTTTTCGTCCTGATATTAACGCTAATCTTGCAAAGTTGTATCGGACAAAACATTATTATCGTGTAGAAGTTAAAAACGCGTGCCGCCAATCGAGGAAGTGCTTCCGCATCAAATCAAATTTGCTATCAAGTTTATAAATAATAACGTATGTTAGCTTAAAAAAATATAATTGAGTAACTTTTAAATTGGCATTGAATATTAGTGATTAAGGTGGTACTTTTTTCGTTACTGCTACCCTATTAAATAGTTTAGTGTACAGGGCTGGATTTAACTTTTTGCCGCCCATAGGCTAATATATTTTTGCCGCCCTAATATGTCAATATTTTTTAGATATTAGAACGAAAAATTTGGCATTAAAAGAATGTAAACTTCATCAGTAATTGCCAAAAAAAAATTAATAAACCACAACAACAAAAGTAAATAATTTAGAAAATTAAATAACAATTCTTTAAAACAAACAAATTTCATAATATAAATCAAAATATAAATTAAAACTGTAAAACAAATAAGTCTTTTTGGAACTACGTATTATTAAATTATAGACAAAACCCTATACTAACATTTTTCTTCGAACCCTTTTTTCTGCAAAATCATTAGTTATATCATTAAAATTTACGATTACATTTTGTAAAAAAATAATGGTAAATTTGCCGTCCTAGGCTTCAGCCTACTCAGCCGTTACGTAAATCCACCCCTGTCAATATAGAGAATAATAGTTGCTTAAGTCAAAAATTACTATAGCTATTAATTGAAAGATAAGAAAAAAAATGAGGAAATTTTACTTAAAAACTTATTCGTAATCGTAAACCGCATCCGACATTTGTTGATACTGTAGTTTACTTTATTGAACATAAAATTATATTTGTAATTTGATGCCAAAGAAAGTCGTCAAAGAGTTTTTAGTTTTTTTTAATACTAGATTAACTCAAAAATAGATGAGTGTATAACCACAACTAACCACAACTAACCATAACAAGTTAAATTTGTGCAAAATAGTGATAAAGCTCATAAAAATAGCAATAGCTTATTGGATTCAGAGTGACGTGAAGAAAAAAGTATTTCAATTATTTTACAGCACAAAAAAAAATTGCAATTTTTAATAACAAACTAAGATGAAAAAAAGAAGGCATTTAGTTTTTCGTTTATGAGTCGAACGATTCTAAAAGAAGAGAAAATTTACCACGATTTTACCCGGATTATTTGTAATCTTAATTTACCATCAAAAATAGGGTTTTGCCTTATAGGTACTAAACTTGTCTCTTTTTTATAAATAATTTATTTGTTGCTTTGTAAAAAAATGCACAATCTATGGAAAGATTCAGCGATAGTAGCAGTTTTTTTTATTATTAAAACTTTGAAGCCTTGCTTTTTGTTTATCTTGATAGCTTCTTTTGTAGAGGAGCAATGAAGATTTACACTAGGACATATTTACACTTAGTCTTATGTTAAAAATAAAGGTGATGCGATACTTTTTTGGCGCAATGTAGTTGTAGGGCTTCAAATAGATTTTTGAAATGTTACTAAGAAATGTAAAATTTGGTAGGGAAATATACAAGCAAATTATTAGTAAATTTAAAAAAAAGGTGTTCAGATTATTTTTTAAAGTAGAAACTTGGTTGAAATATCCTAAAAAATTTTAAAGAAATGTGAGGAAATTTTGGAGAACAATAAAATCGCAAAAAATTATAAATGCTTTATTTTAAAGTGCAATGTCCAAATATATTTAAAAATATTTACACAAATTTTCAGTTAAAATACATTTAAAACACTGATGAAGTTTAAGACAAGATATTTTTGTTTCCCCAGAGTTGTGCTCTTCTACAAAATGCATAAAAATTGAGTCCATTTTATAATCTTCAAACCACAGACCACAAATGCCAAACTATAATAATTTAATTTATTTATTTAAAGATAAACTTAACAACACTCTAGGTAATTACATGTAGTTCAAATAATTAAAATAGGACTTGAAAAATAAACACATAAGTAAACAAAGATTTGCAGGTTAGGATCACTTCAAAAGTTTAAAATGAAATGAAAAATAGGTAAAGCAATGACAAAGATAAACTTATGACATTTTCATGGGATAGAAGGAGAGCAAATCGTAGCAAGGGCCTGGCTGATCTTTCTGTTTCTCTACTCCGAACTAGCCATTCGGAAATCCGATTATAGTTGAGAAAACTTACGGAGTCGGGTTTAAAGAGATTTTCTATTTTAGACAGGAAATTTCTTCTCTATGGTTTACAGAGTTCGCCTGCAGATTTGCAAATTTTAGTGAATCCCATATGACGGTTATTTTTTTTAAATCATTTGATGTAATTTTTAAAAATTTAATTTTAACCCGGTATTTAGGAGAAAAAAGTACTTCGAGATACATATTTTGTAAAGTACAGACTACTTTTTTGTGTGGCTGTTTTATTAATTACACTTGCCAAAATATGTTAATTATACCTAATTTTTATTTAAAATTTTGAGACAAATGTTTCCTCTTCTTGGTATAACCCAATAAATATTTACCTGTGATACATTTTCGTCTCTAAATTCACTTTTGCACCACACAATCATGCAGCTTTTTTTATCCATATCACTTAAATTTAGCAATATAACGAGTTTAGTTTATAACAAAATGCAATGTATGGGTCTACAAAATAGGATTAGCAAAATTTTATAGATTTTTAAGTACAATTAAACAGACAACACCAAACGTATAAAAAATTAAAATTAGGTTAAATTTTAATGTACCATTAAAGATTAGAATTATATTATTTCTTTATTAAAATACAAAACCATTATATTAATAACCAGTGTGTTGTTTCGCTATGTCGCTCATTTTAATAAAGTTATAGAGTATTGTTGTTTTACTTTAGCAGTGAAGTTGATGTAACGGTGAGAATTACATCCAAGTGAGGCGTGTAAATTATGAAATTGACGATGATAGAATTAATCTTGGAGTGTAGATAATTTATTTCTTATCACTTACATTTGCTTAAGAATTCAGATAGTTACATCTGCTCAAAGGCTTAATTCGAATAACCTTAACACCCTTAGATGTTGCCAAGCGCTTTCCAATCAGCTAACGAGGAAAATAGCAATGTGTGATAATTATCAATGATTTCAAGCTTTGTGTAATATTATTCCAGTTTAGTTTTCGCCAAACTTCGATTAACTAGCTAATTATAAAGTTTACCTAGTACATGTAACCATCTCACAATGTGCAAGCCTAAGAAGTCAAATTTGCGAAAGTTGCGTAGTAAGATTATTAATACAAATTATATATATATTATATATATATATATATATATATATATATATATATATATATATATATATATATATATATATATATATATATATATATATATATATATATATATATATATATATATATATATATATATATATATATATATATATATATATATATATATATATATATATATATATATATATATATATATATATATATATATATACTTCTGCAGCAACCAAGAACAAACATTTTCTAATGTCACGGAAGCATCAGAAAATTCGGTAAAAAGTTTAAAATACGTTTCTAAGAATGAAGGAAGAATTGCCAGACGATGTTTTAAAAGCCGCAAGTTTGGCCAACTTAGAGCTCCTGCCGGCAAAATCAAAAGAAAAGTACGAAAACAGTATAATTCATTTGAAACATGGTGTGAAGAAAAAAGCGTTAGAACTTTGAAAGAGGAGGTACTTTTAGCCTATTTTCTCAAATTAAGCAAGGAATTTAGTCCAAATACTTTATGGTCGAAATACTCCATGCTGAAAAGTATTTTAAAGATCAAGAAAAATGTAGATATCGGCAAGTTTTATAAGTTAGCAGCATTTATTAAGAAACAAAATGTAGGCTTTCGGCCAAAAAGTCAAGGATTTTTTCAAAAAAAGAAATATCTACATTTATTAATGAAGCACCTGATGAAATATATCTTTTGATAAAAATTGCGACCATTTTTGGACTTGCTGGCGCCTGCAGACGAGAAGAACTCGCAAAAATGAAAACATCCGATATCGACGACAAAGGCAACCTAATTGTTGTGAAGATTCCAGACGCAAAAAACTATACCTCACGTACTTTCGTCCTGTCTGAAGAGATCAACGATGGAAAGTATTTGTTCTTATATCGAAACTATACAGCATTACGGCCACCGACAACACATCAACGGTTTTCGTATATTTCAAGAGGGGTTTACACAACAATGCGTTGGGATCAATACATTTGGGAAGATGCCTTCTGAGATAGCAGCATTTTTAAAGTTGCCGAATCCAGAGCTATTTACCGGCCACAGCTTCGGCGATCTTCTGCAACGTTACTTGCAAATTCCGGAAAAGGACTCATAGATATAAAGCGGTTAGGCGGTTGGAAATCGACAACGGTAGCCGAGGGATACATTGAAAAATCAACAGGCTACAAAAAGGGGATAAGTAAAAAAAAATTAACTGCAACAAGCCAAAAACTCTCAAGAAGCCAGATGAAATGTCTTGTTCCACAGACGCTGTTCAATCAGCTAAAACACAAGATTTCGTCTTAACATCGAGCAGTGAACCATCATCGACGTTCCTAAGAAATCATTTGAAATCGGCCATAAACCTTCAACGTGCAACTAATTGTACCTTTAACATTAATATTGTTAGAAATAATTAATAATAGTTTTTTTGTGTAATCAGTTAAAATAAAAATTTAATTATTTACTTTGGATTTTTAATTTTTACTGAAATATTCGTATAATTCTAATAATCATATTCTTTGGTAAAACGGTCGTAGAAAAAGTATTGGCAAGTAGAAAAAGTATTGTTCCTAATACTTGCTCAAAGTGACTTTTCCGCACTTAAAGCTTATCCGAACTCCGCTTCGCGTCATTTGTCTAACTGCTTTGGCGTGCGGAAAAGTATGATAAAAGTAAAATAACTATTATTCTCACATTTCCATTGAGATAAGGACCAAAAAATTTTTCTACTACTATACGGTTTTGTCGTTTACTAGCTGCCCTAAGCCTCATTGGATTTTCAAAATTTCAATTTCATCAGGTATCAGATTTCCACCATCTTTCTACATTTCGTCAATTTTACTAAAAATGAGTGTAAAATAACACTAATTTTCGACTGACTTTACTTTTCACCTTGACATAAATAAAAACAGGACATTTGCATTTCCTTTGGGTATATCAACCAATCTTTTTGTCAAATTAAAATTTTATGTTAGTACTGACAATGTTTCCACCAGTAAACAAAAATCTTAAAATCCGTTTCCAAAGCAAACAATTAATTATTTAGTAGATATACGAAGCAGGTTAAAAATACATTGTTATTTTAAAACATAAATTTCGACAGTACAGTATAAAATAAAATATTTTTACGTGAAAAATGGCTTTTTCTAGTATCAGTTATGATGCGTGAGTATTTTGCGCGTTTATAAAGTTTTTAAAAAATGCATGTATGTTTGAAAGCTTTATTTATTAATTTTTTTACAGCTCATTTGCGTGTGTGAGGAGATAGAAGCGGTATCTCCTCCACACGCCAATTTGTGTCTTTTTAATGACAAAAGATCATTGGGTTAATATTTAAATTTGGGCGACTTGTCGGCTTTCGTGTTAGACGGCTATATCGAACTTATTCGGACATCATAGATTTGGGAAACGGACATGTAATTTGTCGCTTCAGGCGATGTAGCTTTGTTTCAGATGGCCGGATTGTTAAATGTACACATGCAAATAGGCGATTTGTCTTTATCGTGATTGTTCATTTAACAACTTCGAATTGGCCAAAGGTTGTTCTGCTCCGAGAAAAAATAAAATGCCCATTCCATAATTGTGGCAGTGTACAGTAAGTCCCAAATTAGGGTTACTCGGAGATAGTTTTTAGAATATCTGCTCATAATTTTGTAGTTTTTAAAGATAGTTCATAAATAAATTGTAATTTTCGATGCTTTTGTTTTTTTTTTTCCCCTTTTATTGCTAATACCTTTACCTTTCTAAAGGAGCTTTTCTTTAATAACGTTAAATCTCAAATTTTTAAAAAATTTATTTTTTAAAATTTTTTTTTTAAAAAATTTAATTTAAACCCCTTTAACCCTTTTTAAATTTTCCCTTTTTAATTGGAAAAAAATTTTTGCTTTTTTGGGGGGCCTGAAATTTTTAAAAATTTTTTTTAAATTTTTAAAAACCAAAAAATTTTAAAAAAAAATTTGGTTTTCAATTTTTCTTTAGTTTTTTTGGGGGAAATTTTCACCCAAAAAAAAAAATTTTTTCCCAAATTTTGGGGAAATAAAAAAATTCCCTTTTAATAAACTTTTTTTTCCCCGGTTTCCGTGAAAAATTTAAAATTAAAAAAAATTTGGGTTCCCCTTTTTAAAATAACCTTCTTTTGGGGTTTCCCCTTTTTTTAAAAATCTTTTTAAACATTTTTAAAATTTTGGGGGGTTTTTTTTTTTGGGTTTTAAAATTTTTAAACCCCCAAATAAAGCTTTTCCAACCGGGCATTTTTTTAAAAGGGGCAAACTTTAAAAAAAAAATTTTTAAAATTAATTTTTTCCATAAAAAGGGGGAACAATTTTAAAATTTTTTTGGAAATTTTTCTTGTTTCCCTGGTTTTTTAAAAAACCCCTAAAAATTTTTGTTTTTTAAAAATTAGGTTAAAAGTCATTTTTAAATTTTTTTTAAAAAAAAACCCCTTTCCCCCCCCTTTTTACCAAGAAAAAATTTTGGGAAAAAAACCTTTTTTTGAAAAACATTTTAAAAATTTTCCCCCTTTTTTAAAGTATTTTTTTTAAATTTTCAATTTTTTTAAAAAAAGAAAATAAAATTTTTTTTTGGGGGTTTCTTAAAAAAAAAAAAACCCTTAATTTAAAAAAAAGTTTTTAAATTTTCCCTTTTTTTAAAAATTTTGCAACCCCCAAAAATTTTCCTAAACATTTTTTTTTTTCCCTTTTTCCCCCCCCCTTTTTTTGGGGAAATTTTTTTTTGGGGGGTTGGAGAAAAAACCTTTTCGGGTACCAAAACTTTTTCCCCTGTTTTAACGACCCTTTTTTGCCATTTTGTAAAAATATTTTCCCCCTCCCTTTGGGCTGGGTTTTTGGGGGAAAAAATTTTTCCCCAATTTTTTAAAAATTTTTTAACTTTTTTCCTTTTCATTTCCAAAAAAGGGGTTTTTAAAATTTCTTTTAAATAAATTTTTGAAAAAAAAGTTTTAGGTTAAAATTTCGGTTTTTCTTTTTGTTTTTAAAAAATTTTTTTAAAAGTTTTATTTTGGGGGCCTTAAAATTTTGGATTTTTAAAAAAAATTCCCCCCCAGTTTTTTGGGGCCTTTTTTTGGGGCTCTTTTTAAAAAATTTTTTTTAAAACCTTCTTTGGGTTGGTTTTTAGGGGGAAATTTTGAAATTTTGAAAACTTAAAATTAAAAAAGGTTAATTTTTTTTAAAAAAAATTTAAACTTTTAAAAAATTTTTAAAAAACCGGGTTGGTTGACGGGCCCAAAAATGTAAATTTTATTTTTTTTTAAAAAACATTTGTATTTGCCCCCAAATTTAAAAAATTTTCCCCAATTTGAACACATCCCCAAAAAAATTTTTGGGGTAAGTTTTTCAAGGGCCTTAAGGTTTAAATTTCCCCTGGGGCCTTAAAAATTTTTTAAATTTGGTTTTTAAAGAAAAACGCGGGTTTTTTCCCCCCTTCCCTTTGGGGGTTTGGAGACGGGGGGAAAACTTGTTTGCCCCTTTTGGGGTTTTAATTTAAAAAAACCCCTTTTTAAAATTCCCCAAAAAAATTTTAAAAGTTTAAAAAAAATCGATAAAAGAAAAAAAGGGTAAAAGGTTTTTGGTATTTCTTTTTTTAAACGTTGAAAAAATGGAAAAATTTTTAATTTTTCCCCCTTTTTTCTATTTGGAATTTCCCCTTAAAAACCCCCTTAAGGGGAAAAAATTTTTTTTTTTTCCCCCCCAAAAAGGGGTTTAAAAAAAAAATTTTTTAAAAATTTTTGGGGGCCAAAACGGTTTTAAATTTAAAAATTTTGGGAAATTTTAAAATTCCAAAAAAAATTTAAAAAAGGGCCCCTTTTGGGGGGGAAACCCCAAAAATGACCCCGGTAATTTAAAAATCGGCCTTATTGAAAAAACAACCAAAAGGACTTTTTTTCTTTAAATTTTACGGGTTTTGGGGCCAAAAAACAAAATTTTTTGTGATAAAAAGGGAAAAATTAATTATTTTTTTTTTTTATATTATATTACCGTAGTTTTAATTTTGAAGTTTTTGTTTTTTAAAAATTTTTAAAAGAAGTTTTCCTTTTTTTTTCCCAGTTACTAAAGTGGCAGAAACTTCTTTCGTGTCTACCTAAATCCCTGCTAAATGCAGCCACCCTTAAATTGAAAAAATACATTTTTTTCCCCTTTTTGGGTTTAAAAAAATTTGGGAAAAAAACAGAAAAGCCCAAATTGTCATATTGCTTATTTTTTAAAAATTTTTTTGGTAGACTTTTTTTTTAAAAATTTTGGGGAAAATTTTGGGGGGGCCGGGGAAAATTTTTTAAAAAAGAGCTTTGTAGGGGCCCCTTTTTTAAAAACCCCGGGGGGCCTTTTGGGGTCCTCACACATTGCAAGAAATTGTTTTTTTAAAAGGAAAATTTTTTTAATTTTTTTTTAAAAAAAATTTTAAAAAAGGTTTTTTTTTTTTTTTTAAAAATTTTTTAATTTTTTTTTAATTTTTAAATTTTTTTTAAATTCAAAAAAAAAATGTGAAAAAAAAAATTTTATATATTAAAAAAAAAAAAAAAAAAAATAAATTTTTATTCTTTCCCCAAAGGGGGTGAAAAAAAACCTTTAAAAGGGTTTAAAAAAATTTTTTAAAAATTTTTTAAAAAACATTTTTGTTTTTCCCCCCCTTTTAAAAGGGGAAAATTTTAATTTTTTAAAAAAAACCCTTTTGAAAAAAATTGTTTTTTGGGAAAAAAAAAAATTTATAAAAAAAAGGTAAAAAAAATTTTTAAATTTTTAAAAAAGGAATTCCCCCTTTTTTTAAAATTTTTTAAAAAAAATTTTTTGGTTTTTTAAAAAAAAAGGGAAAAAAAATTTAAAAAAATTTTGGGAAACAATTTAAGCTTTTTGAGTAAAGAGACAAAGGGGGGGGGTTTTAAAAAAAAGGGGGTTTTTCGAATCGGTTGAGAATTTTTTAAACCAATATAACAAAATTCGGCCGCCTTTTAAAATGGGTTTTGGTTTTTTTTAAAAACCGCTTTTTTTAAAAAACTCCAAAAAAAAATTTTTTTGGGGGGGGAAAAAATTTTTTTAAAAAAATTTTTAAAAAGGAAAAATTAATTTTAAAAGGCAAATATTTTTTTTAAAAAGGGGGAAAAAGGGGGGAGAAAACATTAAATTTTCCAATTGAAAAAGCCCCCCTTTTTAAAAAATTAATTTTTTAAAAGGGAAAAAAATTGGGGGGGTTTTTTTTCTTTAAAAATGCCCATCAAAAATTTAAAAAAAAATTTTTTTTAATTTTTTAAATTTAAAAAGTTTTTTTTTTCCCTTGGGGTTTGGAAAAAAAATTTTTAAAAAAAAACCCAAAAAAAAGGGGGTTGGGGAATTTCCCCAAAAACCCCAAAAAGGAAAAAATTTTTAGCCATTGTTTTAAGGTAAATTTTTTGGGGGGGTTTAAACCCAAAACTAAGGTTTTTTTTTTTTTTTAGGTTTTCAAAAATTAAAAAGAGAGATAGGGTTTTTAAATTTTTTGGTTTAAAATTTGGGAGCAAAGTTCCCCCAATTGATTTTAATTAAAATCCCAAATTTAAAAAGAATTTTAAAAATTTTTTTAATTTTATTTTTTTTTTTTGGGAAAAAAACCGTTTTTTTGGAAAAATTTTTTTTTAAAATTTTTTTACCCCCTTTAAAATTTGGGAATGGGAAAAAAAATTTTTAACTTTTCCTTTTCCAAAAAAAAACTTTTCTGTTTTCAAAATTTTTTTTTAAATTTTTAAAAAACCCCTTTTTGGTCTTTAGGCTTTTTTTTTCAAAAATGTTTTTTTTAAAAAAAAAGGTCTTTTTTTAAAATTAAAAAATTTTGGGGGGTTTAAAGGGGTTTCCCCAAAAAATTTTTAAATTTTTTTAAAAAAAAAATTTTAAAAAAATTTTTTTTTTTAATTTTAAAAATTTTTTTTAAAAACCTATTTAAAAAATTTTAGAAAATTTTTTTTTTTTTGGCGGGTTTTTGGGGAAAAAAATTTTTCTGTTTTTTGAATAAGGGGGGGAAAAAAAAAAAATTGGGGATTTTTTAAAAAGGTTTTTAAAAATTTTTTTTTAAAAAAAAAAAAAGGATCTTTTTAAAAAATAAGTTTAAATTTTTAAAATTTTAAAAAAAAACCCCAAAAAAATTTTTTTAAAAAAAAAAAAAAAAAATTTTTTCACCCAAAAAAATTTTTGGGTTTCCCCCTGTTTTTGGGGTTTTATTGTTTAATTTCGCGTCAAAAAAAGGCAAAAACGAAAAGTTTGGAAAAAAACTTTTAAAAAAAAATTAGTAAAATTTTTTTTCCCCTTTTTAAAAAAAATTTTTTTTTAAAAAAAATTGGGGGAAAAGGGGGCCGCGTGGAAGGAAACCCCCCTTTAAAAAGGGGTGGAAAAAAGGGGGCAAAACTTATTCCAAAAAAATTAAAAAAAAAAAAAAAATTTTTTAATTAAGTATATAGAATGAAAAAAATAAAAATATATTTTTTATTATTTATTATTTTTTAATATATATTATTTTTATGGGTAAAAAATAAAACCAAAATTTTAAAATTTTTTTAACCCTTTTAAAAAATTTTCCCCCTTTTCCCCAAAAAAATTAATTTTTGTAAAGTCCGGGAAACCCCTTTTTTTTTTGTTTTTTAATAAAGAATATAAAAAAAAATTTTCCGGTTAAAAAAAAAAATTTTCCCTTTAATTGTTTAAACAATTTTTTTTAATAAAAAATTTCAAAAATTGCCCCCCACCCGCATTTTGAATTCTTAGACAATTGTGACATTAAAACTCAGGTTCAACCAAATAGCAAATTTCTAAACTACCTCCTATATATACGATATTACCGCCCCCGTTTCAGTGCGTTTCAAGTTAAAATGTGCAGTTTTTAGAATATTTTCTTTACTTGTGCCCTAAAATCAACTTATAAAGAGTGAGTCCGCCAGTCAGTAATAAAATGGGCGTTTTTCAAAATCAAATATGTCAGAAACTACCTAGGTAGGTAGGTTTAGGTAGGTTTAAAGTGAGTGGACTTTTTACGCCCTCCACTGCGCCCTTTTGGTTTTTGGCTCCCCCTTTTTTTTATTTTTCCCCCAATAGGATCGGACTTCTAATAAACCCCCTTTACCAGATTGGGAGAGAGTTTTAAAATCTCCTTTACTCGTTTCGCTCCCGGGGCCCGGCCAATGTGTTCTGATGTGCCCGGGGTGTCCCGTCTCCTGGAGGTATTGACGAGTAGACGATTAGATCCATCACCCCCTTCCCCCCCCCTCTAGTGACGTGGGTAACTACCAGGTCCTTGTTACGGAAAACCAGATGTTCTTTTTCGGGGGGCCCCCCCCCTCCGGCCTTATCCTTGGGTCCTATCCCTTTCCTTTTAAAAAACCGGGGAATTTTTTTTCCTATAAAGGCGTTTCTGTCCGCCTTCTGTTTGGATTCGGGAACCCTTCCTAAGCACCTGTTTGCCCGGGATGGATTAGCCCCTTCCCCGTGAAAGGGGCGCCGGTGGTGGGGGGCACCTTACGAAACGGATTCATCCATTTCTTTGGCCCCCACCTTTGCCCCCTAGAAAACCTTAGTGGCACCTTTCAAACGGTTTCCCCTTTCGGTAAAACACCTTTATTTTTCTTGTGGTTATGTCCTTTTTTCTTTGGGGGGTTTAAGGGGGTAATAGTACCAGGGCCCCCGCATTACCCAGTAAGGCTAGATACTCGGGTCGCCCTGTATCTCAGAGGCACCGTTGGAAACCTGTTTAAGGCACAGGATGTCTTTCACTCATCAGCACGGTATTAACCCCTAGGAAACCTTGTGTTCATCTTAGCTTTGGATCCCCTCCATACGGTGGCAACAAAGGGTTTTAAATAACCACAACCCCTAGCGCATGTTCCAAAGATCCTACTGGGCCCAACCACAACGACGATGTGTGAACACAGCGGTTGGGCAATTTTTTTCACATATTATTAAAATACTTATGTGAATTAACATACCAAATCTTATGCCTTTATGTGGATTGATAACTAAGTTATAATAGGGAGAATAAGACCCTGAAACCTTTCATGTAAATACACGCTATGTGCGTCAAGCCCGACTGGGCCTGGCTCATTACCGTGCGCCTTGATATTACCGCCGGCGCCCTTTTAAAGAGAATAACCATCATGTTATATTTTACTAGAAAAGTAATTAAAAATAGAAGTTAATGTTAATTATTTTTGAGGCCAAAACATGCTTGTCCTTAGAGGATAAAACTGCCAAATTTTAAATTAATACATTTAAAAGTAACTAAAAGTTAAATTAAATCAGGTTCCTGTGATCACTTGGTATAAAATAATAATAATTTATTGTTTTTAAAACAAATGCAATTAGTGAATCTTTTTCCGGACACCATTGTTATTGTCCACTTTAAAACTCTAAGCAAACTTTTAATTAGCTAGTTATTTGGTGTTTCGAAAATTACACTTAATGAAAACGGAGTTAAGACCATTAATGGGTATACATAATTTTGTTTAAATTTCTTGGAGGTTAATTAAAACTTTTTTAAAGTGCTTCATTATCTGGTTTATTTAACTTAAGGTTACACTTTTTTATTTAAAAAATGGTTATGAATTTTAAGACAGCTCCACCGCAAGTAGGTATATCTAGTGTGTTAACTTTTTATTTATTTCTTTGGCTTTATTGTCAACATTAGTGTATAGAATGGCAATTTCAGCCATACATTCGGTTAAAAACAAATAATTTCCAGTAAATTTAATCAACCCGAAAAAAAAAGAACCACTTAAAAATTATTATTAATTATTAAGTTGTGGAAAATTTTACTATGGCAAAAGGTTTTAAATATAAGGGAAAAAATTTAAAAATCCGATTTTTTCAAAGTTTATATAGTTTTCAAAAAAAAAAAAATCATGAGAATAATATTTTTGGTTTTTCATTTTTATTTAGTCATACAATAATAAATATGAATTAAAAATCATTATTTATTTTATTTTTAATAAAACCAGTAGAAATTACATGTTACAAAATTACAAATCATCTACATTCTCCTAATAATTATCAATTATCACTGTTTTCAGCATCAGACTCGTCAGAACTTATCTGTGTTGAATTTGGAAAATTTTTATGTATCGGATACAAGTTTTACAGACTGAGGAACAACAATCCATTTTTGCAAGTGATTTTCTCACATCATTGCATGAACAAAAAATCTTTAATATGCACTCTGGTGCCTTTTTTTTTAATGTTTTGGAATTGTCTTTTTCAAACCCCATTTTTAGCATTAAAAAATTTGACTTAAATTTGAACTTTTAATAAGTTCTGTACAGGTGATACTTCGCACATCAGATTTGGGGTTAAATTTTAATTTAACAGGTTTTAATGTTTTATTATTACTAGCAACGGTTATTAAGCACATATGGTAATCGTTAATACAGTTGTTTTATTGGCTCCATATAACGAAAGCAGAAATAATATGCCATTTTCAAAAATCGTTTCCCTGGGATTCCGGAAACTTTCCATAGCTTGTGCTAACTTCCCATTGTTTGTTTTTTTTCTATCGAACTTACAATTCTTTTCCCATTCTAAAACATTCTGATTACAAAAGGGGTATTTATCGAAACTTGCCGAAGAATACACTTAAGATGGATTTTTTTTCGACGGTTTTAAGTAAAATATTTGCTTTGTAGGAGGGATAAGCGCAAACTATGCTCAAGAGCTGTTTTTATTAAAAAAGGAGTATTTTTCCTTTTTTGATTTAATTCATTTTTTGTTGTTTAGTATAGCAGTATCAAAATTTATCCTTAACTATGCTAAGAGAAAAAAATTAGAACATAAAAAAGTGCCGTTTTCTTGTTATACACAAAAAATTATTATAATTAAAAAAATTTCCGTACTAAATGAATTTATGCTTGCAGATTCTTAAAGTTTACTAGTTTACCTATATAAAAAAAAATCACCCGAATAAGTGGATTTTTCATAATTTTTCAAAGACCAATTTATTCTTATCGCTATATTCTTTAGGTTCTGAAACAATTTAAAATCATCACAAGAGCTGTGTTTTATAACGAGACAAAATTAATGAGTGGAAATTTTTATTCTTAGAGTCGGTCACCTAAATAACAATTTCCCGAATTGAAAAAAAAATTTGGAATTAAAATGATGTTTGAAAAAATTTATTATCTAAACGCTCAATTTTCGATTCTAATACATAAATATATGCGCTTTTTTCTATACGATATTTTATTAAAAAACGAAAAAAATCATCCTTAAAAAAATGGGTTCCCAGAAAAAATGTGTATTTCAAATTCCAATTCAACATCTCGTATGTACGTGTCGAATTATAATGTAATACGCGCGACTCTAAAAAATAGCTCCGCGCGTAGTATCTCAATCAACGGTAGTATGCATTAAATTAATTTTTTGCGGACAAACTATGACTCTTGACAAAAAAAGTGCAAAATACCTTTTTGGTAGAAAAAAACTCCCTACAAAATGGTATGTTTATTTTCTTTTATATTTATCCCATCCCAAAATATTCTGGGATTTCGAAAAAAAAATTTTTTTCGATTTTTTTTTACTAGGATATCGATTGACCCATGAACTTCTTATATTAACCAATATACTCAAAACTTTTTAAAAAAAAACATCAGTTCGCTCATTACTAGTCCCTGTGGCCTCCACCAACTGGGCTAAAAACCTAACTAATCATAGCATTGCGTACCGACTCATTCAACAAACTTTCTCCACATTTTTCTTGTTTTGAACGTCAGCTTAATTGGGCTAATACTAAAATAGTATTTAATAATATTTTTTTTCCTCGGAGCCGTCTAGATTTACTTCTGGGCTTTTTGTGCCTCATCTCCCATTTTCTTTTAAATCAATTCTCCTTATACCTTGTTCCTTTCTAAAAGTCTAACCCCGAAACTGGTTGGTTGATAAATTCCTGTGGGCTCATTTTCGGTTGCCCAAAAATTCCTGTCTTTTATGATTCAACGCTTCACATTTGCACGAAATGCCTGTCTTGTGTAGGTGTCCTCTATCGTACCCTGTTCGCAGCCCTACTGTGATGCGATGTCTTTTCCTACTTTTCGTTCCTTTGGATGGGTCCTTTATGAACCTTTTTCTATGATTTATTGTACTGATGCTGGACCAGTATTCCTCGTGTTTGTTTCGGACCCATTCCCAAATTTGCCTCGTGCTGTGGTTTTATTTATTTATTTATTTATTTTTAGGTGTACACTACAAAAGTAAAACTTTAAATGGAAAAAATTCAGTTCACAAATTAAATATAAAACTACATATACCCCACCAAAAATACAAGATAAAAATTTTTTATTTTAAAATCGCCTTTAATGTGGCTAAACTAATAAAAAAAAATATCACAGTCAAAAAAAAATCTATTTATATGTACATTAAACATGTCAAAACTATTTAAGCCGTAGTTTTTTCTTTATACCTTTTAAGAATAAAAAAAGCAAAACCTTTTTCAAAGGTACATTCGGTACTAAAGTTTAAAAAAATGGTGAGTGCACAGTATTATATGCTTTGTGTTCCTCTTAATAAAACCCCAAAAACTAAAACCTCTGAGAACAGTACTTTCAATATGTTGATTAAAAATTAAATCTCTTTGAATATTTCACCGAGGTCATTTAAAAGACGATACATTTTCGATGACCGGTCATTAATTTTATTACCGTTCTAGAGGATTGGCGCTTTGGGAAAATAATAGCCTTACACTTAGAAACATTAACATTCAAAAAAATTTGCTTCACACCACACAACAAATTTTGGGGGGGCTTAAAAACTAGAGTCCGTAAAGTGCTAAAAAAATTTAAGTCATCCCAAAAGCAAGCAACGGGGAAAAAAAAGAGACATCGTTTATAAATAACGAAAACAGTAGGGGGAGTACCCCTGAGGAAAAAAGTACAAAAATTTCCCGGGGACAGAACCACAGACCTACACGCTGAGTCGCTGGGACAAATAAAATTTAATCCATTTCAGGTAGTTACCCAAAAGCCGTTCACACAGTTTTTAACAATAAGGCTGAAAACACTGTCAAATGCCCTTAAAAATCGGTATTAATGCAATCGACCTGCTCTTCAGACTCAACCGTGTAAAAAAAAGTCCTGAAAAGCACTGCTGAAAAACCATGTTGCTCCGAAAAATATAAATTTTTGTAAGTGCCGAAAAACTCTGGGAAAATAGACTCAAAAGCTTAGGTATACAAAAGCGAAGAAATTCCACGATAGTTAACTACCATCGTCCCCTCCCGACTTGTATATAAAATTAAATTTTAGTATTTATGACGAAGGGAAACAGCCAGTGTCAAAAGATTTTGGGGGGGTTTTAAAGGGCCCGGAGGGAAATGCAGCAAATTTTTTAAAAGTATAGGAGGTATGCCGTCAGGGCCTGCCTTTTTAGAAACATAAAAGACATTATTTTTTCTCTAATTTCATTGACAGTAAAATCGTGAACGTAAAAAAAGGGTGAAAAATCAGTAGGTGAAGCCGAGTGTTCAAGTTCTGGTTAACTGAATAAGCCTGAAAATTGTGGCAAAAGGGATTGGCAATACATTAGGATCACTAAGTGTCAGATTATCAAACCGCATAACATTTGGAAATCCAGATTTTTGATCCCCCAAGGCAGGTTCTGGTAAAGTTGGTGTGGATGATCCCTGTCCCCTTTAACTTATCCGCTTTTTCGCTGCCTTCTATTTTCGAATGTCCTGGTGCCCACAGGAGAGTTATCCTTTGCGTTCTCCCTGTTTTTTTTTTGCATTCCCATGTCAGCTTGGACGTTACCTTGGTGTTTACTAGTATCCCTAGTGATGCCTGGCTGTCTGTTATTATGCAGATCCGCTTGTTTTTATAAGCCCTTCTGTTGCTAACTTAATTCTAGTAATGATGTTTATAATCTAGCATATGTGATTTTTTGTCAAAAAACTTACCCGAATATGTACAAAGAGAATAGAAGAGAGGAAAGAAACAATCAATAATTCGAGGAATGGAATAATTTAAATCAAGCCTTTCGGGATTTCTCGTCAGCGCACTTCTTTCTACTCCAAATTTGAAAATCGGCTATGCGCATGTCATGAAATCCCGAAAAGAATTTCTGTGATCAGTTAACAGCCGGACTGATTAAAGTCCGTAAGATATTGACCTGATAATATTAAACCACACACAAAATAATTACAATGGAAGTGCGTACTGCATATTTTTTTACCCACAACTTATATGTAAACCCATACTTAGCTATACTAGCAAACTCGTGCTTTTAAACAACTTTAAACAAAAATGAAAAAAAAAAAACTGACGGGTCGAATCGGTCGCTTAATGTATCACAAGTCGCATGTTCCATTTTTTAATGCGTACAACTGTTTTTTATTCTCTTTTAATACTTATATACTAGCGTCAAACACTGAAATTTGCCATTTCCTAAAATTACTAGTCATTACATGTATTACCGGCAAACAGCGTAAACCTGATTTGACTAACAAGAACCAACCATTGCGTCATTCCCTGTAATGCCTAGACAAACAATTAATTTAAAATAATTATAATGTTTTCCCAAAACGGCATTACAGAAAATGACTGAATAGTTAGATTAAGATAATTACTAGATAGTTAGTCAAACACTGTAATAATATGACGATATGCCGACATATGTTTTGAATATAAAATTGAAATATTTATGTTTCATTCATTTTTAAAACATTTTATATCTTAAAACGCTGACCGATTTGAAACTCGAATAACTGTTTTAATTTTTTTCCGAGTTTCTGAAAAGGTCAACCGACTATGCGTATACACTGGAATAAGGACAAAGGTGCGAGAACCCAATTTTTTTTTGATGCAATTTTTTGTTGTTAAAATACTTGAATCATAAAAACCCATCCCATTATAATTGGTCCAGAAAACGAAGCTAGAAAAAGTGCAAAACATCGAAATTTTTTAAAAATGCAGAGATATGCATAGAAATTTGGGATTAGGCTTAACTTACCTTATTCTTTAAAATCTATATTAAGCCGATGGGCGCTCTTTTTTTTAGGGGTGAAAACTACCCTTTATTGCTAAAACCTATAAAACTATACATTATAGCTTAAGTTGAGTAAAATTAGACTAAAGTAAGTTGAAAAAGTAGTATTTTGTTTTTTTGAAACATTATTTGAAATATTTTAGCCCTTTAAAATCAACCCCCATCATAATTTAAAAAAAATATATATTTACCCTAAAAAAATTATATATTATTACAGTGTTTTTTATTTAAATTTGGAAATGAGCTTAATTTACCCTCCTCTTCCAAATCTTTTTTATGCTGAAGGACAATATTTATTTTTTAGGGGTAAAAACTACCCCTTATTGCAAAAACTTCCTTACTAAAGCTTAAATTACATAAACTTAAAAATTTAAATTAATATAAATTAAAAAATAAGTATTTAATTTTTTAAAACATTAATTAATATATTTGAACCCTTGAAAATCAACCATTATAATGATTTATTAAGAAAAATGTTTACCCTAGAAAAATTAACATATTGTCACAGAGTTGGAATTAAAAAATCTGAAAGTTTTACTAATTTAATTTTGTAAGTTTTTAATCTTTAAAAATTCACCCATTACAATATTACAATACCAAAAATAGTACAAAACCGCGGATTTTTAAAAATGCATCGAATCGCTTTTAAAATGCTCCAAAAAATTGGGTTTTTAAGCATAATTTATTTAGTTTTTGTGATAAAAAGTTCTTTAAAAAACCATTTTGTTGGTTTTTTCAAGAGCTATAAGGTCATGTATATTAAAAGTGTTTAAAACCCTTACTTTTTTAAAGGGGTGACTTTAAAGGGCTGAAATAAGGTAGTGCTCGTCTATACCCAAGCGTTTTAAACGTTTATATATCATTTAATTTTCGTCATACAGTAAATTTTAAAAAAGCAAAATGTTTGTAATTTAAAAAGCTACAATTTAATGCTCTGGTAATTTTTACGTATCTCCCTTAGTTTTTGAGTTATTTTGAAGAAAAGGTCAGTTTGTATTAAAATTCTGAAATTTGACTTACACACGCAGCTCCATTTTTTTTTTAAATTAATTAATTTAAATCGGTTAAAATTTAAGAATGTATTTATGATACATAGATAAAGAGAATTGAAAAAGGACTACGACTCATTTTAATTAATGTGGTTGTTAGGGGGCTGTTTTCGAAGATTGTTGCACTCAAAAATTTTGGTCTAACCTTATTTTAATCATAACTCACTTAATTTTTATGATATATACATTTTTTTAAAGAAACGTCTTTGCAAATGCTTCAAAAAAGTTGTGATTTATTTTCCTCGAAAAATACGTAGATTTTGCCTTATTTGCCTTTGAAATTCTGAAATTTTGTTTTTGACGAATAACAGCTAACCTTTAACAAACCACAACTTGGTTTGTATTGGTCCCATAGCAATTACAAAAAAAACATTTTTGTTTTTTTAAAAGCTACAATTTTGTTATTAACAGTTTTTTTGATAAAATGCATATTTAGCGAGTAATTTCCAAAACCCCGATTAAAAATGTTGATTTTATCGACGAAAAACTTCGACTTTCGATCGCGAATGACTCGAAAAGTATGCATTTTACAAAAAAAAAATGCATGAAATGCATTTTTTGCTTAAAAATTATTTTTCTATCGATTCCTATAGTAAAAATATAAAAAAAATCCACCCCCCGAGATGGTTTGGCAACCACCCCCAAGGTAAAGGCGCTTTTCGGCATGATATAGATTTTATTCCTTGGACTATTTGCTACCTGCTGTCAAAAGTTCAAGTCATTCTAGGCATTTAAAAAAAAATTAAGAGGCAAAATGGTTCGTTTCCTGGACTAAATTACATATTATGTATGTATTGTGTCAGTGATAATAATTGTCATTGTATTCGACTATTTGCAATATGGCTAAAATATCGAGCACACTTCCGACACTTCCGAATTCCAATTTGTACGGTTTGTAGGATCTGGGATCAGCTGCGGCTGCGGTTGTGCTGATGTTGCCGAATCCATTCGAACGTGTTAGATTTTATAGAACGGCAAGTAATTTGTCAGTTTGGATAATAATGTATTATCCACATGCAAATAGTAAACTGAGTTTGTTTACTGCGTACTGCCTATCAAGCTATTTTAAATTCTTTGAATTATAATATATTCCATCTATGGCTATTTGGTCTATAAAATTCTTCAAATTTTGACTGGCTGCAGGTTTTAGCATTCCAATGGGTAATAAAAGTGTGCCGTACCTAATGATGCAAAATTAGCCGTAGCAAAAATGTAGTTGTATATCGATCATTGCCCGTAGGATATATTTTCGTAAATACACTAAATTTGGTATAGTTTGTCTCAAAGTATACCGTGTTAGCTTTTGCCTTCATTTATGGATTATACCTGCCGACAACAATAAAACTGCGGATCAGTAGATATTAAAGGACAGAACATTAGGGACGGACTTTAAAAATATAAATATTTATAATTTATTGTTTATTTAGGTAGGTATAATCTTAAAATTACATTAAAAGATTAAATATATGCAAAGTTTTAATAAATTTAAAACTATATAATCTATATATAATTAAATTTTTAATCTAAATATCTAAATCTTAATCTGTTTTACTATCAGAGTCATCATTGAGATTAATTACAATAGGATGTATGTTCTTTTGTATAGAAATGTAAGAGTCCTCAATTTTTATAATGTGCTGTACTGAATTTTTCCAGCTCTCAACTGGTATGTTAGTAATTACATTTTTTATCAAATTTATAACACTGGGACTTAAAGTAGGTGTAACATTTTCTGCTCTGATCTTTGATTTTACTTGGTTTCACAAATGCTCAATGGGGTTAAACATACAGGGATACGGAGGAAGACGTAAGACAGTATGCCCAGCCTGTTCAGCCAAATTATCACATACATATTGTTTTTTAATTGCATATGAATTTAGGACTTTCAAAAGTTGTGCTTTTTGTAACTGAGTTCAAAATATATCTAGGGTTGCAAACGACCCGAATAAACACCTATGCACAGCACATTAGAAACAAAAAGAAAATAATTATATAAATTACTTTTTTAATATTAATAAAATAGTTTTCTCTGGGTAGAATCCAACAAACGCTTCCTATTTTTTTATTGTTTTCTAATATCGTTACCTTAATGCTAATTTTTTGACAAAATGGCGAATGTACAAAAATTATTTGCTTCTAGCGCTCGTTAAACCCTATTACAACATTAACTTCCCTCTCTTTAAAAACTGGCATATCCTAATTTTCCAAATTGTCACCCCGGAAAAAGTGACATAACTCCAAAAATTTGGTTTTAATGAACAAAAAAATCCGAGATTTTCAAGGCGCTACTAAGTAAGCAATAATTAAATATTCATAATTTATTTTACACCCGTCCAATTGCAATATCTGCATTTTTCGGTGCCTGAACACCGTTGAACGGCACAAACAAGCTTTTGTAGGTTGTCATAAAAATAAAAAAAGGGATGACTAATTCTATTGATGATAAATTATGATTTTTGAATTATTTTGATTTTAAGCTCAAAATAAACAATAAGAAAAATAAATAAATTACCTTTTTTGAAATGGAACACCCTGTATATTTTTATTTAGAATAAAAGCTCTATTTATTTTCGTTTTAAAAATATATAAATGGCTGGTATTTTATTCAGCCGTTTTGAAAATATGTAAGTGATTAATTATAAATTCAATTAATAGTAAACATCTGCAGTGCCTTGGAAATCAAACACGATTTAATTTATTTAGACGTTTTTTTAAGTCAGTATCTCAAAGAGAAACAATGATTTTGGATAGGAAGGTATGACACCCTTGGATGGCCGCCCAATAGCCCGGATTTAAACCCTCTGAATCTATTTTTGTAGGGTTACTTAAAAAATAAAATTTATTATAAAAGGTAGGCAAATTTAAACATCCCAAAAAAAATTAAAAATGAAATTATGTTACTCAATAAGAACCGGTCCAATTTTGTTTTCAACGCGATCAATCGTAAGTTAAGAAAAAAACGTGTGGATCATTAAAAAGAAATTAGGTTTATACACTTAGGTACTCATATTTTATTTGATAAATAAGTACTTTTTTTAAAGGTTTAAAATTATTAATTACTGGGCAGACCAGGTAAATTTTATTGAAATTTTATATTGATTTAATTTTATATTGATATATACAGGTCCCACTAATTAAATAAAAGAAATTACAATTTTATGTTAAAGATTCTTTTTGCTTCTTTTGTATTTGTTTATAAATAAATTAGATTTTTAGTTTCTTAAACTTACATTATCAACTTTTTAAGGTAAACATACTGTAGGCACATAATATTTACCGGATACTGTTACAATGGATACCTACTAAAGGTTACTAAACATTTTTAACCACTGTTATCCTGTCTCACGAATTTTTGTTATTAGTGAAAATTATATGCCTAAAAAGCAGTTATAAACATTTTCACTTTTTAATGGAGAACCAGAATCTTAGGATATTTAACTGAATTCGGTGTAGATATATATTACCTGCATGATGTGACACTATTTTATTGTATTTTTATACAAATTATAAATATATAAATATATAAATATATATATATATATATATATATATATATATATATATATATATATATATATATATATATATATATATATATATATATATATATATATATATATATATATAAAAAAAAAAAAAAAAAAAAAAACCATGCATTATTAAGGGTTATTAATGTTTGATTTTGTATGCGTTAATAATACTTACAAACGTCGAGAAATGCTATTTATCAATCAAAAAGTCTTATAACTGACTAAAAGCTATGACTTTTACACTCATTGATAACCAAATTTGTTTTATTTGTTAATTACCCCTCTATAATTATGACTTATCTTGCAACAAGATAATTTCCTACCAGTTAATTATGTTAAATTTATGGCAAAGGTACTAAATCAAAACAGTATTAGCTTCATTAATAAACTATACAATTTATTACTAGTTATTGTATTTTCGTGGTCATTATCTAGTTTGTCAAAGTTTCATCGAAACCGATTCAGGATTACAAAGTAGATTTGAATAATGGAATTATCAAACCAAGTTGGAGAATAAAAACGGTTAATTAAACCATAAAATATAATAACGATTTATGGTTAATCTAAAGCGTTCAGCGTGTGGCGTTATTTTAACAGGATAATTTTGCTAGATTATTTTGTCTTGGATAAGGTTTTTAAGGACGGTCAACCAAGTTAAAAAAATTATCACACTGTAGTGCAGCGATGCAGTTTTATATATAATTTTACCTACAGATGCCAACTAAACGAGACGACTAAAGTTGTTCTTTTTTCTTTTAATTTAAAAAGATTATGGATCTTTCATCCCATCAAAAATGCCTTTCTCTCAGTCGCAAAGATCACTTTATTTTGTCTTGTCCCATGCCGTCTCGTTTTTTCTCGTTTTTCTTGATATAAATTTAGAATTAATTTAAATGCATAATACATTACTGGTTGTCCAGTAAGTTTATTATTTGATATATTTATTTATATTTTTCTAAAAATGGCAGTACTACTTTATGAACACATTTAAATGTAAAACCCAAAAACAGAAAATATATAGGGTGCTTGATACATTTGATGGACGTTCAAAAAATGCATTAACACCAGAAATCTTAGCAAAAATAAGAATATGATTTTAAAAGGTCGATTAATCGAGAAATATTTAGTAGAAGCTATAGCAATTTCAGAGAGCTGTGTGCGTATTGGGTGCCGCATTTGGTAACAGTTGAAAAAAACGGATTCGACTTTTTCAGCAAAAAAGTGTTAGCATTAGTTGTTTGGGATGCAAAAGTTATTTTACTTGTAAATCACCACCAAACTAGTATAACGATAAACTCAGATTATAACTGTAACTTTTGGAACGCTGAGATTAAATATTTATAAAGAAAGATCTGGAGGACCGAAGAAAAAATAATTTTTTATTAAGACAATACATTTTCTCGCACACTTTAAAAAAACCGAAATTTAAAGTACGAATTGTTACAGGCTTCAATCTGCTTGCCAGACTTAGCTTTTCTTGACATCTGATCATTCTCACATCTCAAATTTTGGATGATTCATTTCAAACGATTCTCATCCATCAAAGAGGTATTAGCAGGCGTGAAGCTTATTTCATTCACATTTTTACGAATTCTCGGTTAAAGGGTGGAAACAATAAATTAGGTCACGAGAACCAGTGTATTAAAGTAGAAGATTATATGAATAAAAAAATGTATTTTAAACAATAAAGTCGTGTTTTTCTTATTGACAACAAACCCTATTGAACAACCTTATACTTATTTAACTAGTTTAAAAAAGCTTTATAACTTTTGTACTTCCATATATTTAAAAAAGAGCGTCTTAAAGACCAAAAAAAAAAACCAAAGTCAGTAGAGTGATATCTACTGGCCATTTAAAATATAACTTAAATTTCAAACCTTTCTTAGTTTTTAAAATTGTAACTAAAGGATTTTTTTAAAGATACCTAACATTGTGTTTCTTAGTCTTTATATTTAAATCTTTTTATACTGTGTTCATTGGTAATAATCCAGAAAAAGTCTAAATAAGAAGCGGTTTCCAGTGTGTTTTGCAAATTGCCATTCTACACATTTGCAAAAGAAATGCCTTTCTAAAACCTAATTTTATTCAAATTTTCTTGTAGTTTAATATTAGTGGTATTAAATAACACCAATTTAAAATGTAATTTCTTAATTTTTTTCTTTTATTTAAAAAAAAGGTACCAACGTATTTATGTGCTTTTGGTTATATTGTTACAAAAGTAGATTGTTTCTTTTCAATGTATACAAAACAATTTACATTTTTTGAGATTTAAAATAAATATGCATATATTTTATATTCTGGAGAAAAGCCAAATATTCTGTTAAATAAAATAATTATATAATTATATTATAAATTCTTTTTTTTTAGAGACGACCTTCACCCATCTGCCAACTGGATAAAAACTACTTTTTATCAAATAAAATATTTAAATAAAAGATCGCGAATAAGTTATCTAAAAAATTATGATCAAGGCTATGATTAATTAAAAATAAAAAAATGGTGCGCCCTATATAATGTCAGTTGTCAGTTTTACAAATGTGAAAAAAGATCTAGAGTACTAACTAGAAATTAAAAGTGATACACACATGCGTAGACACACACAAAGTGATTTTTTCTTTACTATTTTGGTATACCTGAAAAAATATAAGTTGGCATGAGTGCACAATACAGAAAATATCCCCCAAGACAGTCCAACTTATTAATTTTTTAAAAAATGTAATTAAATCGACTTAATCAACTTCAGTGACAGTTGAGAAATGACATGAGTTTGTAGTGTTGCCACTAGAAGTTCTAGTTATTTCAGGGTTATTTCCAAAAATACCTATGTAAGTCACTACGTATGTGTGTACCATTTTTAATGCATAGGCGCTTATAGTCAGTTTTTTTACAGGCCTGTAGTTAGTTCTTATTTTTTTATTCTGCATGACCGTACCACTACACTACATTAACACAAAATTTTTAAAATTTAGAATTAAAGAAATGCATTTTTACTCCTTCAAAAAATAGATATTTTAAACAGAGCCCAAAATAAAAATACACTTTACATCACGTATAATCAAATTTGAATTTTGTAGAAAAACATTTATTTAATATGGCGATACCTAAAAGAAAATCTGCCTGGAGTAAAGCATTATCATAACTAAGAAGTTTCATGTAGGTTGCGTTGAATTTTATTTTGCAACAGTGGTACAGTTTACAAAATGGGCAAAAAAATATAACAGAGCTGGAACGGATCCTTCAAAAACAGAATCGATTAACGGATTTGGAACCTCATAAAGGAATCAAATCACCAATAAAAATCACGAATCCGGATCATCTTTAGTGTTTATACTTACTAATGGTAACTACGACACGAATGATACTACATGATCCAGATGATAAATCAAGCGTCAAAGATTTTAGCACAGAGTCCGAGCCACAAAACATAATTTTAGCCTCATCAAAAAGTGCTGTAACTCTTAGCCAAATTAGTTTTTGGTAAATATTCTACAAATTTAAATATGTTGTTTCTGAGATCAAAATGAAACCATCAAATGAAACATTATTTTGAACTGAATTCCAAATCTTGCGATGCTAGATTTTTATAAAGTTTTTAAATGTGATTCTTGAGATAACCAAGTACCGTTTAATAATTTCTCTGCTTGCGAAATTTAAAAATGTATTAAAATTTTAAATTAATTTTTGTAGGACACCCTGAATAAAAATAATAAAATATTCCATTTAAAAGTCCGTCAGGGTTATCTTAAGGATAACGTATTGAAAAATATGAAGATCAAGCAATTACATTTTTTAAGATAAATGCAAGTAAAACTTATGTCCGTTTTTGGGTACCACACTCTATGGTTACGAAAAAAAATATGTTTTATTTCAATGTTGTTTTTCTGGACCTAAAAAACAACATATTTTGGTAAAAAATCACATTTTAGAGGTGTTTCCTTATTAAAATATTTTAATAGGCAAATATTTTAAAATTCTTTATCTTCATATTCAAAAATTAAGGTGGTGCTAATTAAGAATTTTAGGTAAAATTTGGAATTATAAAATGGAAGGTTTAAAATGCGGATTTTGGCATTGATAAACCTTTTTCTCCCTGAATCAGGATATAAGAGATTTTGAGGATGCTAGGTCAAAATTTAAAAATTTAAAATGGCTTATCTTGGCATTTATAAACCGATTTATCTCAAATTAGAAATATAAGGAATGGATTTCTTTTGGAATGGAATCCTTTCAAAAAGAAATCCATTACGGATCATTTTAAAATTATATAACGAATCCGGACCACAGATTATATTTTTAAAAAGTAATCGATTCTAGCCTTTCGGATCTTAAAAACGATCGATTCCAAAAGAATTCCATTCCTACCCAGCTCTGAATTATAATTATTTTATGCATCTGGGCAAAAATGCATTTACAAGAATATCTAAAAATTTCTTTCGCTATTTTTAGAAATAAGGTTATTTAAAGGAATAAAATAAGATTTTTTTTGGAAAAAAGTTAAAATTTGACTAAAAATGCGAATCACTTGACTCTATTTGGGTTTTTTTCTTAGTGATCGAAGCAGAAGTTGAAGCCACATTCAAATTTTGAATAAAGCTATTATTTAACAAAAACTCAATTTGATGCGGACTTTACTGGTCAGACCGTATATTTTTTGTAGTCTGAAGAAAAGCCAAATAATCGTCCATATTTTGTCAGCCGTACTTTAGGTTTAATGCTAAATGTATTTAGACCCTAGCCAGTTTATATAACAAACAAACAATAAAGGATATTCCTAATTAATAAGTACAAAATAAAGGACCATTAGTTTCTACCATATCGAATTCACAATTGGACAGCTCTTGTTAAAGGCTGTTGCTGACTACATTCGAACGTGATAGATTTTCAGAGTGTCTGTGTGATTTGTCGCCTTGGGCGATGACGCAATATAGAGCTTTGTTTCTGATGGCCGGATTGAGTGATACACATGCACATTATCTATTTGTCTCCCCGGACTGTTTGTCCAGCAATACGGAACCGAAATTCGAATTTAAATTTTCTCATTTGCAGCGTGGAAAACAAATGAATAAAGTGGTAAAAAATAGTTTATTGTATAAACTGGACATTTTCGACTGAGAATGACGAAAGCAATAACAAAAGAACATAAATACACTTCATTGGTCAAATAAAAGAGCTACTTATACTGGTGAAAAATTTGTCATTGTTATAAGACTTTAAAAAAATCGTACTCGATTAGTCGGATCTAAGTAGACAAGCCTAAGTTAACAATCACATTTTATTTATTTGATGCAATCTATTAATTAATTATCTTTAATCTACTTTAATAAAATAATTTACACATTATCTTAATATAAATTCTTCAAGAGCTTTCGTTACCATGAAAATACGCCGAGAGCAATTAAATACGTTCTGATCAAAAACATTTACCAAAGGATTATCGTAAAATACTTTTACTGATTCTACTTTGTTGTCAGATTTTTTTTTAAGTAATGATTATTATAAACTATTAAATATGTTCACTTAAATTGTCTAAGAAACTTTTTTACACTTCACACACTAAAATGGTTGATATCTTTAAACTTTTTTAAATTAAATTAGTATTGTTATTAAGTTTTTAAAATTTATATTTTATTTTTAATATTATATAATCTTCTAAATTTTGACATTTTGGCTGTTGATTGAGAACAAATGCAAGGTAATTAATATATCTCAAACTTTTCACACTGGTATTGTCATTTTTCTTTCGTGTTTTGTGTTTGACTACGGAGTTTTTTGCTTTGCCACTTTACCATCCACATTTTATTTAATGTTATGATTGTGTAAATTTTATTTCTACGTGTTTGTATTTTTTAAAATAGTGTCCTACTGAGTCATCTTTCACGTCAATAGGGAGGAATTTTTCGCCTCCAAGAAAACAGCTGAAATAATTTCTGCACTAGTCAGAAAGAAATACCGATTGTGTTTATTTTTTCTCATTAAGTTTTGTACCATAATTATTAATAAATTTTTTCAGAATAAAATTAAGCACACAAGGTTTTTTTATTTGTATGTTTTATTAGGTTTGTTAGTTTTAGTTTGCGCACTGCCTGGACTGCATGTCACATGCTCTTACGGTAACTCAGAAAATCAGTCAAAAAACCTTTATTTAAAAATAAAACAATGAGTTAATTTTGTTTTCTTGGAATTTTTATGCCAACAAGCAAGGTTTAAACCAAAGTTTAGTTTTTAATCATGCTATTGGTTTTATCTACATGAATATCAACCAAAGACCTGACAAATTGGGCATTTTCTATTTATTTTAAGCAGACATTTTTAGTTTTTGTTCATATATTTCTAAGGATTAAATACTCTTTTTTTACTATATACATATTCTAGTACTCAAACTACACTTGGATATTTCATGTATTAAAGATATCTTCCAACGGTGAATGGTTATTTTTTTGGATAATCTTTAAAAAACGCCTAGCAGCCACGTCACTGGCAGTTTTAAAATGTAACTGTTGTGGATCATCACTCCTATGGTTTTCATTTTCCTAGTTTCCAGTCCATACATATATTGTGGACATTATTTTTCTTCAGTAGAATATTTTAAAAGTCATGGAATTACATTAAAGAAATCTTTTGAAAAAGCCCTCCATGTAGTAGGTGCGAAACGTAAAGAAATATTGTTGTTTAAATTATAAAAAAAACCTCATACCCAAGAAATACTTACCGGGTGGTGCATTGCCAGACTGGCCATAGGAAATCCCATGTAAATTTTGATACATTGAAATATTGGCTCCCCTATTGAATTTACAACAAAATTGTATTATACTATTTTAAAGACGTTCATAAGATTAGCTCACATTCTAAATTTCTTTTTTTTTCTGATAAGGCAATTAAAAGTTATTTAAGAAAAACTATTTGTAAAATCGTTGCATACCTGCTACATACCTTAATGAATCCACCAGTAATAAATAAAATGTCTGGTCAACTTTTTAAGTGACGTTTTACTTTGTATTAGTTATTTCAAAATGTTTTACAGTATTGAAGAGATAATAACAATGATTAAATGGTATTACATGGAAAATAGTTATCGAAGAGTATCCGACATGTTCTCTACGTTTTTTCCTGACAGACACATTCCAAGTAAGACAACAGTTCAAAATATCGTTCATAAGTTTGAGACAAAAGGTACTGTTATTATTAAATGCAACTGCTTAGAGCGAAATAATAATGTACTCGATTGAAGAGCTCAAGAAAATAATGCCGACTTAGATGTTTTACTTCATGTAGAAAAAAATAAAGGAATTAGCACCAGGCTTCTTGTCAAAGTTGTAGGGAAGGATTACAGCACAGTACTACGCAAATTAAAGAAATATAAATATCATCCGTACAAATATTAAAGACATCAGGAATTAAGGGAAGGCGATGAGATCCGAAAAGCGAATTTTTGTTTTGAAGTTATGGAAATGGCGAATAACGATAGGGACTTCTTACGCAATATTTGTTTTAGTGACGAATGCACCTTTACATTAAACAATGAACCAAACGTTCAAAACATCAGATACTGGAGCAAAGAAAATGAACATAGATTTGTATCTACAAGGACTCAATACCCTCAAAATGTAAACGTTTAGGCGGGTATATTTGGACATCTGATTATTGGATCTTTTTTCTTGAATCACAATTTGGGTACAGAAACTTTTTTAGAATTATTACAGAATCAAGTGGGGCCGGCATTGGAAGAAGTTGCACCTGACAATCAAGACATTTGGTTTCAAATGGATGGTTGTCCTGCACACAATTCACGAGAAATAAGGGAATATGTTCAAAATGTTTTCAATGGACTCACTATAGGACCAAATTACACCATAAATTGGCCAGCTAGGTCTCCTGATCTTTCGCCAAACGACTTTTTCCTTTGGGGTCATATCAAAAATGTTATTTATACAAATTTGAGTTATCAAAATTTAAAAGAATTAAAAGTTTTAATTTTAGCGGCGTGCGATCAACTATCGGCATTTCAACTTTATAATGTAAGAACTGAATTTTATAACCGTTTAGGATATTGCTTAGCAGTAAACGGAGGTCTGTTTGAGCATCTAATTAAACACATTAGCTTTTAGTTTCTACGTGTTGTGTTAAAACGTATTTTAAGACAGTTTTTAAGTGTGTTTTTCACCTTCCGATAAAATTGTTCAATTATGTAAAAATCTCATTATGTAGTTCAATGTAATTACTTGTATTTATTAAATGATTACAACCATTATTTTCTCTTCAATACTGTAAAACATGTTAAAATAACTATTATAAAGTAAAACGTGAATTAAAAAGTTGATAAGACATTTTATTTATTACTGGTGGATTCATTAAGGTATGTAGCAAGTATGCAACGATTTTACAAATAATTTTTCTTAAATAACTTTTAATTGCCTTATCAGAAAAAAACGAAATTTAGTATGTGAGCTAATTTTATCAACGTCTTTAAAATAGTCTAATACAATTTTGTTGTAAATTCAATAGGGAGCCAATATTTCAATGTATCAAAATTTACCTTTTGGAATTTCCATTGAGCTCATTAAAAGATTCTATGTTAAATGCATAATTTTCACTTCTAATGTATTATTAATTATTATGTATATAAGTATTATATATATATATTATATATAATATTATTTATTATATATGAAATATATGTATAATTTTATATACGTATAAAATATAATATTATATATGTATATATAATTAATATAATAATAATATATATAATATACGATATATATATATAATAAATATATATATATATATAATATATATATATATTATATATATATATATATATATATATATATATATATATATATATATATATATATATATATATATATATATATATATATATATATATATATATATATATATATATTGTTCTTGCATAATTTAATTTATATTTTTCGCTATCCTTCCGTGTAGTATGTTTTTTAATGGGTAACTTCGTGTAATTGAACATATTAATATTACATACATACATTGATTTATAATGGTACTTTACAATATTTTTCAAGGATAATTTTGTTATTACGTTAATGATTATTGGGAAATATTTAATAATTATTAAATACACTACTATATTTAAATATTTAAAATATGCATAAGAACGGAATAGATCAAGCTTAAAAAAGAAGAGGCACAAGACAATACTGTCGCATTTAAAAATTATTCTTTTAAGTGACGCGTCTAGTAGAGCTTCTATGACATTTTTAAGCATACTTTCACACTTTAATAGGCGTATCAAAAGGTTGTAAAATACGACTTATTGTAAATAAATGTTACTAACTCTTTTTTATCAAATAGCGGGGCACAAAAATTTGTTTTTGAAAACTAAAGCATTAGCTTAGCATTTTTTTTTGATAAAAAATAGAATGTGACCTATTAAATCAAAATGCTAAAATGTGATTTTGTATAGAATTTGTTGCACACTGTTAACAGTAATATTTAGGCGATTTTATAACTCACAAATTGTTTCCATTTAGTTAGGTACACCTCGATTAAAAAAACAAACACATTAAAGTTACATATTGTTCACTAGCTTTAAATCGTGTGCCATTTTATCACTAACAAAGATAAATAAACAACAAAAAAACCCAACGCCAAATTAAAATTACATTAAGCGAAAAAATAACTATGAATTAACAAACATTGCAAAAAAATTGATTTCAGAATTACAACACGTCCCAAGTTATTTGGTGATTGTTTATTTTTTACCCTTTTGATTTTAAGTACTGTCGGATACATAATTTATTTTTTTTTCAGTTTTTTTTAACCTTTTATAAAAATAGTTTCATAATTATTTTCATTTATATCGACTTATTCATTTAATATCTTAACATTTGTTTAACCCTGTATATATCTAAATTTCTTACAGAATATGCGGACGGACAATTTTTTTTAAGTATAAAGAAAATTTCATTTTATGTAGATATTCTGTTCTATCCTTTTTACCAATAATATAATGATTTTTATTGTAACTTAAGACTATACTAAAAATAGCCGGTGGTTAAGTTCCTTTACCGCTGCTAACCACCATGCTTCGTCGTGCCTTAGACGACTTTGTGTTTATATTATGGTGTGTCCTAATGGATCTGGGTCAATTTTCGAGCATGGAAAGAAAAAATATCGGTTTTGTGGCAAATCTCCATTATCTTATTCTGTCCGCTGCGATATCGGTCGTACAGTAACGGCCATTAAATCTTGGGCAATTTTTTTCCCTTTCGTAAAATAGGCCTATGCCACCTTCTACTAAATATAAATACCTGTTGAAAAACCTAATAAAGAAACTGGTGTTCGTTGTTAGTGTCTAAAAATATTTTTAAAATGCCAAGCTTAATTTTGGATCAAAAAGTATTAATTATTCATTATATTGAGCAGAAAGGTTGGCCAGAAAGGGAAGAGCTTAACATCCCAAAGAGTACTATTTATTTTGTTAAAAAAATGGTAGGAAACACACTCCTTTGAGAGAAAAGCTGAAACTGGTCGCCCCAAACTATCGAACCAAGAACAAGACAATAATTTAGTTAATGTTTTGAGAAACCAACCATTTAAGGCAAATATCCGAATTGCGCTGCCACCCGGCAGACTTAAAACCGTTTTTAGCAAATGCAAATAAAGAACAGCGCATTGAATTTGCTCTACAATTTTATTTGGAACCTCCAACTTTTGGGAAAATATAATATTCACCAAAGAAAAAGTGTTTCAGTCGTGCTACAATGGGATACTTAAGGTATACAGGCCTCAAGGAACACGATTTGATGAAAAATATACCCAAAAGAACAGAAGTAGTGGGCGATTTTCGGTAAATGCTGGGCTGAGTGCAGTATATGTTATTTTACCAAAGGAAGGTTCAATGCGGAGGTACAGTATGTCCGCGGATGCATTTAACAAGAGGACAAATAGACCAAAAATTGAAAGATACGAAAAAAAGTCTTTCGTAATAAAAAATTCTGCTTGTCGAAAAAATATGAACTACAATGAGAAAATAATCTTAAAAATGCAAAAACATAAAAATCGAACAAGAGCAAACAGTCGTTTTTTGGCTTTTTAACGTGAAATAATAGATAAAAAACTTGCTCCAAATTTACTTCTTAACCTGATTCCGAACTTAGTGAACAAAATTTGAATTTAGAAAAAAAAAAAAATAATATTTTTGAAAGTACGCCTTTTACTACTTTTACTTGAATAATACCTTTACATTACAAAACATTAATAAAAATAAATATACAATGGAAAAAATGTAAAATGTAAAAGAATGTAAATGTAAAATGCGTACTTCCAAAAATGTTTTTTAATTTTTCGTAAATTAGACTTTTTTTTAGTTAGTTCGGAATTAAGATAAGAAATAAATTTAGAGCAAGCTTTTTTTTGACAAGCAGAATTTTTTATGAAGAATAACTTTTTTTCGTATCTTTCAAGTTTTGGTCCATTTGGTCTTGTTAACCGCATCCGCGGACATACTGTATAGATTTACCACAGAATATCACGCTTCCTTCTGTACTGGATCGATTTCCGGACAGAAATTTTATCTTTCAGCAAGATAAGTGTTCCGTTTATCCGGCCCAGCAAGTCGATGAATGGATGGAAGAGCAGCGTATCAGGGTTTTACTGTGGCCCGCACGTAGTCCGGATTTAAATGTTATAGAAAATGTTTGGGGCTTATTAGTTAAAAAATAAATAGGGAACATGAGTTTAGGCCGCAAAATGTAAATTAACTTAAGGATAAAATTTTAGAGGCGTGGAATGAGTTACGAGGAAATCCGGACTACGCCCGGGCTTTGGTCCATTCGATGCCTAGAAGGCTAAAACTCTGTCTTGGAAAAAAACGGGGCCGCAATAAAATATTATGTTTTTTTGGAAGGATATTTAAGTTTGTTTCAATTTATTAAGTTGTTAATTAATTTATTAATTTGTTATTTTTTTTGCTTTATTTATAGTAATTAAAAGTAAAACAAGGTAAAAAATTGGCAGAAAAGTAAAAATTTGACAAATTTTTTGCCCAACTGTACAATATTTTATTTGATATTGTACTGTAGAAATGTATGTTTTTAAATATTAACGTATTTTTAACCTGCTTCGTATATTTACAAAATAATGAATTGTCTGCTTTGGAAACGGATTTTAAGATTTTTGTTTAATGGTGGAAAAATTATCAGTGACATAAAATTTAAATTTTACGAAAAGATTGCGTTGATTTATCCAGGAATCGCAACTGTCCTGTTTTTTATGTATGTTAAGGTGAAAAGTAAAGTCAGTTAAAAATTTGTGTTATTTTAAAATCATTTTTGGTAAAATTGACGTAATGGTCGAAATCTGATTCCTGATGAAGTTTTGCAAAAATCAAATGAGGCTACAGGGCAGCTAGTATTAAAAAAATCGGCAGGACGGTATAAGAAATAATTTTTGTCGTTTTCTAATGGAAGTGTGAGAATAAAATAGAAATCTTAAACGAATACGTAATTATGGATTATCTTAATAACCTTGTAAGTAAATATGCACGAATTTAAATGAAAATTTAGTTGTTGTTAGCTTTTGACTCATTATGCTTTTGTAGTCAAGGAAATATAAAGTTCCTCTTTATGGTTTTAGTTATCCATGGTAAAGTCCATAATATTAGTCAATTTCCAAATATTCGAAAGTGAAAGAGGTTCTAAAAAACAATCAGTAGGATACGAACTACTGAAATGTAAGGCTTTCAGCTGGGAAGAGGTGGACCGGTTTATGGCTGAAGCTCCAAATAAAGAATATCTTCTGTTAAAGGTAAGACTGTATTGAACTATAACAGGCTTGGTAGAGGTACAATCTAACAACATTTATTTTAGGTAGTAGCAATATTTGGGATAACTGGTTGCTGCCGCCCAGAAGAGCTTCACTTACTAATTCTTCAAGATATCGAAACTGAAACTGCGACCAAACAATCTGAACCATAATTACCTTTTCTAAGGGAATCGAAATGGGAAGTTTATATCTCAGAGGGTGGGTATCCATACCATCTGCAGTGTCCCCAAGAAATTTGCTGAATTTTTGGGACTTGAAGATGTAGCAAAGTATACGTAAGAGTTCCACGGTGGCTGAGAGGTAAATCAAAGACTCAATAGAGGAAAAAAATAAAATAGTCAGAATGATTCAAAAGGGAAAAACTTATAAAAGTTTTAAATCAAAATAATCAAAATCCACCAATAAGAAATAATAATAATTCATATAACACTCCCGAAATGAATATTCATGATAATACTAATTGAACAATTAACATCAATTTTAATGTTAATGCTAGTCCGGTAATTTTTTTTACCGGACCTAATACTGTAAAAGTTCATTTTTTGAACTAAAACGAAGTGCGTTTTACAGTACAGCATGAAATAAAAAAATATACCGAACTCCTAGTTTTTAATCTTTATTTCTTGTATATGAATTTTCCTACTAGAAAAGCTCTATTTCTGCCATAAAAATAGAACTATGAGTATCAGCAGTATGCGAAATTAAAATTCTTCTACCAAACGGCTACCTACATAAAACAGTTCTACTTTTTTGTAATATAAAAAAACTTTTGTTCTACCCACAGTCATATGTGCCATTCATTATAGCAAAAACAATACCCGCATCGGAGAAAGTCGAACAAAGAATAATAATGAACTGGCGCGTGCTGGTGATATGTAATGTATATTTATATCAGGTTTGCCAACTAATTACATGATTTAAAAGTTCAAAAGACACTATAGTGCGACTTTATAAAAACTGGTGGTTATTTTTTACTCAGATAACCCGTTACAATAAAGGTACAGGGTGAATCAACAAGTTACTTGCCTTCAATAGCAATATAGATTTAGCAAAAACAGCTTGCTATGTAATAGTTTGGGGATTTAATGAAAGGTTTAATGTCTAAATCTAAAAAAATGCTTAATGCCAAATTATAATTAAAATATTGAATGGACAGAAAAAGTGTTACTTTTCTCAAAAAGCACTTTATAATTTTTACGTACCATAAATAAATCAAAACAAAGTGCACAAAATTAATTTACCATTGCGAACTTGCAATCACTTATACTCTGCAGATTTTTGATTAAGTAGAACATGAAAACATCATTAGGAGCAAGTTTTAGTATGTTTTTGTGGGGATTACTTGCCTGAAATTTTCTAGAAAATGGGACCACTTCGGTTCTGGTCTCGGGGTATAGCGCACTGAGCCTGCTCAGCCCTATTTTTCGGTGGCAAGTTGGCCACCGTTGTTAGGATGAAATTAAAAAATAAACAAAATAGAAATTAAAAACTAAATTTCAAAAAATTTAAAAAGTTAGGAAATTTTAATGACGTTTTATCATAAATTACATAAATAGTAAAAAAAAGCTTTCAGAATTTTCTAACTTTTTAAACCAAAATTTCTTAAAATTTAATTTAAATTTATATATTGGTTTTCTTTTAATTTTATCTTAACAATGGTGGCCCATGTTACAATAGGATTTTTAGGAGCCCGTGTTACAATAGGGTTTTTTTTGGTAAAGTTATGAATGGATTTAATATAGGTTAAGTGTCCGAGTTTTTTATCACGCTATTTTTTATTAAATCTGCGTAAAAGCCTAAAAGCATAAAGTAAAAATTGCAGATTATAGTTTGAATCTAATTCCTAAGACTTTTCTTCCCTTATAGGAGAGATGAGTCCCAACAGGTTTGATTTTAAAGCTGCCAGTGATGTGTCTGCTAGGAGTTTAACTGTAAAACATCTAAGTACAGTTTGGATACTAAAATATTTATTTTGTAAGGAAAGTTGATTATTTGAGTTTTTTCAATCCGATGCATGGTTTTCGTTTAAAAAATAAAAGATACATTATCTACTGATATCTAATTAATTTTTAGGTGAAAACCGTACGTCGGACTAAAAAAATTACGAGATCAAATCTGCTCATAATTTTTTAGTCCGACGCACGGTTTTCACCTAGAAAAATTAAATCCAGATATTTCTCTGAAGGGTGATATTCTCTTTACCGATATGGTTATGATCATGCAGAGACACGGTTTTAATTTTTTTAAGCGATAAAAAAAAATCAGTGGCGTACCCTCAATGTCTGCCAAAATAGGCAGGTCAAATTCTGTACGAACGCCACTGGTGGAAATTTTAAAAAAATTAGTACACTAAAAAATGCCTCTTAATACATAGTACATGTATGCAAAATTTTAGTTAAATATCTAAAAGGGTTATTACTGATAATAATAATAAATGATATATTTTTTGAAAATTTTACCACCCTGTATCTCAAAACTTAGGACGTTTAGGACATACGTTTATATAAAGTTTTCTTCTTAAAGAGAACCTAAAAATTGCCCCCTTAAATATTGACATTGAATAAAAAAACACCCTGTATAGAGTAAGCGCTCGGGATAATTTGACCCCGTTTTACTACCCTCGGTATCCACCTAACTGTCAGCCCTTTTGGATTTAGACACCTAAAGAGTTTAACTTTAGGTGGCCAAAATGGCTGACATATTATCGATGACGATTTTTTTCCCAAAAAATTTGCACTTTTGCCCCTTATTGCTAGCCCCTGTATCCAATAGGTTGTCAGCCTGCGCGGGAACATAATTAACAATACTAAATGAACATGTTTTACGAGAAAAACTCTATATTACTAATGACGATGATTTTTCGGCTCTAGCTCTCCGTCTACTAAAGTAGATAGAAAATACTCAGTTTGCTAGGGCATTTTGATATAGTAAGTTAATATTCATATTTACATAATACCGATTGTTTAATTAAAAACAAAACTTTGGCTTTACCTTGCTTAATGGCACACAAATCTTAATAAAATGAAATTAACTTAATTTATTTTTTTTACCTGTACCTGTCCCTATTTCAACATTTTTTTTTAATAAGGTTGTTTTAATGATGGTCTCTTTACTAACCGTAAGAGCATTTGACATGCCGTCCATACTGGGCGCAAATTAAGACTCAGTAGGGTAACATAACTAAATAAACGTACAAATTAAAAAACTTTGTTTCACTTGTGTGCCAAATTTTATTCTGAAAGAACAGATCAACACATATAAAGTACACAAATTAATGACAATAAAAATGTAAAGCAGTATTTCTTTTTGGCCGGTGCATAGATTTCATCAGTCGTTTTTTTGGAGGCGACAAATCTCTTCTTATTGATGTTAAAGATGACTGAGTAGGACACTCTATTTAAAAAAACACAAACACACAAAAATAAAGTGTACACAATTACAAAATTAAGAAAAATATGAATAGCAAACGTAGCAAATAAAAAAAAAACCAAACAAGCACAAAGCAAAAAAAATGACGAAGACAAGTGTGAAAATTATGAGGTTATATTTATTTTTTATTACCTTGAATTTGTATAAAAAATCAACGTTGCCAGATTGTTAAAAATTTAAGATCTAATGTAATATAACATATATATTAAACATGTAATAAAAATACCAGCCAAATTTAAAGACACTTCTAGGATTGGAAAGTGGTTGTTTAAAAATATCAATCATCTTTTTAGAGTGAAAGGGATGTTTCTAAAACCATATAAGTAAACAAAATTAATATTTTTAAATTAGTTATCTCTTATAAAAAAAATCTGACAACAAAGTAGAACCGGTAAAAGTAATTTAAGATAATCGGTGAATATTTTTGCTCCAAAACTAATATAATTTATTTTGACTATATGTTTGCTGTAAGGAAAGCTCTTTAATAATTTATATTAGGATAATGTGTAAATTATTTTATATTATTAAACATCACACTGTGTAAGGTCTATATTAGTTAATTTAAATAATACCTTGGTTGCCTTTGCTTAATGCTAAGATAATAATTTTATAAAACCCTAAAATAAATTAACTTATTACCCTTTCTTTTTTAGAAAAGTGTTTAATTTACATTTTTGACCCAAGAGCTACAAACGAGTTAAATTTTGATAAGTAAATAATAATAAATAAAATTGTAACTGTACTTTTGATTTTTCTATTGATAGGATTCTCAGTTTGTTTGGATTTTTAAAGTCCCAAATAATAAGACTTTTTTAGCAAAACATTATGATGATATATTTTTGCTTAAAGCCTTTTTTGTCCTCTTTAAAATCCCGTTGGAAATTTTGAAATCGGTGGTTTAAAAAAACAGTCATAAATTTTTGTTTGTTAAATGACGGTTTGATTGTTTTTCAGTGCTTATAGCTGTTCAAATCAATTTTTAACCAACTAAATCGTAATAAAATTGATTTTGCTCTTTACCATTTTCTTGGGCATAAAAAAACGAAAAAAAAACTAGTACTATAAGTCAGATTACTGCTTTTAGAACGATTTTAAAAGCAAAAATCTCGAGGGGTAAATATTTACCCCGGTTTGTGGTTACAGGTAAAAAAATTGGGTTTGTAGTTCTAGGGTTAAGTTTATTTTATCTTTTAAAAACGTGATAGTCTTGTCACCTATAAGTATTTTTTTTTATTTTGAGGGTTTTTATTCTCTAATTTGGACATTTTTAATTGAGAATGACGAAAGCAAAAACAAAAGAACAAATCACACCTCATTGATTTATTCAAAGAACTAGTTACATCGGCGAAAAATTTATCAAAATTGACGGTAAGGGTTTTCGCGAAGTTAAAAATAGATGGTGCGGTTTAAAACTTTAAAAAAATTCGTATTCATTTGGTCGGATCTGAGTAGACTAGCCTAACTTTCATGTTTTATTCATTTAGTCCAATCTATTAATCATCTTTAATTCGCTTTAATAAAAGCATTTTCTTTTGTTTTAAGTTTTTAAAAAAGTTTGTTTAAATAGGAGTTTGCCAAAAAATATTAGCAGTGTTCTGGTTTATTAATGTATATGAGTATGATAAATTAAAACGCTTTTATTATTTTAGCATGCTTGAGCTAAACCAAGCTGACCTTTTTTTTGCAAACCGAAAAATTAAATTCTTCAAAAGAAGTGACTTAAAAATATATTACATATCTTAAAATGGAGAAAATAAAGGGCTTTTTCCATTATTTGAATACAAATAAGAGGCTTTTAAATTTTTCTTTAAAAAAATTTAAAACATTTGGCATACTTTAAACAATGCAACATTTTAGTTTTTTTTAAAGATAAGTAACTAACAAGTATAAGACCTTACAAGCTTTAATTTAACAACAAAATTATCTAATCCCCACAAACCGTCCTTCTAACGGGGATAAATTTATCACCATTTATTAAATTAAAAATTAATATACTTTGTGATATTAGCAAAGCATAATTAAATAAATAACCAAATTCACAAATAAGATTGTAATCGGCCGAGTGATGATCGCGTTGTTAAAGTCAGCAATGGACTTAACAATGTGTTAAATTTAAAAAAAGAGGTAAAATTGAAAACTCTTGGTAACAAGGCATAACATTTGAAATCTTAACTATTTGTCAAAATAATTTTTAGTTTGGGATTTTGAGTTAAAAACCAATTAAACATATAACAAAAAATAACTACCTTGCACAGTATATAAAAAAAGGTTAGTCACTTTAACAAAGTAATTTTATATATTTTCTTTAAAACAAGCAGTACAATAGATAGCTTAAATGGCTAATACTGCAGAACTTCTTTAAATTTGGTTTTTAACAGGTTCTTTAATATAACTCATGCTTGTTACATATTAATTAATAAATTTAGGTAGTATTACTTCTAGAATAGACAAAATGTTTGCTTTATTTTCCTAAAAAATTGCTGTTTTAATTTAATAAATATTAGTAAAATTATTTATTTACAAGAATTTTATTAAATACTGCTATTTAAAATCCATCTATTCCTTTTAAAACAAAAGAATTAAAATAATTTAGTGTTTATTTGTGTTTTTATATAAGTATTGTGAATTGGATCTTTAGAATCTATGATATGTATAAATTAACAATATTAACCTAGAAAATGCTTCTTGTTTCTTAGTGTCCAAAGCTATATTCATAGATCTAACAAAGCCGTTTCAGGGTGGGAGATTTGACTCGCCAATGCCTTATTGCGAAATCTAGTCAAACGCCATCAGGGTGTAAAATTTGACGCTAAGAATTTTGTTAGCAATGAATAGGATTTCTTGATGTAAAACAGCACATTATTTTAAAGCACCTATTTTTTGTTAACTTTTGGGGTTGCAGAAAATGGCCTTAATCGGAGCAAGGCGAAAATTTTCGTTACTAGAAAGCTACTCAAATTATCCATCGTATCCTTTGAGCATATACTGCTAAAGGCAGTCTTGCAACTTGGTCGTGCACAAACAATATTTGTCTCTCGCTCTACGTGCTGATTAGTAGGCGGAGAATGGTATATACCATGCCGACCAATCAGCATGTCAAGCGGGGTATATACTCCTAAAATAGGAGTATAACTTTTCTCTTTTGCTTTACTACTGTAGAGGTAATACTACCTGAATGTTAAAGGAATATTTTAAAAGTCAGGTTTGAGTAAAGATGTCGACACTTTAGATTTTATTTAGTTAGGATATTAGATCAATATTTGTTACTACGTTTCTAATATAAAGTATAGATGGCGTAAGTAGTAGGGTAGAAAAATAAGTAGAATAAGAAGAAAAGAATATTTAATAAAAATTTTGCTTGTTCTTTTGAAAGTAAGAAACGCCCATTTTTAGTAAAAGTAAAAATCAAAGCAGCTATTTCATCACTGAATTTATTAATAAAATGTAATAAGCATAAGTTATATTAAAGAACCTGTTGAAAAACCAAATTTAAAGAAGTTCTGCAGCATTGGTCATTTGAGATATCTATCGTACTGCTTGTTTTTAACAAAAATATATAAAATGACTTTGTTGGAGTGCCAAACCTATTTTTTTCATATTCTGTGCAAGGTAATTATTTTTTTTTATTTGTTTAATTGATTTTTAACCCAAAATTCCGAACTAAATTATTTGTCATGCAGTTGCTTTGAAATGTGCTACGTTGTCAAGTTTACTTATTTTTTACTCTTTGTTAAATTTAACTCAATGTTGAGTTCATTGCTAACTTTAACAACGCAATCATCACTCGGCCGTATATCTTGTAATGAAAATTATTGTATTTTTTTAATAGAAACTAAAAATTTGCAGCATGACTGCGGTATCAACACAGGCATTTTTTAATTTGCATTTCAACAACGGAATATGGTTGAAATAATTAATAAATTGTTAGAGTTGCAACAAAATCCTCTATCAGTATGCAAAAAGAATTAGAACAATGGACTGCAGGGACACGATACACTTTTAATGCTATCTAAAACGAACAGTAATGAACAACCATTGTGCTAATTTGCCGTACTTTATTACCAGTGGAAATTCAACATTTTATTACGGCATAAAAGTTTTATGTATCTATAATTTTTAACATTAATATTTCCTTACGGGGAATTTTCCACGCTAGTTTTATAAAAGCATTTTAAATAAATTGCCATAAAACTAGAATTGGTTCGGAGTCATTTTATTTAAAAGTCGATTTCGCTTACTAACTTTCCTCGCAATTGGAAGTTTATATAAAGTTGGCGGTAAAAACACTTGTACTGCGGCGCATATTTTACGACTTCTTTCGAACATAAAAGCACCCGGAGTATAAAGTCCTGAATATTAATTTAAATTTAATAAAAGACTGGTAAAGTCTCATTGCGGTTTTTTTATGAGATTTCTTTATTTTATAGGGACGATGATGAACCGTTTTGTTTTTCCAATAAAATTTGACTTTTATTTGTTTTTGTCTTAGACTTGTAAATAATTTTTTTATTAAATTTTGTGCTGAAATACTGTGTTATATTATTTTAAAATAATTATTTTGTTATACCCAGAGAACCAGGCTAAGTTAAAATAACTATGAACACTTAAAAGTGTTGGGAGAAAGTAATAAGTTTTATAATTTTCTAAGAGACCAAGGCATACAGGGTGTTTTCTAATTAAATTTAAGGGAGCGATTTGGGTCCATTTTAAGAAGAAAACTTTATATGAACGTATGTCCTAAACGTCCTAAATCAATCTTAAAAATTAAGAGGTTTAGTACATACGTTCATATAAAGTTTTCTGTTTAAAATGGACCCAAAAATCGCTTTCTTAAATATTTACATTCAATTATTGTTTTAAATTTATAACAGATTACATGTGTTAATTTACATATATTTGCTATAATAAAAGTATATGCTTACGTAAAATATTTATAATTTATTAAAGAAAACGTATGTTATTTTATTACAACAGTTATAACCTATTGTTGTCCTATTTTAGCAATAATATGGTAAGGATTGGAAAGTGGTATAGTTGGATCAGTATAAGAATAAAAATTAGGTGCTCTTGGAAAAAAAGAGTTGCAAAAAAGAATTGATATTAACTGGCTGCCGCCTTTGCTTTTTATATGGACTATTTTTACAGACACATGTGGGTAGCAGTACATTATAAAAAAGCAAAGGCTGCCGCCAGTTTAAATCAAACCTTTTTAGCCAATTTTTATGTTTTTTTTGTTTTCAAAAAAAGAACGGATTTTAATTCTTATACTAATTCAATTATAAAGATACTAATCTATTAAAAAATGTATACATTACCTACATCCATTTAAATATTATGTTTCTTTTAAGTATTTGAATTGTCTTTTTTAAAGTCTTGTTTTGACCCACTAAATAAATGATTCTTAGAAAACTTTTCCAATAATAGAACTCTCCAGTTAAGCTGTAACCTGTTAAAAAGGAATTTTTAATTAAGGTGTTTTAAAGTTAGGTCAAAGTAACTCAAAACCTAGGGATTTCTTTAAAAATTCAACGGATCCAGAAATAGTTTCTGTTTCGCCATTTAAATTTTTTAAATAATATTTCGGGCACCTTTTTAGTTTATTTTAATCACAGTTAACAGAATTCTTTTAAAATAAAATATTTACCTTTTAAAAAAATAATTTACTGTTTATGAATTATTTAAGTAAACGAACAAATCTACCACTTATTTTAAAATTATTAATATTTTTCATTTTTTCAATTACATTACCAGTAGAAAATAATTTTATTTTATAAAGTGAATGACTAATCCTAAATGCCTTTGTTTAAATTTTAGAAAAAAACAAAAACTGTAAATTTACGTAATTAGAGATCCTAAGTATTTAAATACTTACCTTTTGAATCAAAATAAAAAATGGTTAATAAATTAATAAAGCCGGTTTTGTCAAATTTCGCTGGCATTTACTTAGGATCCCTAACGAAAATAATGTAAAAACCCAAGGACTCAATACTTGGCAAGTGCGAGACTCCAGGAGAGTCAGCACTTGCTGACTCCCCTGGAGTCAGACAAAACTATTTTGTTGCTGGTACTATAGGAGCAATTGAGTGCTTGCCTGCACAGCAACAAAATTACAGTCGTTGAAAACATGGTGAAACATAAAGTTCAAGGCAGCATATAACGGGAAAATTGAAAAAAATGAAAAAAATCGGTGAAAAGGTATTTTGTTGCTGATACTATAGGAGCAATTGAGTGCTTGCCTGCACAGCAACAAAATTATAGTCGTTGAAAACATGGTGAAACATAAAGTTCAAGGCAGCATATAACGGGAAAATTGAAAAAAATGAAAAAAATCGGTGAAAAGGTATTTTGTTGCTGATACTATAGGAGCAATTGAGTGCTTGCCTGCACAGCAACAAAATTACAGTCGTTGAATAAACAGGCTAATGAAAGCAGGTGAAAGATTTTGCTGGCAATTAGGTCCTAAGCAAAAATAATGTAAAAACCAAGGAACCAATACGGTTAAAAATGAAAAAATCGGTGAAAAGGTATTTTGTTGCTGATACTATAGGAGCAATTGAGTGCTTGCCTGCACAGCAACAAAATTACAGTCGTTGAAAACATGGTGAAACATAAAGTTCAAGGCAGCATATAACGGGAAAATTGAAAAAAATGAAAAAAATCGGTGAAAAGGTATTTTGTTGCTGATACTATAGGAGCAATTGAGTGCTTCCGCGTAAAGCACCAAAAGCACAGCCGTTGAAAACGTGGTAAAAATAAAGTTCAAGGTGGCATGTTTAAAAAAATATCTAAAGAAAAATTATCTTTTGGTATTGCTAATTTATACATAGCAATAAATTAGCAACAAAATCGTGTGATACAGTGGACAGGTAATTAACGATTTCAATATAGCAGTAATTTCGATTTTCGGCTTGGACAACAAAATCCTCATTTTAGCAACTAAATAGCAACAAATTAGCTACAAATTCCAGTTTTTTATTGAGTTTTGCTAATTTACCCCTACTAAATAAATGTATCTGTTTTAGGTATTTTTTAATATTATATTTACGGTATATTGCCGGTGGATAAAGGATTGGTTACCACTCTACAAAAACACCTCATCATTATCCACACGACATCCACATAAAGACCTGTGAGACACCATATGGCATTGCTGGGGCGTTTTACGCTTTCAAAATGTAGAAAAAACTGCCGAACAAATATTTTTGGATATTTTTTATAGCCTGTTTTATTTACCCAACACTTTTCCTTGTTTTGCCTGCACCTCTAGAGATTTGTTTCTTTCGAGACTCGTGCTCCATGTATTATGCGAATTTGTGTTTTTGTCTCTGTGGAGCATTATTCTAATTTCGCAAATGAAACAAATAATATTCTTCTTTTTATTCAGTTGTGTCTTTGTGCTTTTGTCATATCGTTGATTTATCTCCATTTTTTTGGAATAATATTAAAATAGCCCCGCAAGCGGATTAAATTTAAAATATTTGGTTTTTTGTTCACTTGAATTAGATTTAGGCGCATGGCTAATTTTCACGAAGATCCTAGAGTCTTTATGAAACGTCGCCGTATTATGTAAAATAATCAAGCTAAAGAACGTCGCCTGACTAATTTAAAAGTTATACATTCGTAATTTTTTTTCTTTTAATTATTGGTAAATACAAAACTAACCAGAACCAAACCGCTTTTCCACAAAATTGCCTATCTTTACATTTTTTTTAATTAAGCATTTTAAGTTCCTCATATTTAGTCACCGAAGGACCATCTTTAATCGTAAAATTGCTTTTACAAATTTGTTCCTAATTAAAAGTGGTAGTCTAATAACCTATTAGTTAGTATTAAGATTTCGCCACCACTAATTATAGCAAATAAAATTTAATCAATGCTAGGATTTTTTGAACTTACTTTCCATCAGGTCATCAAAGTCCATTAACGATGCATCGGAGATTAAAAGCGTAATTTATTTTGTAAGAAAATAAAATTGTATTTTTATTTGACCGAAAATGCTTTTCTCCGCAATTTTAATTTCGGTTCGAATGGTTGTTGCGGTAACCAATTTCGCTGTCAGCCAGTAGTCCATCGTAATCCAATAAATTGTATCTATTGCGTCAAATTCTCCACTGCACCGCGCTAATTGGTCTCTATTTGCTGTGTGACGAGAACACACGTGTAACACAATACACACGTCAGCCCGAAACTATATTGCTCTTCCGGTTTATCGCAATATCCTTCGCTAGTTTTGATGGTCTGGAAACAATCGATATCGGTTTTATCTCGGTTCTTATCCCTTTAGTGAGGGTTAAAAATACGATACGGTAATGACACTTAATATTTAAAGTGTGCTGCACAGAATGTTTGTTAGATCGTTTACCAGTGACGTACCATAAATTGAACTATAAAGGGTTTTCCAATAAGAATGATATTATTTTGTAATGATGTAGTAACCATGGTAATAAAGTTATACCTGTCACTAGTTGTCACACATGTTCAGTAGATTCTAACAATTTATTATGGCTAAATACTTGCTCCAATAACGTCTGTTTATTGTCCAAAAATTTTACGAAAATGGTCGTCCTTTTGTGAACACTTTTCGCGCACTTCGCGAAAACTTTGGTCTAAATAATCGCCCTTCTGTGCTTGCCAGCCATCGCATCGTTGAGAAATTTGAAAATAATTTTACTCTTTACCATATAAAAACTGCAGTAAGACCCCTAAAATGCCAGAACTATTGAGAATGCTGCTGTTGTAAGAGATAGTGTTGCAGAAGATCCAAATTTATCAATTCCTCGGCTTGTTCAAGAGTTAGGACTTAAAAAACCAACAACTTGGCGAATTTTGCAAAAAGATTTAAATTAACACCCATATAAGATTGTTTTAACCCAAGAACTTAAGCCACTGGACCATCGTCGGCGCCGCGAATTTGCGGTTTGGAGTTTAGAACGACTTCAACGGGATCACAATTTTGCCGAAAAAGTTATCTTTTTAGATTAAGCTTATTTTTGGTTAGGTGGATACGTAAATAAGCAAAATTGCCATTTCTGGTGTGAAAACAATCTACAACTGATTCACGAGAGGCCTTTGCATCCCCTAAAGTTAACTGTATGGTGTGGTTTATGGCATGGTGGTATCGGTGGACCATTTTTTTTCCAAAATAAGGTTGGATATTTCGTCACAGTGAATGGTAAACGATATCGACAGATGTTGACCTATTTTTTATGGCCAAATTTGGATGCGCTTGATATAGAAGATATGTGGTTCCAGCAAGACGGCGCTACATGTAACACTGCTAATGAAACTGTCGCCATACTAAAAGAAAAGTTTGGTAAAAGGGTAATTTTAAGAAATGCTGCCTGGCCACCAAGAAGCTGTGATTTGACTCCTTTAGATTACTTTTTGTGTGGTTATTTAAAATCTAAGGTTTATGCAAACAGGCCACAAACCCTTGATGCTTTAAGATTGAACACTGAACGCTGCATTCCGATTTATTGCACAAAGTCTTCGAAAATTGGATTCGTCGAATTCACTCGTGTACACGAAGCCGAGGTGAACATTTAAACGAAATCCTATTCAAAATATAAATGTTATCGATTGTACTTCAAGATAATATAAAAAGTGTGGTTATATCTGAAATTATTTCTATTTTATTTAATTTTATCGATTTACTCGTCACCTTATATATAACAATATTTATAGTCCGAGAGCTGGTGAACAATTTTGGGTAGGTTCTTGAGGCCTTATATAATTTTTTGTAATTGTCCTTAAAGAATCCCTAAATAAGAAAGTCAAGTTCTGGCTGAAGGGTAGCGGCCCCCTACCAACCCTTTAATGTTTTCAAAAGGGAAATTTCTTTATTAGGAAAATGTTTTTATTTGGAAGTTTTTATGTCTTTAAGTTAAATATTTAAGAAATTGGAAAATAAAATAATTTCGAAGGAAATAAATAACTATTAATTGTAGTAATTTTTTCTTATCATATATTTTTTTTATATATTTATCTGTACGTTAAAAAGAATGAGATTTTTACTTCAGTTAAAAATAACGACTAAGAAGATGCATGTTCGCTTGTGGTTAGTTGTGGTTGGTTGTCGCGACAGCCAATCGTCTTATCTGTAAAATTATAATTTTGCAAATTTGACGTTGAAATATCTCTTGACCATAATCCGATGGGGTTAAACTGACCACATAATCAGCGACCTTAAAAACATAAGTATACACTCTTCAAATTTGGTTGCAATTAATTTTGCGGATATAACCCTAAACTGTCGAAAATGGGACACCCTGTACATTAAAAGTTTCTAGGGAAAAAAAGTATTTTAGCCTTATTATGGTATTTAATATCGTAACTTTTTGTGATGCAACCTGGAAAAGTCATAATATAATCAACAACGATACGGCTTCTTTAATTAACTTTTTGTCCTTGATATAGCCTTTGATACAGCAAATGTTAATTATTCATTCGAGTGGAGATAGTTAGCACCAAAATTGTAGTAATATAAAGGTTTAATACAGTGAACAATTAACATTTTGATTTTAATTAACTTGGCAACGAGATTTCTTTCTAAAGCTATAAGCAAAATATTGTTAAAACGTATTAATTTCTCAGAAAACAACATTTGAAGATAATGTTTTTTAACCCTCGAGCCTTACCCTTTCGTACTCTTATCGGTTGATTTTTACGTGAGAAATTCAGCAGGGGTTTAAAAGTTTTGTAAGTTGTTTTGCTGTAATTTTTTGTCTATCGGCTTTTAAATCGCCTATTATCGTTTGCAGCATTCAGTTGGTAAATTAGTGTTTAAACTGACAAGATGTGGTAAGAAAAATAAACATGTAAGTTTTATTTATGGACGTCAGAAGATTTTTTTTTATTTTAATTTTAGAAAGTACATATGTCAAAGTTTATTGTCTTAAAATTTCAAATTGATCCCGTAAATATTCTCAAAGATATACGCATATTTGTAAGGACCTCTTCAAGAGTTAGACCCGTATTTTGAAACTTCAAACGTGTTTATCTCAAAACTATGTGTTTAATGTCGGTGAGCATGACTTCTCCGAAACGGCTTGATAGGTACTTTTACACAATCTTTTTGTATATATTCCGCAGGTATTAATCAAAGGAATAAGATTTCTGAAAATCATTTCGATTTTTTTAAACCAATTGAAGTTGAAAATTTCTTCGAAAATTGGAATTTTTTTTGAGAAGCCGTTATTTTGTCAAACATCAAGATTTTGACTATTCCTCCGATTAGTACCTACATTCATCTATTCACTTAATACATTTTTTCGAATTTTGTATTTTAAATAACCCAATCCTAAGATATCTTGCTCACCGCCGGACACCTTTTTTAGAGGACCTCCAGGAGATCGTCTGCTATGGCAATACAACTGGGTATTCTTCAGGAGTTTTTGTTTTTATTTAAATGGTGAAGGCTTCGATATTTTGCAAATTGTTTTAAATAAAAATTTTAACTTGGCCTTGTTTTATTTATTTTTTTTTTTAATAAAACAGTTTAAGCAAGAAGTAGTTTTTTATATTTATGTATTTAAAAGAGTTTTCGGAAAATATCTTTCTCATTTTTCTTACATTTAAAACTGCCCAATGCAAAAAACCATTATGTTCTAAAGTTGGAAAATTAACGTACATATTTATTCCAAAGATATATGTGTAGTATTTCTTTTAAAAAAATATTTTACATTTTAAATTGGTCGTGCAAGCCACTGTAAAATAAAAAAAGTAAACTCATTTTAATAAACTTTTGACAAGGGTTTTTTGTTTGTCTGCTGTTTATATGGTTAGAGAGCCTACGTGACAAATGAACAGAGCTATTTTCTTAAAAGCGGATGGCGTCTGCTTGAAAATAGGATTGTTTTTAAAATTGACATAAAACGAAGGTTGGGCAATCGGTTATACCTAAACCTATTTTAGGAAAAATTATGTCTTTAACAAGTTTTTTTTTCACTGTTATGTAAATTTTTTAAAATAAGTAAATGATAAGCAGTTTAAGGATGCGTTTGCTTCCGAAAGTCCAGTAACAATAAATACACCACTTGGGATATTTTGTAAAATAAATACAATAACAAAAGGTAATAGTTAACAAATATACTACTTACATAGTGAAATTTTGTAAATAAAGCTAATGGAACAATAAAGCACATATTAGCAGAAAAGAAATAGTTATGTCCTTTTTTAATCAACTATCTAGCCTATCAGTTAATTTAATTGGTTTTTATTTTGTTATTTTTTAAAAAAAGTGACTTCGCTGCCGGCGCTAGTTTTCAAACCTTTAAAACTTGGCTTCCAGCTCCCGCGGACCAGTAACAAACGCATAAAACCGGTGCCGGCAGTAAAGTAATTCCCCGCTGTATCGTATAGGATGCCTGCATTTTTAAGCAGAAACTTTATACATGGTGTTTCAAATTTAACTCTCACCTTTTGGGTTCTCAAAAACGGTAAAAGATACGAAAAAGTTTAAATTGGAGCAAAGTTGCGTATTGGAGAGCCCAATAATACACTGTTGAAAAATTAAAGTTATTTTTGTACTATCAGAAATATGACGAAAAAACTAAAATTTTCGATTTTCGTTATTATTCTTTTGCTAGTTTATTTCAAAAGTTAGAAAAATTCTAAAAATACATTCTTATTGGAACTTTTTGCGCAATCTTTTACGACGTTTCGTTTTCGTTAACACGTCATCAACTTTTTTTTAACCCCTTATTATTATTCCAATTACAAAAATGTTTAACACTTAATATTTATTTAACAAATATGGAACGCCCCTATTAGAAATCATGTGCGTTCCTTGTCTAACTCATTGTCTCTTATGGATAATATGATTATTTAACAGAAAAATATCAAGTGTTATAAATCATTGTAATTGGGATTAAAACTGCTACAAAAAAATGCAATGAATAGTAATCGGGAGGCCGTATTTAAAAAAATAAAGTTGATGATGGTTTAGCGAAAACGAAACGTGTCGTAAGAACTTTTTAACTTTACCAATACATAAAGCGCAAAAAGTTCCGATAAGAATGTGTTTTTGGACCTTTTCTACCTAATGAAATAAACTTGTAAAAAAATTAAAACGAAAATCAAAAATTTCAGTTTTTCCGCCATATTTCCGAAAGTACAAAAGATACCTTTAATTTTAACGGTGTATTATTGGGCTCCTTTATACGCAACTTTGCCTTAATTTAAACTTTCTCGTATCTCTTACAATTGTCTGAGATCCCAGTGGTGAGAGTCAAATTTAAAACACACTGTATAGGGTATTAACAGTAATAGTATCGGCAGAGTATTACAAAAATAAAAGTTGGGGATCACTTTTTCTTATACTAAGAGTTTGAAAGTGTCTTAAGTGACTATAAAACAAAAACAAATAATGAACATGGGTTATGTGGTAGCAGAGCCATCAAAAATCAGAAACAGCGTAATCCTAATACTGTGATAAACATTGACTTATCTCTTAAATATTATTATATTCGAGGAGGTTAGAGAAGGGTCCACTTCTCTAACCTACTTGAATATAATAATATTAAAGTACTAATATTAAAAAGCAAAAATGAAATAACCATTGGAACATGCTCAACACACAGCAAGTATTTTTTAAAGTAAGTATTGGTAAACAGTTCCTTTACCTATAAAAATTAAGATGACCATAATCACACATCGTTAAAAGCATACGACCTCATTCTTCCAAAGAAGAATTTTCATGTTTCCAGCGATCTGCTAGTTCAGGAGAGTCAATAGAACTGAGCAGGCTCAGTCTCTATACCCCTGGACCAGGACCGAAGTGGTCCCATTGTGTAAACTTTTTTTTTTTTGGCGTGCACCAAATGAGAACTTTTTACGTAATAAATTCGCCACAACTAGTGTTGTAAATGAAAATATATTCAGTGGAAATATTTTCATGGAAATGAAATATTGGAAATTTCCGAACGTGTCCCGAAAATATCGAAAATTTTGGAATTATAAAAAAAATAGAATATGTTTTAATGACCAAAAAAATTTTTTTATATATTTCTTATACTTTTGTGCAGTACAAATTTTACACTAGAAAAATAATTTTCGAAAAAGTATGTATATTATTACGATTACTAATAATAAAATCTCGATCTTGGGGATTTACCGATTATTGCTTGTTGGCTATTGCTTGCTTTAAAAAAGTTTAATTACACTGCCATGAAGAGGGCATTGATGCTGAATACAATATTCAAGGTGTGGATGATATCAATGAAGATATGCCTCTTGATCAAGTTGCACAACTTGTGTCTTGTGGTCGTGTGTAATTACTTTTTTAGAAATTTCACTGTTTTTTTGTACTTTTAGTACTATTTTTTTTATATTAATGGTTTTTGCGTTTTAACTTTTGGACGACAATTATACTCATGGATAAATAACCTCATTTGAAATGTCAAAAATCGAAATTTTCTATCGGATAAAGGAGAAAGTTTCGGGCTAAAAAAATCGGTAAGTTTGCGGTTCTATAAATCGTGTGGTCCATTGTTACCTCAGTAGCGACTGTATTTTATATTGTTGATTAATTATTATTTTGCTTTTAACTTTGTTTCATTTGCGCAGGTGTTACCAAATACCATTCGTACTTAGAATTTAAGCCAGATATACTTCGGCGATTCAAATTGTTTCTCTAAATCAATGGAGCTACACTCTCGTGTATATCCGCCCAGATCTGACCATTTATATTATTACCTATAATAACCTTTCATTAAATGTTTAGTTTTTATTTCTATATTTCCAATATTTCCATGTATTTTCAAAGGTTCATGATATATTTCGGGAGATATTTCCAAATATATATTTCCGGAAATTTTCCATCACTAGCCACAACCAATGAGCTGACATCATAGATAGAGAAAGCATTTCATTCATTAACGCAATCGCTGGCTGCGCCCAACATGGTTTGTGTTTATTATTGGGGATAGAATGGTACAAGCATAGTTTGTACTTACTTGAGAAATGATAATCCAGGAATCATATCCTTCACTTTACACACTTGGCACTACCTTACCATTTTAATTTATTAAAAGTACTTACACAAACTAAAACTTAAACAATTGTCACAAAAATAACTCAAAAAACAACAAGAAACATTTATTGTAAAAAGACAGCCGAAGGTGGCCGACGTACAACGACTATTAGTCGTTGGCCGAAGTACTCCTGTACGAAAAATGCACTGTTGTCACGTTGTCGCGCTTTTATTAGTAGCTGTCCAAAAACAGAATAGTATTTTGACATCATTACTTTTCTGCGTAATACTTTATATTAATAAATATAACAAATATTATTCACAGTTTAAAATACAATAGTAGAGCTTAATTTGATGTAATTTTAAGAATAAATTAAGTAAAATTCAATCATAATATACTATCAAGTAAATGAAACAGACATATACTTGGCGGCCAGCTTTACGACAAAATAGTATCTGTAGTTAACATTTTCCCGGGTTTTGGTGGATCTTATTGTTTGAGTACAGAGGTTCATGCATCGCTAGGCGAAACCTTAGAATGTGCGTTTATGATGCCACGCTTATGCCAAATCGATGCTTTTTCCAATTAACCTAATAGCTCATTGGCCACAACAATACAGAACATATTTACTATTCTCCTTATAGTTCAGATTTTCATCTCTTAAGACTTCTAAAACGGGCATTGGGTGGCTTAGAATTTCGAACGATAATGATGTTACCTAGTTTATGCAGAGTGGTTTTGCGCCCAACTAAAAAAATATATAAAAATGACATTAGGCCCCGATAACGATGGCAAAAGTTTATATAATGTAAAATTCATACACTTATTGTAATTAAATAAAAAGTAAGAACAAAATTCTACTTTATAATTGAACCCCTTTTCGTATATGTCAAGCCTAAATCTTAAACTTTACGATTCTGTGAAATAATTATTACAATAATAATAATTAATGAATAAAGGACCAAGTACACAACGAACTGTGAGGTAAGGGTATGTCAGTAAATTAGAGGATGATGACAACATCGATTTTCCGTTGTCAGATGAAATTAAGGGGGATCGGAAGATTTACCTTTTGTCCCTGCGGATGATTGGTGTGGGATAGTCACAAGTATTTGGTACATCAAGAAGAAACGTTAGTAGCAAAAGTTGCACAATACGTTTTTTTGCCAAAGTTTTGCCTTTATTTTTTCGGGATTTGAGCTGCCATTTTCAGCTCTTTCCCACCTGTTAATGTTGATAAACTTTTTTTCGCTTGAAAGGATCCCCGAAGACCTAAGAATTGCGACACAAGGGAAAACTGTACAGATTTATTTACAGCTTTGTGCCTTCATTTACTGGACTAACTAGTAAATTAAACAATTTAGAAACATAATTGACTATAAAATCCTTAAATGTTACAAACTTATATGGGTTTTTTGGGTATGCTCTTTTAAACAACACTAGATTAAAAAAACGGTTAGAACGGGTTTTTAATATGTTGCATCTTTTCTTAGACATAAAATATTTTAATAAATTATCATACATAATTATTACATAGTAAATAAGTCAATAGGTATAATTACTTTTTAAAAGCCATAATGTGAAAACAATGTCATATCAACGTCATACTTTAGAATAAATGGTTGTGTTGGGCTGCTGTGGATGTATATTTTTCAGTGTATATAAAATTGCTTATCTCTGGGGGAACTTGTATTATTTCCTTATTATATTAATGTGTTTTTATTGTGTTTTAGTCTTCTTTTGCCTGTAAGAAAAAAAATCATATTGTATATTAAGAAACGTTTTAAATTTAGTCTTTTTCTTATAATTTGTAAGACTTCGAAAGTTATTATTTTAGCTTTTCCTCATGACTTTTGGGAAGGGTCTTGAACCTTCCGGATTTATTTATTTGTGTAGTTTTTTAGATCTCTTTCCACATATCTAGCAAATTTGACGATGCAATGGATAGTAGTGAGTTAATATATAGAAACAATTTAAAACGTTGACAAGCTTTTGAATTAAGTATATTTCAGTAAGTAATGCATTTGATTGTATTAAATATTGGGTGGTTTTTATATCTGACATATGTTACTTTTCAAGTATTGTTGATAATTTAACGTCAATTTTAGTTAAATACGAATCGTTTATTCTGCCTCATTCGAAAACAGTTTTCTTTTATACATTTTTTTGCTGCAATTTTTCTTGGCTGCAGTTATCTACACATTGCATCAAGAAATATTAATATTTATTGATGCAATGTGTCTTGATAATAAGGTTAAACAAATATGTTCTATAGTTTTGGTGGCGGATCCATGTTTTAGTCTGTTTATTTGGGTTACTCGCCTTTCTACTTTTTGGAAAATGGGACCCTCTTGGCCGGGTCCCGGGGTATGAGGACTGACCCGGTCCAGCTCTATTGACCCCTATGAACTTGCAGATCGCCTGCAACAAAAAAGAAGAAAACCCCAAAAAAAAAAAAAACACAAATATTAATCTACGTTTCGGTGGCAAGTCGGCCACCGTTATCAAGATAGAAACTAAAACAAAAAATTAAACTAAATTTTAAGAAATTTTAGGTCTGAAAACTTAGGAAATTCTGAAAGCTTTTTGAACTTTTAATGACGTTTTGTCATAAGTGACAATAGGTTATTGGACTGGTGTATGTATAGTATTTAAAAAGACCAGAAATGTGGGTGGTATGGTGTGTTAATTGATTTTAAGTTTACCTGAATTTACTTCAGCATCAAGCATAGGTAACCATGTATTATTTAAATTAACAGATATTGATGCTACACATCTGTCTTTATTTAATAAAATAAATGCACTTTCCTTTATTTTACGTTTTTTGAACAAGTTTCCTTTGCTAAAATGCTAGAAGCATTCCAGTTTATTATGTGGTTATTATCAAATGCGTGTTGACAGATTTTTGATTTGTGGAATTCTGTGTTTCTAATATATGTTCCATGTTCTTTTATGCTTTTGGCTAATGGTCTGGAAGTTTCACCTATATAAAATTTATTACATTCACAAGGGATCTTATAAATGACATTTTTTGTGTTTTCGTTTATATTGTATGGAAAAAAAAGCATAACAATCATTAAAAAGAGACAATACCATAAAAATTCTTCCTGCAGATAAAGGTAATGCAACAGTAATAATAGACTGTGATATGTATGATAATAAAATAATGTCTCTTATAAATGATGGTAATTATACAAAATAAACAATGATCCAACTGAAACCATTGAAAGACAAATCTATAACATTTTAAAAAAGCATAAAAACAGCTTTACAGATAGAGAAAGATTTACACTTACACCCCATAACAGTAAAACTCCACACTTTTATGGAGTACCAAAAATACACAAACCTGATATACCATTACGTCCTATTGTTAGTTGCATAAACTCACGTAGACACCCATTAGCACAATTTTTACTTACGATTTTAGATCCTTTAGTAAACAATACTGACTCATACATTAAAAATTCCCAACATTTTCTAGAAAAATTAAGACACATTGACATAGACCCAAATAACACCTTGGTAAGTTTTGATGTTGTAAGTTTATTCACAAATGTTCCTGTCGATAAAACATTAAATATTGTTAGAAATAAATTAGAAAATGATGTCCAACTTGGCGAAAGAACTAAACTAAACATAAATACTATTCTTGATTTATTAACTTTTTGCGTAAAAACAACATATTTCCAATATAACACTGACTTTTACAAACAAACTTCTGGCATGGCCATGGGTTCACCTTTATCACCATTATTAAGTAATATTTTTATGGAAAATTTTGAATCCAATTTTGTTCAAAATCATCATTATAAACCTTTAGTTTGGTGGAGATATATAGATGACATTTTTTCTATTTATCAACATGACCAAAATTGTCTAAATAATTTTTTAACACACATTAATACACAAGAACCCACTATTCATTTCACTTTAGAAAAAGAACAAAACTCACAACTTCCTTTTCTTGATATTCTAATAAAAAAGATGTAAATAATTTCGAAACCAAAATTTACAGAAAACCTACACATACAAACAGATACTTAAACTTTAACTCTAATCAGCCAATAATGGTAAAGAAAGGAGTTGTAAAAAGTCTTTTTGATAGAATTAAAATAATTTGTTCTGATCAAAACAAAGAAAATGAAAAAGAATTTTTAAAAGATATTTTAGTTCAAAATAATTATCCTCTTGATTTTATAAACAAATGCTTTCTAAAATTTGAACAACCAAATTTAAGACAAAATCAAAATAGACCTGTTACAAATCTATTTTTATCATATATTCCTGGCTTATCAAATAAAATTCAACGTATAGGTAACAAATTTAATATTCGCACTATCTTTAAAACACAAAACACCATTAGATCCCAAGTAACAAAAACAAAACCATACAATATAAACGAAAACACAAAAAATGTCATTTATAAGATCCCTTGTGACTGTAATAAATTTTATATAGGTGAAACTTCCACACCATTAGCCAAACGCATAAAAGAACATAGAACATATATTAGAAACACAGAATTCCACAAATCAAAAATCTGTCAACACGCATTTGATAATAAACACATAATAAACTGGAATGCTTCTAGCATTTTAGCAAAGGAAACTTGTTCAAAAAACGTAAAATAAAGGAAAGTGCATTTATTTTATTAAATAAAGACAGATGTGTAGCATCAATATCTGTTAATTTAAATAATACATGGTTACCTATGCTTGATGCTGAAGTAAATTCAGGTAAACTTAAAATCAATTACCACACCATACCACCCACATTTCTGGTCTTTTTAAATACTATACATACACTAGTCCAATAACCTATTGTCACTTATGACAAAACGTCATTAAAAGTTCAAAAAGCTTTCAGAATTTCCTAAGTTTTCAGACCTAAAATTTCTTAAAATTTAGTTTAATTTTTTGTTTTAGTTTCTATCTTGATAACGGTGGCCGACTTGCCACCGAAACGTAGATTAATATTTGTGATTTTTTGGGTTTTTTTTTGGGGTTTTCTTCTTTTTTGTTGCAGGCGATCTGCAAGTTCATAGGGGTCAATAGGGCTGGACCGGGTCAGTCCTCATACCCCGGGACCCGGACCAAGAGGGTCCCATTTTCCAAAAAGTAGAAAGGCGAGTAACCCAAATAAAACAGACTAAATGTTAAACAACTTATTAAAATATTTAAACTTATTGTAACCCAAAAAAGTCAAGGCATTAGAACTTTCTGTTACCTTTAGTAAACTTGTTAGTTGTTAAAGTTTATGCCACGACTAACTCAACTCGAGCTACAAGATACAAGATAGTCATTAGAACACTCTTTGTGAATGCTACACATGCAAATCTTTCTACTCAGATATAATCCATAATCCGTTAGTATTTGATGGTAACAGGGCGTCAGTATAAGTAATATAAGATATGATTATAAGATTATACAGTGCTTGTCTTTAATGTCCCCCCTTCTTAATTTTTTAAACGGATCAATATCAAAATATTAAAACTTGAGGTAATGTAATTGATGCATAAATACTATATTGTAGAGTAAAAAAAATAGTGTTATTTTACAATTATTTTTCGTAAAATTAACGAAATGGAGGAAGATAGTGGAATTTTGATCCCTGATGAAATTTTGCAAAAGTCTAATGAGGCTACAAGGCTGAAGTACCAAAAAATCGGCAGAAGGGTCTGAGAATTTTTTTTGTCCTTTTCCCAAAGAAAATGTGAGAAGTATATTTTATTTTTTAAATATCATTAGGAATTAAATTTCTACCATCTTCCTCCATTTCGTCAATCCTAAAAAAAAAGTTTAATCGGACTAGTCCGGTTTTTTTTACCGGACTCAATACTGTAATAGTTCATTCTCCGGACATTTTTAGGACCTTTTTTTATTCGCAATGACATTTTACGGTATTGAGTGTATTTTTTGGATATCCCGGGCGTGTCATAAAGAAGTTTTAATTTTTTTTTGGAGTTCCGAAATTTGGATTTTCAGCGTGTATTAAAGAATTGTCTTGAAAGTTGCCTCCTCTCCGATTTTGACCAAATTTGGTATACAGGGTTTTTTTGGGACGCTGATTACGAATCTGAAAAAATATTTTTTTCGGCAACGTTTCTTTTTCGAGATATTCATCATCAAAGTTGAAAATCCAACTAACCTCATTTTCCCTATATACCCCTTTTTTTTGTACACAATTCTTGATTTTTACACTAAAGTGGCATACAATATTTTATAAACACCTTTTAAAACCTTATATTTTATTTATTTTACACCTTTTTTCCATTAAATTGCTAACTTTCAAGTTCAAAGGCGGCGGCCATGTTTGCTTATAAAATCCCTAGTGTAAACATGGTTGCGGCCATGTTACGGCGGTAAAGGTTTGCAGTTAAATGAAAAAAAGGTATAAAATAAATATAAAAACAGGTTTTTAAAGGGGTTGTGTACCAATTTAGTGTAAATCAAGAATTCTGTGCAAAAAGAAGGAGGAATAGTGTAAATAAGGTTAGTTTGAATTTCAACTTTGATAATGAATATCTCAAAAACGAAACGTTGCCGAATAAATATATTTTAAGATTCGTAATCAGCGCCCCAAAAATCCCTCGTATGCCAAATTTGGTCAAAATCGGGGAGGAGGCAACTTGCGAGACAATTATCAAAACATGGTTTATTTTTTAAGTAAAATTTTGTTATTTATTCGGCCGAGTGATGATCGCGTTGTTAAATTTAGCAATGGACTTAGCAATTGTTAAAAGTTAACAACGGTTTAGAATGTTTAACAAAACGTCATTGTCAGTGTTATGCAATGATTTTAGTAGGTAACCCGTCATAATCTGACATTTTGTTAAACATTCTAAACCGTTGTTATCTTTTAACAATTCCTAAGTCCTTTGCTAAATTTAACAACGCGATCATCACTCGACCGATTATCTCACAAACGATACGGAGGAAAAATTGGAAATTTGGCAGTTATCTATAACTTGATATGCACCTAAAAAATATTTCTAAAAAAACTTGTGTTTTGATTTACATAAAATTATCCGTAACGTCATATCTAAAGATGACACATAACATATAAATATTTCTTTGCAAAAACGAGAACAATACAACTGCTGCTGCAGATATTAGGTTAAGACCCGAATTTGCCGAGTTCTGTTACACTTTGATTTTTCAAAGTTTTTAATAGTTGATAGTTAGTAAAAAAAAGCTCGTTAAAATGTATATCAGGTAATAAATTTGATCTCTCTTTAGCACGCATTACTATAACAAGATAAAAGAATACCAATAACTTGAATAATAATAGATAACTGCAACAATACAAAAAGTCGTAAAAACTGGCATAATTAATTATTATTTAGTTGTTTGTTACCATGCATTAAGATTGCTTGCATACTTGTTAAATTTTTATAATTAACATATATACAAGATATACCTACTAAGATTCAGTTATGTTTAAATTTTTAAAAAATATGGCGTCCGTATCTGTGGGGATTATTCCTTAAGCATAAAATGTAAAATATTCAAACCGCACAAAAAACACAAATATAGGCACCAAGAGGGCCACTTTGCATAAATTCGTTTCTCGGCCCATAAATTACTGTTGCAGATGCCTAAAATTGTATTTTTTCCTTAGTTATTTTTTCATGAAAACACTAGGAGGAATAAATTAAAATTTTTAATGAAATATTCACAATTTTATAATTATAAAGAAACAAAAATATTAGAAAAATATTTTCGTTTAAAAAATGTGGTTCAGGGCCGTATTTAGGACTTGGAGACCCAATGACGTGCGGGCCCTAGTGAAAGAAGGTTTTTTAATAATTTACTTGCAAAAAAACCCTGTAAAATATTAATATTGCATGATAGTCGAACAACGCATATGTACCCCCACCATCTGATCTTTGGATGAAAACTGTTTTTTATTAAATACGTAATTAAAAGTATTGCCAATGAATTGTGTAAAAAATTGGGGTCAGTGCTATGATAAATTTAGTTACCATACTTACATATTTAAAAAAATAATTTTACACATCTGCTTACTTAAAAATTAAATCCCATTCAAAAGTATAGAGCCTAAAAAATATGGAAAAGTTAGGGTTGCCTAACTTTTTCTGGGCATTACTATTGCGTATGGAGGGTGGAGGGAAGGAGAACCATCATTGAGATGAAAACCATTCCGTATAAAATGCTTTAAATTAGAGAAATGAACAAGTACAAATAATCCTTTAATTTTATCATAAAAAAATATTTTTTTATCTTTAACTAATGTTCACTGGGACAAGTTTTATGACACAAACTTTGCCCATGATTGTTTAAAAAGTGGTATTTGTTCACATCTGCTTTTCAAAAAAATATTTACTTAAATGAAGATAATTTTTTGTAAACCCAGTGGTATTTGGTTGCCTGCAAAAAATCGGTCAAGAATCAAGGTTGCTAGGCTTCTAAGTTTATTATTTTTATTTAAAAAAAAAACTCTAGCCGCTTTATTTACAAATATGAGAATAAATTAAATTTAATAAAAGGTATACGTGCTAATGTAAATAATAAAGTACCTATATTGAAATAATACAAGGTGTACAAAAGAAATGTAATAATTTCGTTTATTTTAATTTTTAAAGATTTTCAAATGCTATATTTAGGAAATTAAAAAAAAAAAACATTTTAGTGGTATATTAGTACTCCCAGCTAAAGTAAAACAATAAGAATTGACATTGTACAGAAAGTTTCATAAATTTTTTGATTTTTATTTAATGAATCATAGCTATTCGCGATAATTTTGTTCATATTTATTTAACAAAAAATAGTTTTTATCTGGTTGGCAGGAGGGTTTAAAAGTCGTCTTTTATTCGAATTTTGGACTATAAGTATTATAAGATTCTAAAAATTTTAAAATATTTAATAAGTTAGGACCACAACATTAATTATATTTAGCAGAATGTACTAATTTATTTTTTTAATATCAATGTCGTTATAATTCCTTTGTAATGTGTCTATATTAATATTAAATTTCTTATCTAAATAGCTTCTTAAAACCGTAATAATTAGTAGTATTTATATTGCTTAAGTTGTTATCTTAACGACATTGCTGACTCAAGTGGCACGCGCTTCAGCGAGCGCCACTTGAAAGGTGAAGTTAACTTAACTTATAAGAGCTGTCCACTGTTGGATGAGTATAGCCATAGTTTAAAGAATATACAAGATATGCGTTTTGTCACTCGTGGCGGCTCTCAAAACGCACCCCTCTTATCTTATCCGCCTGTCCAATATATTCGTATCAGTCTATGGCGTGAAGCCGACTGATACGCAGTGCGCCAGAAATCGTTTTGCTGTAACCGTGTGCTTTGGTATATCGTATCCCTAAAAAGTTGTTGAATATGTCTGGTAATAAAATTTGTTTAAAAGATAATTGTGAAAATAGAATAAAAGGCGAATTATCGTTTTTTAGATGCCCCAAGGACCATATTAATATAAATCATATAGATTAGACTATTTTATTGGTATTTGTATTGAAAATATATTAAACTTTCAAATGTCAAGCTTGGTAAAGTGCTTTGGAATTCACTGAGTTTCACAAATTTGCTAGAACAATGTCAGAACCGTATTAGAGTGTGTGTTTAAAGATAAGGATTTTTCAAACCCTTTTAAGAGTTTGTCCCCTAAAATATAGCATTCATTCATATGCGATTCCAACTGTAGGTTTACCCAGTGAGCCTGCTAGAGAGGATACATTTTAACATTTGTTCTTTTAAAAACTTGAGTAAAATTACCTATGTGTACCTTCTAATCTATAATTAGATCATCTTTAGAGTATTGTTCTCATGTCTAGGGAATGGCGTCTCCCACAACTCTTAGCATTCTTGATTACCTTCAGGGGAGGGCCATTCATCCTATTAGTGATTCCACGCTTACAGGAAAGCCTTCTTCTCTCACCCACCGGCGAGCTGTAGGGGATCTATCGCTTTTTATAAATATTTTTACGGCATCTGCTTTAATAAGTTGGCCAGTATAGTTCCACCCCTGACAGCTCCCAATAAACGACACGTAATGTCTTTTACAGTCTAGCTTGAGAGGCCCAAAACTTTCCACTTTATTAGATTAGTTCTTTTATCCCTAGAGTGTCTAGACTGTGGAACCTACTACCACCAGAAGTTTTGAATTCTTCTCCAAATCCTCAAGTATTTAGGTCTCGAGTCAATAGACTTCATCTTACCACACTTAAGACACCCACGGTACGTTGGTATTTAGGCCTTCGCCCTTGGTGGACTATCTCAGGATTAAAAACAGCTGCAATTGTTCATTTTGCACTCCTAATATACAAATTAAAATGTTGTGCATATCTACACATTTTGCTAGTGACTCATTAATTATCCGTGAAAGTCTGGTCGACCTTTTTAAATGTTTACAATAAATTTCAATTTTGATTTACATTATACAATAGATAGATTGATAAATAGATAGATAAATATTTATTTGTTTATTTGTAATGATAAAATAACCCTAGAACTATAAGCCCATTTTTTTACCTGTAAACTACAAACCGGGGTAAACATTTACCCCACGGAATTTTTGCCCTTAAAATCGTTCTGAAAGCAGTAGTCTGACATATGAGTACTTAAATTTTTTCGTTTTGTTATGCCCAAGAGAATGATGAAAAGCAAATTCAATGTTATCAAGATTTAGTTGATTAAAAATTGATTTGAATACCTGTAAGTACTTAAAAACAGCAAAACCGTCATTTAAGAGACAAAAATTTATAACTATTTTTCTAAACAACCGACTTTTTAAATTTCCAACGGGATTTTAAAGAGAACACTAATGACAGAAAAAATATACCATCGGTATGTTTTACTAAAAAAGTCTATTTATTTGGGCATTTGAAAATTTAAACAAATTAAGAATCCGAACAATGGAAAAAATTTAATAAATATTTATAAAATATTGGTTTTCAAGAATCTATTTTTGTTTCTCTCGTGGGAAATATGAAAAAAAAATTAACTGATATAAAAATATTCCAAAGTACAGTTACGATTTTACTTATTATTTACTTATTAAAATTTATTCGGGGTAGATATCTACCCCGATTTGTTGTTCTAGGGATAATTATTAATAGGTAACAGAGACAAAAAATTTAACATTTATTTACAGTGACTTTTTTGACCATGAACAAATATTACTAACATTATGCTTATATTACGTAATAATAATTCAAATACCGAAAAATCTACTCCGCGCTCCCCGACAATCCCGATTAGAGAAAACGCTTGAATAAATTGAAATTTTTTTGTCGGTTTGCGATCGGCGGAGGCCGCACGGTGTCTTTGAAGCCAAAACATCAAAGGTTTATATGCAAGTGGCCTAATTCATATATTGTATATTCTTTAAACTATGGTATAGCCAAGTAAGACCACACATAGTAACTGTGTCTACGTCTTTTATAATTTTAAGAAGGCCTACCACGCTTTTATTAGCTTGACCTGTAATTATGTATGTATGTATGTAAAGGGATCTTTCAACGTTATTTTCACCAACTTTAAGAAATCTGATTAACTTGAAAATTTGTATAGGGGTCAAGAGCCGATGAAAATACAATTATTTCATAACTTCGCGCTAATATCATCATAACATAAAAAGAAACGTATCTATGGGCTTTAAAAATGCGTTTTATTAAATGTTACACGAGTTTTAGACGAAATTCGCCATTTTCTGTATACAAACGAATTCAAAAATACGGCCTGTAGCGAGTATGGTTTATTTACGTAGACATAACAAAATTAGGTAGGTTTATTTTTTGTAATTATTTCAGTATTTACCATTTTACTTTTTTTTTGCTAGTAGAAGCGAGAGCTTTCGTGTAGTCCTAATTACTATACGGCACTAATAATATTGCTGTATAAAAAAAAACATTTCTAATGATTTTTATTTTGTGAGGATAAAAATATACAACAGTAAAACAAATAAATAACAGTCACAATTTAATCAAGAATAAACAAAGCTTTAAATATTGAAACAAACTCGCATAATTGTAAAATAACAGATAAAACAATTAGAGTTGGTGCAAGAAGATAACGAAAAAATGTAACGGTAATGTGTGTCGGCATGATGTTTTCATCGTGGCAGCATTTCTTCTCTCTTCGGTCTTTTAAAAACTAATTATTATATCATTTTTTATTTGATTGGACCATTTGTGTATTACTCTGCGTGGTGGGGAAACGTTTAGTCGTCGGGCTTTCGCACTATAAGTAGTTGCCGACAGACTCTGCTGTCGACTAAAGATGAACTGAAAACATGGGGCAAATTAAGGTTTGGACGGCCTGTAAAAAGACTATTCCTATTTATGACTAAAATAATAGAGTAACTGTACACATTTTTTATTTAAAAACAATATAAAATTAACTACTACACAAAATATAATGTGATACGCCAATGGGGCGTATCAGCAACTTAAGTCAACTATCCACAAATATATACAATTACTAAAGAGAATATTTTAACCTTAACAAATTTGAGTTGAAGTCAAGTTTACTTTAATAAAATTTAAAAGAAACGTCAAAGATTAAAATTACCTTTTAAATAGGCACTGATAGCCTTAGAATCAATTTGTCAGGTCTTAGGTCTTAGAAATCTGAAACTTAAACTTACATCTACTGATAATACCTGATGTTTACATTCTTATTAATGGCTTAAATTTACAAAGTATGATGAAAGAAAAGTTACAAAATTTGCCCTTGAAATTAACGCAAAAATTTCCTAATGCTACGTTTACACGCTTGGCAAGTCGCGACAAGGCTCCACAAAACGCAAGCGTGTGAACGGGGTGTTTGGCTTACCTTGCGTAAGCTTGCCTCCGATCCGGGCAGGTGTCGGTTTTTGAACACAAATAAAAGAAGTTTGCGGCAAGCGCTTAGAACTCACTATCGCACTTGCAAGCGTGTAAACGGCAACCAAGCGTTTGTGAAGGCTTGGAGCTTGTCGGCGCTTGCCAGGCCATGGCAAGCTGTAAATATAGCATAATATACCAAACACTTTTCTAATCACCACTTTAGTTTCTCAAGTCACTTTTATTCTGGTAACCTTTGATCCTTACCTATAATGTGTCACGTTACAATTGACACAAAGAAATTTTTAGAATAGCTTTACTGGCTGAGAAAAATGTACACCTTTTTAAGAGATGTGCTAGCCAAATTTCTTGGTCTAGGACACAAAGGAAGTAATATTTATATTACCATAGAAAATCTACTATCAAATACTTAAGATAACATTTTGGCTATTTGCCCAAAATGCAAAAATTACGTGTTTATATCAATGGAGAAAACTTTTCCAGCTGTGGGTGTTTTTTTAACTTTTCAAACAGCTGTACTGCCTGTCCACGGTCTCTTACGCATGGACCTTGCAATGCGACCCCTCTTTTTTATTTCGAGCGCTTGTTTTCTGACGCGCGAAATCTCGAGCCTGATTGGATGAACTACGTCAAAACGAGTTTACGAAACCAAGCCTACGAGTCGGCTTTCTTTGCGCTAGAGCAGCGCAACTGTCTTTATTTGCTTATTTATTTTTGGATTGGTAAAAAAAATTATTTCAGCGGTGTTATCACGATTATTTTGAAATGTTAATAATTAACTTAGATTTTTATTATTTTATAAAAACTAAGAAACGAATGTTATTATACCTTTGACCATGGTAAAATAGCTTTCATGTTGCTAGATGTATTTGTACAACATTCGTAAATTAGCAACAGGAGGGGGGAGGACAAACCTTGATTCGTATGCATTCGGCAAACCTCTTATACGATTGGTAAACGCGGAATGTTGAAGCGTCGCGTCTAATAGAATACATACACGCAGCTGAAGGCAGAAAAGTTTGCCGAAGTGTATCCCAAGGCATCCAATGCTAAACAAACATTCGTCAAAATGCCAAATTATGTGGAAGGTTAAACAAATGCAGAGGCGATTCGTTAACATTCGCATATTCGCCGAATGCACCCAATGTCTGGGGGTTTAAGTCAGCAGCTCTAAGATGTACATGAGTGTAAGGTATAGTTGACTTTAATTTTTGTAGCAAAACTATACATACTTAGGCTTAAATCAAACCCTGAAAGCATTTGGTAACGTTAAAAATAATTCAGGTACTATAAATGTCCTGTGTTTATCTATTTTTAAAATAATGTATATAATTACAATTTACACCCATACCTCCATATGTTTAATCTAGAAGTCAATGTCTTGCTTTATTTTGTTTAAAAATGACCTGGTTTACGATTTGTGGGTTTAAAATATATATTTACATTTAGGTTAAAATATTGATTGCACAAGTAAACTTGAACAAAAAAGTTACGACCCAGATTTAGTGATCTGCGTGAAATGATAATGGTTTAAGGTGCAATTTATTCTTATTATTATGTATATTATTCAATAAGTGCGCTTTTTATTGCTAAAATCGAATATTACTAAATGATAAGGTTAATTGCCAAGTTATTGATTTTTAAGTAAAAAGTTTTGTCAAATAATTGTATAACTTAAAAATAATAATTATACCGGGGGACAATAATTTGCGAAATCAAATCAAATCAGTTTACCGTTACTAATGTGGTCACGGTCGATTAAAAAATACCTATTTTAAAAAAATATTAAATATCAAAAGAAAGTGAACCTATAAACAAGACAGTTTACAGTGCATTAAGTATAAGTATTTTCATTAAAAACACTGACTTAATATTTAGACGTTTATTAAGTAACTTTGACAGGTTCGTACTTAGCAAATGACCGTAGCTTTCTTTATTTTTAAAAATAAACACACACACACACAAGATCATATATATATAAATATATATATATATATATATATATATATATATATATATATATATATATATATATATATATTATATATATATATATATATATATATATATATATATATATATATATATATATATATATATATATATATATATATATATATATATATATATATATATATATATATATATATATATATATATATATATATATATATATATATATATATATATATATATATATATATATATATATATATATATATATATATATATATATATATATATATATATATATATATATAATTAATCATCAAAATCTGCTATTGCCTCACAATTTAACCTTCGTTCTTCTTGCCTATTTACGAAGCCTCGTACCTATGTTTTTTACATTAAATCGGTTTTATCAAAATCTAGAACTACCCCTTAGATATAGCCGTTTATAAAATGTAATATTATTACGTCATCTGTTTTTCTGCTTGACGTGGCAGGAGGGAACAATGTATTATACTAGATTCTATCGAGCCGGTCTTAAACCAAAAACAGGACACGAAATGCCGGGAAATCTCGATTTGAATCCGTAATCCAAGCCCGAAACGTTGTTCCGTAAGTTTGATAAATTGCATGTTTATCCATAACAGGCCACGTCAAATAGGATTGCAAATTAATGGTACAGTGATTATATAGTCCAGTGCAGTTAAAAATAAATACAGTATTAGTAAAAGAATATTTTTAAAAACAAGCTTTTATTTACGTATACCTAAAAAAAGAAAATAATTTTTAAATTAAATCAAAAACATTAATTCGTTACATTACACATTTTATATGTATTTGATAACCTTGTCGCGAGATTTACCTATTTTATAAAAAAACATGCTTTTTTCTTAGAATTACTTATGCCAAGATTAAGTTCCCTAGTGTATTCTTGTTTATGTACCCAGATGAATCTCGCTACAAGCTATAGTATGGGTAAATTGTGTAATGTAATGAATTAATGGGTTTGATTTCATTTCAAGTATATTTTCTTCTTTTTCGTAGTGTAAATAAAAGCTTTTTTAAAAAATGTTCTCCATATTGGATTTAGGGCGACGTCATTTTATTTTTCGTATTCTTCTTAGCAAACCCTTTCATTTGATTTTCATATCATGGAAGTACATAAAGAATAACTTGTCCGCCATCTTGGGCGGTTGGCCATATTGGATTTAGAGTAACGTCATTTTATTTTTTCTATTTTTTTTCGGAAATCCCTTTCATTTGATACCCATGTCATGGGAGTGTATAAAAAGTAATTATTCGGCCATCTTGGGCGATCCGTCATATTGGATTTAAAGTGACGTCATTTTATTTTTATATTCTTCTCAGCATAGCCTTTCATTTAATATGCATATCATGTGCATAAAAAATTACTAGTCCGCCATCTTGAATGTAGAATAACGTCACTTATCTAGCTTTAGTTAAAATTTAAAAAATTTAAATACTTTCGAAGACTTTTAGAAATAAAAAGAATATTCGCTATTTCATTTTTACTTTTTTATGCCTCTATTTGAGTAGATAAAACAAAATAAATTTCACATTCTTATTGCTTTTTTCTCTGTTCTTCAAGACCACCATCAACTTTGTTTCTTTTTAATACAAACCTGAACTTTTTATTACGGATTTTACGAGGTTCTAAGGTCCCAAAACCAATGCTGTTTTGCAATTATTCAAAAAAAGCATTTTAATGATTTTCTTAAAAGATCTTTCAAAAAATTATTCTCTTTCTCTCTCCAACACATGATTTCTTATGGAAATTTCCATTAAAATTAATTTGTCGAAAAAGTACGATACATCATTGGTTTTGGAACCTTAGAAATCCAAAATAAAAGATCCAGGGCCGAATTAAAAAAAAAAAGTTGATGATGGCAGCTTAAATACGAAACGTCGTTATAAATCTCACAACACTGTCTTGTAAAACAGAAAAAGAAGCATTAGGAATGTATAATTAATTTTGTTATTGTTGATTAAATATCAAATAAAATGATAACAAAATAAAAATGAAATCGCGAATATTCGGTTTTTTCCAAGTCTTTGGCAGCATTCAAAATTTTTAAATTTTTAAAGTGGTATCCTGATCAGCTTCAAATTTAGCAAGTTTGTCTTCATTTAACCGACCTCGTATCTCTTTAGGTTTCCGAGATCGGAATGATGAGGCTCGAATTTGGGACATCCTGTACATACATACATCGCAATCCTCGGCAATGACACCTTGTTACCGGCGGAGGTCAAAGATCTCTCCCAACAGGATCATCAGATTTATTAGAAGTCTGGACCTGGTGGGAGAAATATAAAAGGACAATAGACCGATCGGTCGCGGTGGAAGGGTGTTATACCCACTCACTTTAAACATACCTACCTACCTACATACATACAACAAACCTTGCAAGTTAAATGAAAGCTTGTAAAATTAGAAAAGCTATTTTATAACTATTTTCTCAAGTATAATTTTTTTGTAAAGCTATGTTAACAGTAGAATTAAATTTCTTTAATTTGAACTTTCTAATATTTTAACAGAGTTTTCAGAGATTTTTTGGTACCTAAAATTTAAAAGTAAAAATCACAGTTCTATTTCTTTTTAAATTTAAAGTGTTGCATAGAACATAAAAGACCTACATATTCACAAAAATTTTCCTGTTTTTTAGGAGACACCAATAAGAAATACCCATTTTTTCTTTTAGAGTTAAAAACCTGAATTTAATTGAAATTTTATCATGATGCTGTCAACAGGACTTTTCTAAAGAATCGAAAAACAACAAAATAGTTTTTTTATAAAATCTTATCGGTCTATTTTTCGTAGAAAATAGTGGAAACAGCTAAAATAGACCATTTAAAAAATCGTAATTTGAACACTTGTAAAGAGAAAGCCGATATTTCGAAAAATTACTGTTTATAAAATGTTGTTTAACCTGGCTAAAAGCGGACACCTTCAGACTAGACAGTTTTTTCAGAATTGTCGGATTTGAATTTATTTAAAAGGCTTATAAAACTTAAAATTTTATTGTCCAACTTGTATATGTTAGTGTCAAATATTGAAATCCGTCTCTCAAAATGACTAATCAGTATGCATTGCCAGCAAACAGCGTATTAGTCATATTAATATAGTGTTGACTAATCATTAAGTAATTTTATGTAATGCCTAAATTAGTTTCAGGAAAACAGCGTAATAATCATTTTTAACTTAGTGTTTGCCTAAGCATTACATTTCATTGTCTTCATTTTTTATTATTAACACAACGTTTCGGTAAGTTCTATCTCTGTTCGTTTTCAAGTTAATATCTTATACCGTTTTGTAAGATATAAATATGTCATGGTCCTCTTAACCCGTCAAAAAAAATTTTGGTGTTGTGAAATAAACGGGGAACCTAGTAAAAATTATTGCAGATTTTTTTTTTATTTTTCTTTAATACTTATTTTATTTTATTCCAGGTATGTTGGAACAATTTTTCGATGATACTGTTAGTTGGTAGTAATTAAGAAGCCGAATGGAAGTTATTACACTGGTATGTAACAATAATTATTTGACGTATACAGTATATTTTATTTACTTGGAAAAAAGTTAGTAAAAAAGAATAATAAAAATATTAAGTAAATACTTAAATACCCAATTTCAAGTTTTTATTCCTTCGGGAGGTGCCCCATAATTTTGATGAGTCAATGGGTCAGTCAGCCAGTAGTAGAATGGGCGCTTTTCAAAATTAAATATCTCAGAAACCTCTTAACATAACTTTTTTTAATTTTAGGTAATTATAATGCTTATGTGAATTTTTAAACCAAATCTCATACCTTATGTGAAACAATAACGAAAAGGGTATGTTAGGGGGGAAAATACACTGCGCCTGGGGCAACAAACTGAATGCAAAGACATGTAGGTTCAACAATAAAGATTGTTGATTTGATGATTTGATTTTTATTGTCCTAATAATAATTATTAAAATCAGCCAAATATGTAAGGCTATTTTAGGTTCTACTTGATTTTTGAACTGAACATTTTTTGTATAATATAAATAACGTTGCCGGTAAATTGCATTAGCAAGCCTTTGTGTAAATAATGCAAGTCTGTTCTTAAAAGCACTAAAGTATCGTGTTTATTTTCTCTTCCCGTGACCCAATAACGAAATGGCTTTAATAATTGCATAGTTTGATTTTAATAATACAGTCGATGGTGTAAGAGCTTTCATTGTTAAAACCTGTGATTTTTTCACACGATATTCCGTGTTTAATATTTATCTTTTATATTGCACTAATATATATGATAAAAAAAATATTTTTTATCGATTTCTTACATAACCTATAATTCCTATTATATTCTAACTCCAATGGAAATATATTTATAGTTATAATAAAAAAAAGTTAACCAAGAATAAGTCAGTGGCATGTTTCATTTTCAGCTTGTTTAATACGAAAATTAAAAAATTATTGAAAAATTGGTATTACTTATTTTTCGATTCTAAATAAAAAAAGAAAATAGATTTAAATATTAAGTTAACGAATAATACACATGCCTGTTTTTTTTACTTTTTATTATCGTGTATGGCTTTATCTTACATTTAGTATAGCGCAAATGTTTCTAGACGTAAATATTTTCTCTAAAACCTAAAACTCTTCTTTGGAGCATGCTTCATGTGCATGTTCGATAGGGTTCAGGCCAGGTGTTTCAGCAGGTCAGAATAAAATGCTCTTTTAATGTTCGTCTAATCAGTACGTTTTTTGCAACATGTAAACTGGTTTTTTTATGCATTAAAATAATTGGCCCAATACTATTTGCATAGGGTAGCCACTAGCGGATTTACATTAGGGGCAGGCCAAAGTGCTTTAAAAAGTAAATTTGTGTTAAAATTATCTTCATATTATAATAAATAAGATATATTTTTTCATTACTAAGATTATGTTTAAAATTGTTATAGACGTTGCAAATTTATCAACAAAAAAATTATAGTGTCTCAAATTTTATACATAATACATAATAGCTGGAAAATTCACAGATCTGGAGACACAGATCGCGCCAAGTGCGCATTTAACATATGGGGCGTGAGACTATATTTTCTATTTTATCATAGGCCACCATAACTTTAGCAAATATTTCTTCTTTTCTTCTTCAAATATTTACACTCATATTTATCATTATTACAGATCCATTGAGGCTCGACACGGATTTCTATAATTTTCTTTGTCACTTTTATGCATATAATACTAAAAATTATTATGTTTTATTTATTTCTTAAATGTTTATTTAGTTAAAAAATTTTCGCTTGCGACTGCTTTTCATTCTACAAGAGGTGTACTAATTCCGGCCAAATTTTTTATTTCGAAGTTGGTATCACTGCTTTAACCACTATTGCTCCTTATCTGGCTTTTACTGATAAGTAAGAATAACTTCGTAAACTTGGCCTCAAGATAATTTGAAATAGTTTAATAATAAAATAATCCGTGTCATAAAACTTTAAATAAAAATTCACCGAAACAAACGCGAAACTGGACAGTATAACAGACAAAACAATATTAGACAACATATAAGGTTGTCTGTCGAGTCTGAAGCTACGGGGTATACGTAAGGGGAAAGCGGAAACGCCTTCAGGAATGCGAAACCATAGGCGTGCTATAAATATCTTAAATATTAAAATATCAGATTTTTTTAGTAGTAATAAGCAATTAAAACACCGTTATGGAAGGAAACAGCAATAAAATATGTATTTCTGAAAAACTTCCAAATTCACAACAATGCACAACAATAAACATAAACAACAAAAAATAACAGTCATCAAGTTTCTTTTACACGTCATCGACCTCACTATGAACTCAGTGTCATAGGAGTCGGCTTGTGACACGATTTTAACGTCACCAGGCCGTTCGTTCTATTCCAGCACTTGCCTGGTGTTGTGAGCAGCAGAAAATTTTAGCATCGATATAATTGCCCTGTTTAAAAACATTTATATAGTTTTTGCATATACCTATATCTCCAATGTAAAATATTAGGTTTCAAAACATTTTTATTTTGGCATTTGAAAATAAACCGATTGGTTTTTAAAGTTTAAAATGCGTTTTGTATAGAAACCATGGCGTATTTGCCTTAGGTTTCTTTACGTGAAATGTAATTAATTTATAATCATTTTAAATAAAATTAAAATGATGTTCTTTATTCTATATTATAGTACATTATTAAAACAAAAACGCTTAATTTTAATAAGTACATAATTATAGTGTAGTTAATTTACAAACTAACTTCGTAGAGATTTCACTCAACGACATCTTGTGACCAGTTTCGATCTATATCAGATCTTATCAGACAAGCTTTAAGGTGAATATTTTTAAAAATCCTAGTACATATTAGTAAACAAGTCAGTGACACCGTAGGTTGAGAGGAGTATGCTTCCCCTTGGGTCAGCAGATGGCGTAGACATCTGGTACCCGTTCATATGTTTTAAGTACATAATTATATTTACATACCTGTTTTAACCCTATATAAAACTTGTTAATAGTACGTAGGGTTGCCATCTCTAAAATTTGGCAACTAGGACAAGACGCGTGAAAACCCCGGATTTTAGAGCCCAGAAACCGGACATGTCAACAGGTTTTTTAAACATAGTCAGTGTAACAAAAAAAGTTGAAAATGTCATAAATCACCTTTTTATTTATTCTCAGACCTTAAAATTAAATTTAGTCATTTTTTATCATCATTTTGAATGTACCTAACAAAACAGAATCTTATTACAGTTTGTTACAAATTGTATTAATAATCAGTTAGATTTTTTTATTCTTAAAATAAAACACAAATTATTGATATACGCTGTTATGAAAACAAAACCTTATTAAAATATCAAACCTAACAAAATTCAATTAAATTTGATCGCGGCGTGCGGGCACAGTGCGTGTGTCGCGGGCGGCCCTAGACTTTAAATGTTTAAACCCGGACTACAAATGAAGCCGGCCGAACGCACCCCGGATGCCCTCTAAACTAGGACAAATCCAGGGAAACCCGGACGGATGGCAACCCTACAAGTACGTCCTATAATGCCAAAATCAAAGTCGTCAATTTAATCAACAATATTTGGCCGAGGTTTTCTAGTCTACGACACTGGTCATAACAAGTCCTTGGGGCGTGTCAACATTCATCATATGATTATACTTTTCGCTTTTTCCAGGTGTCAGTTGAAAAGAGATGCAAGAGCAATATTCGTAAGAAGGGAGAAGTTCTTTTGACCTATAGCCATATTTCTTAATTTAAATAATAAAATCATTTAACCGATGCCAAAATTAAATAGATATAATTAATATATTAACTTAAAATTATTTTAAATAATATTATTTTAAATCTTAAACAAGTTTTAGTAAAATTAGGAGTTACAGCAGCTACAGGTAATAATTTATATTAAACCGATGAAACTTAATAAATAAATTTGACAACCTCCATTATATTTTGTCTGCATTCCTAAAATATTTCTCGTAGCTTTAGAACTGGGAGACAAGCTACAGTTGAACTTTCATTTCATAAAAGTGCCACTTTTTATAAAGCTTCCCAACTAGTTAAAAACAAATCAAAACCCCAATATTACTGCAGTTTGTTGGATATTATTATTGGAATGTATTTTTAAATGTATTTGTACTGAAATGTTTGCCAACCTAGTCATATTTTGTAAATAAATAAACATGTCTTTATGTTTTTTATGTTTGGTGGGAAAATTTAGACGGAATAAAATGATGATGATGAGATACCGTGGAAAAGTTACATATCTTAAGTACCTCAAATATGTCAGAAACACACTTATTATCATTTTGAATGTGCCACTTTAATGGAAAATTTCAGTCTGTAAATGCGTAACTCTCGAGATTATTTAAAGTTTTTAAAATGGTGACGACGCAAGCTCAAATTTAATAGCATTTTATATTTAGGCACCCAAAAACTAGAATTTATCATCAATTTCTTTCCGAATTTGTTCTTAACTTAAGTGATTGCTAATTTTAATATCATACAAATCAGTATTAGGCATTCAAAAGAAGAATGAGGAAAATAATGTAGAAAAACAATAAGAATTAACAGCTAAACATTTAAAGAACACCCCAATTCCTGCCCAAAAATGGTGCTCTTTGATCTCTTCATGTAAGGTGGCCAACTTTATGAAACGTCAATGCGGGACATACGACGACGACAACGGGGGGTTAGCTAGAAGAAGTAAAATTAATGGAAGTTGGGTTATACTAAATCAACATTTCATTATTTAAAAGTGTATTTTTCAACCATATTAAATTTTACAATAAGCATTGTACGTAACGTTTCAACTGTGTGTGATGATTTTCCGATGTCCATAAGGCATTCATCAACGAAAATACTCGTTCTGTAGAATGCGCTTTATCCATAAATTAATTAACCGACATGCGGGACGCAAGAGACATATTGCGGGACAATTTTATTAAACATTGCAATGCGGGATTACCGCCAATACGGGACTGTCCCGCAGAATGCGGGACGGTTGGCCGCTTTATCTTTATGCCAGGTTAGGTGCGGTAGAATGTTAAAAATAAAATTTAACAATGCAGTTTTAAAAGACTTCTGGAAATAAGAAATTTGATCATATTAAAGGAGAAGCCAATACAATGTGAATTCATTTAGTACTTGTAATTAAGAGGTCAACCAAAGCTTCAGTAAACAATTTCATTAAACGTTAAAAATTTTCTTTGTTGATATAAGTTTTGTTATACAATAGAATTAAAAGTTTTTTTTCTTACGTATCTTGTGTGTGTTATTCATAAAATCTGACTGACGTTTGGTTTTAAATGCTGTGGCCATGTTTTCTGATTGTTAAATTATGTAACCCTGTAATTATAGAGTAAATGGTTTTTAAACCACAATTAGGGTTTTCATGATGATTTAAAATTTCTGATTTTACCTTTTTTAACCTGAAGGTCGTTTATCTCACGTCATTGCATAATAACCTAATAAAAAATGCAAATTGGAAATAAATGCAATTAACGTGCTGATTTTTGTACGTTTTAGTGTAGGTTTTTTTTCAAAACTGTAAAAGTATTTTTTTGGCTTGTTATGAAGGACGATTCTTTAGAAATACAGTAGTCGCCAAAATGTAGCAACTTTTGAAAATTCTCAATATTTTACTAACTTCCAATTGTTGAGTGGAGTATAATATATTTTAAATATGTTTGTCCAAAATATTTTTATTGTTTCAGTAACACTAAAATCTTGAACTTCTATTGTCTTTATTTGTTAATTGATACACATGTAAAAGTAAGGAATCCCTGCAAGCCAAAATAAGTAATATAACTAGGGATCTCAAGCAAAACGGCTACAGTGAGAGATTGGTTAAGGAAAAAATCGATAAATATCAAAATAAGACAAAAAAACTCCAATTTGAATAAGACTCCACAGGACCAAATATTTATGACTATTCCGTACATTATAGGAACTTCATTAAAGATCCGCCGAATAGCGAATAGGTATAATATTAAAACAGCATTTAAATCTCAAAGTACTCTGAGAAGTATTCTTACTAAGACGTGACCGGACAACAATCTTTCAAAAAATGACTGTATCTTCCAAATTCCCTTTGAATGTGGAAGGTATACATAGGGGAAACAAAAAGACCACTCAAAATTAGAGTTAAAGAACACAAAAAACATACGGAACGAGGTGAAACGTCGAAATCAGGGATTGTCGAACACGCATGGTCAAAACAACACCGCATACAATGGCCGGAAGTAAAAATTATTCATTAAGAAACCCACTGAAAAAAAAGAAAATTTAAAGAAGCTGTAATTATTGCAAACAAACAAAATATATTTAGCAAACATAGTGTCGACATTCCAGATATCTGGCTGCCGTTGCTGAACCGTGAAAAGTCGGTCTAGCTTCGGGAAACAACGGATATATGAGGTCGTAGCTTTTAAGAATAGTTTTTAGTTATCAGTTGAAAACGGTTGGAGATACATTACTAACCGAAACGTTGTGTATCAATTAACAAATAAAGTCAATGGAAGTCCAAAATTTTTAGTGTTATTAAAACCTTAACATTGTCTAACACTTTTAAAGAAAATATTTTTATTGTGGTATGCAATAACATTTTAGACATTGGCAAAACAAAATTATCGGCATTTTTTTGTTGGGCATAAATATAGCAACTTTTCTTATTTCAAGATAAAATTCCCGTCTGGCCCAAACATCTTTAGTAGTTGTTTTGCTTAAAACTTAGTTACACGTAGTAGACATACTATAGAGACGTATAGACTATAGACGTATTAAAAATGGGTCGCGGTAAAACAGTTTCATTAGAAGTAAGAAATATTATACTGAGACCTCATCAAAATGGAGAGAATCAGTGCGAAATAGCGCAAAGTTTGTTATTACATAAGTCTATTGTATCGCGAATAATTAAAAAAATTGCAAAATATGGGATCACTAAAACCTAAGAAAAATACTGGAAGGCCAAAAAAAAAAACAAAAAAGGATGACGTTACTATTTTTAGATTGGCAAAAAAATCAATTTATAACATCAACCCAAATTGTGAAAGAAATATATAATTATGGCCAAGTAAATTTGAGTTGCAGAACAGTAAGGAGATGGCTGGTGGATGCCGGACTATTTGGATGCAGACCAGCAAAAAAAACACTTCTTTCAAAAAAAAAAAAAAAAAAGGCCAGATTGGAATTTGCTAAGTAACATCGTGACTTGAGCAATGAAAAAATGTAGTCTTCAGTGACGAATTAAAATTTAATTTGTTTAGAAGTGACGGCATTTTCTAATGGCGACGCCCTGTAGGTAAAAGACTTAATAAAAAATATATTTCGCCTACTGTAAAACATGGTGGTAGGTTCCATACAAGTATGGGGCTGTTTTTCCGGTAATGGTATGGGTCCACTTTATAATTAATGGAATTATGGACAGATTGGTGTATAAAGATATTTTGCAATTCCAATTGAATCCGTATATGAATGAAAAAGTGCCTAAACTTATAAAAAACTTTTTAAGAGAAAATTAAATTTATGTATTTCCTTGGCCCTCGCAGTCGCTCGACTTAAACTCCATAGAAAACTTGTAGGATTATATAGATTCCAAAATCCGTTCTAAAAATGACTCCAATTTTGACCAGCTCTTTAATGTCCTTCTAGAAGCTTGGACCTCAATTGATGAGTAGTATATTAACAATTTGTTACTTTCTATGCCATAAAGATGCGACGAGGTTATCAAGTAAAAGGGATACTACACTAAATATTAATAGTTGCAAGATATATATTTTTTCAATTTTGTTAAAAAAAGAACTTTTTTAATTTATTTTTTAGCGTTGCTGTATTTTTGTCCAGAGAAAAAAATGTTTTATTTTATTACACTGTTTTGGTTAGCTTAACTGTAGTTTTACTTTTAATATAATATGGATTTCGCCCTGAGAATACTTTACTAATGTAAGTTAAGGAAAGTTATTAGCTCAATTTTTTTTAGCCATTTTCAAACATATGCTTAAGAGTTACTTTTTTTAGACGGATTAACATTTTTAATAATATTAATCTATTTTTATCAACCATAGTATGTGACAAACATGTGTCTTTCGGTGAAAACCCAAGCTATTCTTTCAGGTGTAATAAGTGCCACTTAAGGAATTCCCGAGAGGTTTAAGATCTGTTTAAATCCAGGGTAAAACCTGTGCAAAATCTTAAATTCGCGAAGTGAAGGCCTGCGCGCCATGAAAATTAACGCCGAGAAATGCAATTTTGGTGGCGAAATAGCTCTAAAATAGTTTAATTTGTGTCCCTTGCTGTTTTAGATTTCGCGGTTGATGCGATGTGCATTTTTTCATTATATGCTTTGTTAAAAAGTTGTTGTAAAATACAAAGGGAATTTGGCATACTATGTGCCTGCAATGATATAAAATATATTTTAAAATTTATTTATAAAAGGTTTTTAATATTGTGTGTGAAATTATCGTATGGCAACATAACGAATATGTTTATTAAAAATGTGTTTAAAGGAGCACTGATGCTCAGGTCAACCAGATATTATTAGTTTATTGTCTGCCAAATAATAATTCTGTCAGAATCTAGGCATAGGCAAAAGGTTGTCAGTCATATCAACATTTTTTTAATTGATTAGAATATAAAAATGTCTTCTTAAGCTTAAAGTTTAGAACTAACAATTTTTTCAATAAAACTAAAATCTTAAACTTCCATTGTCTTTATTTGTTAATTGTTACACAACGTTTCGGTTAGTGATGTATCTCCAACCGTTTTCAAGTGATAACTAAAAACTATTTTGAAAAGCTACGACTTATATATTATCCCTTGTTCACCGAATCTTGACCGACTTTTTACGGTTCAGCAACGGGCTAGATATTCGGAATATCAATACTAGGCTTGCTAAGTACATTTTGGTTGTTTACAATTATTACAGCTTCTTTAAATTTTCTTTTTTTTTAGTGGGTTTCTTTATGAATAGTTTTTACTTTCGACCATGGTATGCTATGTTGTTTTGACCAAGCGTGTTCAGCAATCCCTGACTTTGACGTTTCACTTGGTTCCGTGTGTTTTTTGTGTTCTTTAACGCTTACTTCAAGTGGTTTTTTCGATTCTCCGATGTATACCTCACCACATTCACAGGAAATTTGGTAGATACAGTCATTATTTGAAACATTATTGTCTAGTCGGGTCTTAGTAAGAGTACTTTTTAGAGTAGTTTGGGATTTAAATACCGATTTGCGGATCTTTTCCGAAGTTCCTTTAATATATGGAATTGTCATATATATTTGGTCATGTGGAGTATCGTTCAAGTTAGGGTTATTATTTCGTTTGACTAGAACGTTAAGAAAAGGTCTGGCCGTATTTTGCTCCTTCTCCATTGTGAATTTAAGGTCGAAGGCAATTTGGATGTTTAAAGAAACCTTCTTCGTCATTACCTGTCCATACAATAAAAGTACCTATCGTCACAATATCTTAGCCAAACATTTGGTTTGATTAAGGCAGTTTTCATCGCGTGTTCTATATTCCATATAAATATTTGCTACCACTGGGGATAGCGATGAACCCATGGAAAATCCATCATCCTGCGCATAGTACTCATCTTTTACCTGAAAGTAGGAACTACGAAGGCAAAGCTCCAACAACTCCACCACTCCATCCAGCGGCCAGGCGGTGCGTTCTACTAGTGTTTTATCTTCTTTTTTCTCTTATATTGGCTCTATAAATACTTATTTCGAGATTATAAACGGAATTTCCTAGAAACTCCTACTTTCTTTGTATCTTGGGATAGTCCACGAAGGCTTAAAACCTTAGTATCTACGTACCGTGTGTGTTTTAAGTGATGTAAAAGGTCGTTTATTAACATAGGGCTTAAAGTCTTAGAGGTTTAGCGGAGAAGGAAAACCTCTTCAAACTGCAGGTTCTACAGTTTAGATACTCTAGGGATAAAGGAACCAACAAATTAAAAATTAAGTGGCTTCTCTAGATGTACTGCAAAGGGATGCATAAGAGCGGCAATACGTGTTGCTCTGTTGGAAGCTGCTAGAGGAGCAATTATAATAGCTAATTACCTTTGGTGACAGATCCCCTACAACTCATCGGTGGGCAAAAAAGAAGCTTTTCTGTAGAAGATGGATCAATAATGAGGCGAACGGCTCTATTTCTTCTTAAACATGAAAACAATATTTTAAAGAGAGTCTGGTTTGGGATACATACAAAGTGGGTATACAGCCTTGCTTTTGTTTTCTTAATCAGACTTAAAGCTTAGATTAAGAAATTAAATATTAGAGCGAAGAGCACTATCGTCAGCAAAACTATGGATGAAATTAATAGTAAAAGAGAAAATATTGTTGATGTGAATAATATATAGACTTGATGCCAGTACTGGCCCTTGGAGTACCCAGCATTAACGTAGAAGCTAGCTAAAAAAGTCACTTTTACAATAACTAATATACGTCAATTAGAGAGGAAACTGGGACGCGGAAACGATCGCCGAACGACGAAAAAAAGTTTAGATGAAAGTCGATAGAAATAAAGTTTGTTATGGAACGCATCATGCCAGATCTGGTCAGAATTGTTGGATATGTCAAAAGCAATGATTTGGGATTTACCAAGAAACTTAATGGACTTGTTTCAGTTGTATGAGAGAAAGACTTACTGTATAATTTTGGGTTTTTGTAAATACTTTAAAATTTAAAAAAATAGGATTTTTTAAATTACCTTGTTAGCAACTGACAAAAGAGATTTAGGTGCATAGTTAGAAGGGATAGTTTTAGATCCCCTTTTAGGAGATGTTGCTCATGTTAGACAAATACTTCTAAATAAAAAATCTTCATATTTTAAATGAAGTATATGATAGATAAAAGCTCCGTATAAACACTTTAGATTAAATTAAATGAATTTAAAAATGTTGGCAAATTTATTTCCATAAATTCTTAATACATTTGAAATTACTTTTAAATTATACTCGTACCTATTATATAAACGTAATTTTATCCGATTTTTATTAGCACGTACCAGCAAAACGAAACGTTTTTTTCCTTTTGCGTTTATTTAATAAGTCTCTTAAATCTTCTTAAGGGTTTACTTTCGCAAAACCTTCGTTGGCAAAGAAACAGTAAAGCAGAGAAAGCTCAGCAATTAGACCGCGTAGCCCGCGAAAACCAAAACAGCGAGACACAAATTAATCTATCTTGGCATAATTTCGCCACCAAAATTCCAATTCGGCGTTACTTTTTTTGGTGCTGAGTTCTCTACATACAGATTTTTAATATTTTGACAATGTTTCACTATACATTTTCATTGATTAAGATTATTTTATTTTTGTAAATAAACAATTACCTAATTACTATCTGATATACTAAAATATCAGAAATAAGCACTATCGATGTCAGATCCGATGGGTTTAAATTCTAAATTATCAAATGATTACGTAAAAAGCCTTTTTGTGGACAATGACATTTCCTAATAAAATGGCACCTTCTAACGTACACTTTTCTTTTTTTATATTTCTCTGTCCAAAATTGTTTAAATTTTTTCTTAAGAAAAAGTATTTTTACGCCAAATAAAAATATTTTTTTATGATGATATCAAAGTATAGATAATTTTTATTTATACTTTGATAATATTTTAATAATAAGATATAGTTTTATTGTAAGTAGTCATTATGGTTATATATTAATAAAAAGAAAAGTATTATGTATAAAACGGTAACAATTAAGAAAAAAACATTTAAATCTATGTCTTTGCAAAAATAAGTTATTCACTATTAAATTTCTTTTCTGGTGTTTATTGGGTACGTATTTTAAAATTAAAAAATATCCTAATAAATTTACAAAAATGTAGTGTGACTTACAATTTTTATCATTGTAATGCTCTTAAAAGTTTTTGTATCTTATTGAAACTGTAGGTTTTTTTGCTTAGTTTTAATAGCTTATGTAAAATTGCTTTGTCTTAATTGTCTTAATACCTATGAGTTATTCCTGCAAACCTTTTTTAACCGTCCAAAAAAAAAAAGAAAAATATCAATCAACTCGACACGTATGTACATAATACTATTAGAATTGCAACGTACTTACATATGATAATTAGGCCAGTACAGAAGACCTAAAAGTACCCAAAGCTGTAAATAAATCTGTACAGTTTTTATTTGTGGCGTAATTCTTAGGTCTTTGCGGATGCTTTCGAGCGAAAAAAAGTTTATCACGATTCCGACGTGGGAACCCGCTGAAAATGGCCTCCAGTCTCAAAAATGAGTTTCCCGCGAATATCTGCCAAAATATCCGAATAAGAGAATTTTGGTTTTGACAAAAAATGAAGATTGCCTCGAAATCTACAATAATGGTCCTTACCATTTTTTTAGCAACATGAATATTTTTCACAAAAACGGCCGTCGAAAAATCCATAACATTCCACACTGGATAGATAGCCGGAAATGGCTAAAAAATGCAGATGGATCAAAACAATTTTTTAGCAAAACGCAAGAAAGATGATGAAGAAAATTTTCTGGGATCATTGACAACTTGCCAAGGTCTCATTATAAAAAAGAAATGTTTATAACAAACCATTTAATTAATGAGATACTCTCAAAATATTGTAAAAAAAAAGGTTTGACAAAATATTCTAGAAAAATCAGAATGGACAAAAACTCATATGCAATGATAGGAACGGGTTTTCCAATTCCGATGAACTTTGAATAATTAAAAAATGTACATTATTGCCCGAGTAATGGAACAATTCGTCCGCCCATCTATAAGTGAATCCATGAAGATTGCGGCATTCTAGCGGTGGAGCGGCAGCTGAAATGAGGGGACTTTTGGGTCCCGTTATCTCGAAAACTATCGATTTTTAGAAAAAAATTATAATGACTATTTTTGTGGATTACGAGGCGATCTTTATTTTTTGATTAAACAAAAATTCTCTAATTCGCATATTTTGGCAGATATTAGCGAAAAACCTATTTTTCTGGCCTTAAGGGGCCATTTTCAGCCCTTTCCCACCTGTTAATGTTGATAAAAACTTTTTCGCTTGAAAGCATCCCCGAAGACCTAAGAATTGCGCCACAAGGGAAAACTGTACAGATTTATTTACAGCTTTGACCCTTCATTTACTGGACTAAATGTTTTTGGGCTTTTAAACAAATAAACAAAATTTTAAAGGAGTATGTGAGTACGTTTGTATGTTAATATACAGGGTGATTGGTAAGTTGAGGCGAAAAATGAAAATCCGAATTAATTTTTTAATTCTGAATCAAAAACCAAGAATACTTTTTTTGCAAAATTTCCTTTGTTTCCAAGATATTTCACTACAAAGTTTTGCCAAAGAAAAATTTTAAATCACATTGCGGGTGTCGCCAATCTTAGTTGGCGCTTTTAAACTATTACGTCATATGAAATCAAGATTGGCCGTTGTCAAAAGTTAGACACTTTGGTGCGCATGCTAAATAATTATTATGTTATACCCATACACATAAACACCGTATTCTTTGTTAGTGAACTCCATTTTCTTGTGATTTTTTTAATAACAGATTGACAAGTGTCTAACTTTTTCAGAAAGGTCAAACTTGATTTCATATGACATAATAGTTTGAAAGCGCCAACGACAGATTAACGACGCATACAATGCGATTAAAATTTATTGATTTATATTTTATATATATATATATATATATATATATATATATATATATATATATATATATTATATATATATATATTATATATATATATATATATATATATATATATATATATATATATATATATATATATATATATATATATATATATATATATATAATATATATATATATATATATATATATATATATATATATATATATATATATATATATATATATATTTGTTTGATTAAGATTGTTCGTCTGGGAAAAATGCGTGGACAAACATGCATATACAGGGTGATTGGTAAGTAGAGGCGAAAAATGAAGGCCGAATTAATTTTTTAATTCTGAATCGAAAACCAAGAATACTTTTGAAAGTTTTCCTTCGTTTCCAAGATATTTCACTATAAAAATTTGCCAAAGAAAAAATTTTAATCGCATTGTATATATGTATATATATATATTTCACAATTTAGAATGCTTTTTTGGTGTTAACCAATTTTAAGTGATTTGTTTTAAATTCTACGCGTAAAGACAAATAATTAAAAAGAAATCAAGAATTTTATTTCTTTTTCCTAAAAAAAAATGTTTTAATCGAAAAATTAACATTTTTAATTTTTTTTAATTATTCCATTTTTGATGAACTTAAGAAATAAAAATATTTGACAACTCAAAAAAACAATCATGTTAATTTTACATCCCAAAAAAAATGGAGCCGCGATTTTACACAATTACCTTTTTTATCTTTTTCTTTTGCCACACATTTTTTAACATTTTAATGCTTTTCATAAAAATGTCAATATTATTTACATCCAGCTTTATCTGGCAGTTTTGAAGAATATTTATTATGACGTCTTCACCTCTACGTCATTTGGTCTTGCGTAAAGTGCCCTTTGCCAGTATACAGCGAAAGAGGCAGAAGCTCGGTAATAATAAGATTATATTGCTTGCGAAAACCAAAACAGTGAGAGACACAAATTAAACTATCTTGGCGTTATTTCGCCACTGAAATTACAATTCCCCAGCGCTAATTTTCTCAGCGCTCAGCCCGTCACGTCCTTAAAATTTTAACATTTTGCAGGGATTTTACCAGATCTTTGTCTTCCAGAAAATCCCACCATGACGTTTATTGCGTGAGAGAGAATAACTTGGCAACAACTTTAGTTTTCTTTTATAAAATGCGGCAATAGGCCATTTGACTGATTTTGAAAAATTATTCTTTGGTACCGAACAAACATAATACATTTTATATTTCTGGGAAATCTGCTGTATTTTCAATAAAACTCAATGTTAAAGTTTAAATTATAAAATTCGCGCTAAAAACGCTTTCTCTGTAATCTCGTCGATATATGTTTCGCGTGACGTCATAGGCAAGTAAGCAAGTTAACAAAGAGTGCAACTACAGTAAATTTTGTTATAACTTTTTCAATTTATTGGCTAAAATGATATATAAATGGTGTGTAATGCCACAATGTATCAATACTTCTCCGAAAACACCACAAAAACTGTTTATATCGGTCCCAACAAATCCTAAAAGGCGAAAGAAGTGGTTACAATTAGCTCAAAAAAATCCAAACAGCTTGGTATCGCATTCAAATGTTTTTATGGGTAAAGATCACTTTAATGTAAATATACAAATATCCTGCTTTAAATACTTATCGATTTATGTACAACAAAATATCGCCTTTAGGTAACTTATAAACACTTTAAGCAGACCATAAATTTCTTGGTAACAACATAACCATGGATTGTAGAGAGATAAGGATCGCCATCTCTGTGTTGAAAGTGTCCGTCGAAATGTGTTAAATTAGGGTGGCGCCACCGTAGCATAAGTGTCAATTTCATAAAGTTAGAGCAGGATAGAACTGTGATTTACTCTTAAGCTTCCCCAATTCGTCTCCCATAAGAGATGCTACTCCTTATATTTCTATACTCCATAAACATAACCTACAATTAGAGTTTGAGAAATACTGAATGATGAACATGAAAATAAATAATTTTTTAGAGGTAGTTACACAGCCGTTTTTACATTTTTAAGTTCTGCAGCATTGTAGTCAGCGTTATTTTTAAAGAACCGCACAATCATAAATGCGTCTATCTCAGGTAGGTTTCTGTTATCGGCTTGCACAAAATTTATGTCCATTTTGAGGTACGAAACGGATAATTATGTTACTTGAAATATGTTTTTTATATAAAATAGTCAAGAAACAGTTATTAAGATAGTTAAAGATCGAAAATAACACTTGAAAACACACAACACAAAGCTTGTAACATTTATTGGCTTGCCAGTGACGTCACCAAAGTTGTAACCAATCACAGAGCGTTCCAGTCGCTGAATTAATTTTAAAAATATTTGAATTTTAATACGTATATTTTGCAATAAATATACATATTTTACTTTATATAATAAATAAATATGCTTCTTTATACTGTTATCTGATAAGATGACCACAATTTAAAGCTTATTTTCAATGGTGGCAAATAGCCTTTTACTATACTCTGTCAGGTAAAATGGATGTGAACTTTTAAGCGTACATCAGTGCGCCAGGCCGTGTTCCAGCCTGACGCACGTATTGTGTATATTGCACGCAAGGTTTTAGCATATTTTTCCCCTCTCATAACTTCGTAATCGTTTCACATAAAGTTATAGGATTTGGTGTGTAAATTCACATAAGTATTCTTATTACGTGTAAAAAGGTTGAAAAAGGTATAAATATGTTCTAGAGTTCTGTGGTGGATTCATGTTTTGATATATTTTCTATGGAAGTACTCGTCTTAAAATTTTCTAGAAAATGGGACCATTTCGGTTCAGGTCCCGGGGTATAGCGAGCTGAGTATGCTCAGCCCTATTGGCTTCTTTGAACTTGCAGATCGCCTGCAACAAAAAAGAAAAAAACCCCTCAAAAAACCTAAAAATCCTAAATACTATTCTACGCTTCGGTGGTAAGACGGCCACCGTTGTCAAGATGAAAAAAAAGCTGGAACCAACCCTTTTCATCCCTCAAGTACGTGCGAGGGCCGAAAAAAATTCAAAATGAATTGATCCAACTCTCGCACCGTTCCGAAATTTTTGGACGATCGTCTTAAAGTCATAAAAAGCTGGAAAAAATTTGGCGCCGTGCTTCCCTTGAAACCACTCCTTTTCAAACCTCAAGTACGTGCGAGGGCTAAAAAAATTCTAAATAAATTGATTCAACTCTTGCACCGTTCTGAAATTTTTTGACGATCTTCTTAAAGTCATTAAAAAGCTGAAATCAATCACCATGCAAAAGGAATTTTACTTGCGACCCGTCTGACTATAGAAAATCACGCCCTAAATTTACAGTCATTTTTTATATAGTGAAATTTTTTTAAAAATTATAAAGTACCCTTAAAATACTTGTGCCACAACAAAAATTGGTATGAAGGTACCTCATTGTATTGAATTGTATTTCACTTGCAACCCGGTCTGACTATAAAAAAATTACCCCCTAAAAAAACATATAAAAAAGTTGTTGCACAACAAAAATTGGTATGAATGTACCTTATTGTATACCTAATTATCATGCAAAAGGAATTTCACTTGCGACCAGTCGGACTATAGAACACCCCCTAAAGTTACAGTCATTTTTTATATACGGAAAATTTAAAAAAAATTAATAAGTAGCCCTAGAAAGTTGTTTCATAACTAAAATTGGTATGAAGGTATAATCATTGTATACCTAATCACCATGCAAGAGGAATTTCAGTTGCGACCCGTCTGACTATAGAAAATCACCCCCTAAAGTTACAGTCATTTTTTATAAAGGGAACATTTTTAAAAAAATATAAAGTACCCTTCAAAAAGTTGTTTCACAACAAAAATTGGTATATACCTTATTGCATTCTTAATCACCATGCAAAAGGAATTTTACTGGCGAACCGTCTGACTATAGAAATTCACCCTCTAAAGTTACAGTCATTTTTTTGGTAAATTTTTAAAAATTATAAATTACCCTTAAAAATGTTGTTCCACTACAAAAATTTATATGAAGGTACCTTATTGCATACCTAATCCCCGTGCAAAAGGAATTTCACTTGCGACCAGTTTGACTATAGAAAATCACCCCCATAAATTATAGTCATTTTATTTAAAAAAAAATGAGTGTTAAAACGGAAATGTGTTTAAGTACTGTTAGTGGTAATTAAAAACAATATTTTTTTAATAAATACAAAAGTGTTTTAAAAATTAGGTTTCTAATCTTTGATTTATCTTTTTCTTAAATATGCGATTTGTTGTTGTATTTTTTGAATTTCTGTTCAAACAATGAACAGTCGACAAAATGTAAATTTATTGTAGCTTTAGTACACTGTTTTGGCGTTATTTCGCCCGTAAAATTGTAATTTCCAATGGTAATTTGCTAAGCGCACATACTTCTAAAATTTACTAGGATATCGTAGAATTCCAGAGTCACAGGAATTTGTTTGGTAATGTTGATGTCAACTTGACAAAGTATTTTTTAAGAAAAGATAAAATTTGCTTTAAAATTAGGCTTCTAATAATTGATAAAGAATGTCCATAAATACGGTAATACTGAAAAAATGTTAAAGTTATTGTATTTTAGCAATATACGCTCATGCTTTTGTTGAAGAAGCTGCCCGTGCCCGGTTAAAATATCGCTTGCTGTGAGATCAGCATCATTAAGCAACTCTGGGAACCGCCAGTAAACACCGGGTGGTATGAAATCCAAGTTTAACTTTGGATCCCTCCCCAGACGTTATTCGGGATATTTCAGAGAAGTAGGTATTTGCATAACGTTCGTGGTGGCTCTGACACGTGTCTAATAAGTGCCGTGAAATGCAATATCTGCATGTTTTGGTACTTGGACAATATTGACAGATTTGGGTAAAATGGGTTAATAAATTTAAAAATCCGGTACCCACGGTATTTAGTAAAGCGTTTGTGGACTGTCATCAAGATAGAAATAATAATAAAAATAAGTACTTTAGATTTTTTAAACTTGTATTGCTTTTAACTAAAAATGAAAAATATAGGTTTTTCTCGTTTAAATTAGAATTATTGGGAATTAAATAAATGGTTTATTTATTTTTTTGCAGACCGTACAAACTTAAAAGAAAATACTTTTACATGTCCATCTTGCTTTTCTGCCTTATGCGAAATGTCAACTTTATATTTAACTTAAATTATAAAGATTTTCGGGTCCAGTCCACCCAGACGTCGACTATGTTGAGTAGGGTCATACCGATGTTTTTCTACTGTATATTTAATATAAAAATAATTTTAAAAGATTAATAACTTTGTAGCGAAATAATGCCAAATAAAATGATTTTTGTAATGGTTCCCACTTATAATAAAATTATTTTACCTAATGAGTTCAAATCTTAATAAAATATATGACTATTAAGAGCCTTAAACTATGGCCTTAACCAATCAAAATTGTTTTTGTTTATCAAGATCCTAGTAGCTTATACCTTAGCTAACAGTACCACGTTTTCTGAGAAAACGAGGAGTGACTTTTTTTTAAATTATTTCGGATGGTTTTTTTAATAATACAGACAGTCAGTAAAAAACTTGCCAAGTCAAAGAAGAGTCGAATAAAATTGTGGACAAAACTTGGTTTAATTTTAGATCTTAGTATTTTAAGAGCCGAGATTTTTGGTTAGGAACTTGGCCTTTATTTTACTTTAGTGTTTTTGGTGGAATTTCCTTTTTTTTCTGAGTTCAATAAATGAAAAAAATATTGGGGAAAGGATCGGTAATTGTCTCGAAAGTTGCCTCCTCTCCGATTTGGACCAAATTTGGTCTTTGGGGCGCTGATTACAAATTTCCAAAAAATTTTTTGGCAACGTTTCGTTTACGAGATATTCATCATCCAAGTTGAAAATCAAACTAACCTCATTTTCACTATATTCCCCCTTTTTTTGTACACAATTCTTGATTGTTACACTAAAGTGGCACACAATATTTTATAAACACCTTTTAAAACCTTATATTTTTATTTATTTTACACCTTTTTTCCATTAAATTGCGAACTTTCAAGTTCAAAGGCAGCAGCTATATTTGTTTACAAAAGCCTAGTGTATACATGGTTGCCCCCACGTTGCGGCGTGTGAAAGTGGAGGTTTTCAATTAAATGGAAAAAAATGTAAAATAAATATAAAAAAAAGTTTTTAAAAGATGTTTGTGAAATATTGTGAGCCAATGTAGTGTAAAAATCAAGAATTCTGTGCAAAAAGAAGGGGGAATGGTGTAAATAAGGTTAGTTAGTTTAATTTTCAACTTTGACGATGAATATCTCGAAAACGAAACGTTGCCAAAAAAATGTTTTGCAGATTCGTAATCAGCGCCCCAAAAAACCCCCGTATACCAAATTTGGTCAAAATCGGAGAGGAGGCAACTTTCGAGACAATTACCAAAGGATCTTATGCCTGTTGTTTTTCTCAGTATACCTTACTCTGTAGGTAAAACCTAACCATTAGACTAAAAAGGAAATACGAAAATTGCTCATTTTAATGTTTTTTAAATCTCTCCTGGTGGGAGTTTAATTAGTAAATGTGGCCATTTTCTTTGCTTAGTGAAAAAAATTCTGCCTAAATTTTTAATTCTACGATAACTATGACCTTAAAAAGTCAGGTTCTATCAGATTGCAAAATTCTAAAACACACCCTACAAATACGGCCCTGTTTCAGGGCTTTCCGAGTAAAAAATGTGCAGTTTACTACAGTTACTTACTTATTACGGTGTGGTTTTTTTGGGATACTGGCCTTACTACTTTTTGAAAAATGGGACCTCTTCGGTCCGGATCCCGGGGTATATTGACCCCTATGAACTTGCAGATCACCTGCAACAAAAAAGAAGAAAAACCCCAAGAAAAAAAAAAATTGAGAACCCTCATCTATGTTCTGGTGGCAAGTCGGCCACCGTTTTCAAGATGAAACAACAAAAAAAAATTAAACTAAATTGTTACAAATTTTGGAATAAAAAGTTAGGAAATTCTGAAAGCTTTTATACTTTTTATGTCGTTTTGTCATGAATGACATATTAGTTTATTTGACTGGTATATTTATAATTTTTAAAAAGACTAAAAAGGTGATGTGGTGTGTTAATTGATTTTAAGTTTACCTGAATTTACTTCAGCATTAAGCATAGGTAACCATGTATTATTTAAATTAACATAAATTAATGCTACACATTTATCTTTATTTAATAATATAAATGCACTTTCTTTTATTTTACGTTTTTTTTTTAAATACTAGAAGCATATCAGTTTATTATGTGGAATTCTATGTCTTTAATGTACTCGTATGTTCTATGTTCTTTTATGCTTTTGGCTAATGGTCTGAAAGTTGTACCTATATAAAATGTATTACATTCACAAGGAATCTTATTGATAACATTTTTTGTGTTTTCGTTTATATTGTATGGTATTGTTTTTGGTACTTGAGATCTAATAGTGTTTTGTTTTTAAAAAATTGTACGAATATTAAATATATTACCTATTCGTTGAATTTTATTTAATAACCCAGGAATATATGGTAAAAATAGATTTGTAATGGGCTTATTTTGATTTTGTCTTAAATTTGGTTGTTCAAATTTTCGAAAGCATTTGTTTATAAAATCAAGAGGGTAATTATTTTGAACTAAAATATCTTTTAAAAATTCTATTTCGCTTTCTTTGTTGCGATCAAAACAAATTATTTTAGTTCAATCAAAAAACTTTTTACAACTCCTCTTTTTACCATTATTAAGTGATTATACTTAAGTATCTGTTTGTATGTGTTGGTTTTCGGTAAATTTTGGTTTTAAAATTATTTACATTTTTTTTTTTATTAGAATATCAAGAAAAGGAAGTTGAAAGTTTTGTTCTTTTTCTAAGGTAAAATAAATAGTGGGTTATTGTGTATTAAGGTGTGTTAAAAAATAATTTAGACAAGGTTTGTCATGTTGATAAGTAGAAAAAATGTCATCCATATATCTCCATCAAACTAAAGGTTTATACTGATAATTTTGTACAAAATTGGATTTAAGATTTTCCATAAAAATGTTACTTAATAATGGTGATACAATGGTGATACATACCCATGGCCATGCCAGAAAATTGTTTATAAAGTCAGTGTTATATTTAAAACATGTTGCTTTTACGCAAATGTTAATAATTCAACAATAGAGTTTATGTTTAGTTTGGTTCTTTCGCCAAGTTGAACACATTTTATAATTTATTTCTAATAGAGTTGCCGCGAGACGAGACGAGACGAGATAAAGCCTTGTCTCGTCTCGTCTCGAAATTTCGAATAATTATACAGGGTGTTTGAGCAATAGTTTTAAAATCTTTAACAGCAGTTAGATCTTGCAAAAAAAGTCTCTATAAACATAAGTCCGGATATGCATCGTTTCGAAATTGGAAATACGCAGGGTCCTAAAGTTAAAAAGAAGCTTTAATTGTAGGTACATAATTTAAACAATTATTTTGATAAAACAACTTAAAATACAACTTTTTCGTTATTTGAGTTTTCTCGAGAGACAAAGTAAAACTCCTACTTTTCAAAAGGGTATTAAAGAAAATCGGTTTTATTTTTTTCTTGAAAGCAAAGCAAAATTTAAAAAAAATGAAGAGACAAAATAATTGTATTTTAAGTTGTTTTATCGGGGGTAATACCACAAGTGCTTAAAAATTACCGATAATTTTTTTACGATAGCGTGTTTTCTCATAATTTCACGTGACCGAGGGACGAGTGAAATTTTTAAAGAAAACACACATGAGTAAAAAATTATCTGGCTAATTTTAAAGCACTGGCGGTATTTAAGGAGAATATTTCACGAATTAAAAACGTAGATAAAGTTTATTAACTAAAAATTAAATATTAATTTAACAAACCGTCATTTTTATTTAAAAATTTCGTATTGTCAATTTGACAGTAAGTGAAAAAACCACGTTGCCTAAACGAATTTCCGTTGTAATTTTTCCATAATACCACTTCGCCTATGGGAAAATATGTACATGAGTGAAATATTTAAAATAATTAAAAAATAATAAAACCACAGGGTGATATACTTTTTAAAGCAATTAATTTTAGCTTCTTTTTTTAACACCCTGTATTTCTGAAATGATGCATTTCTTGACCTATGTTTATAAAAACTTATTTTTGCAAGATCCAACTGCTGTCGAAGTTTGTAACACTAAATCTTAAACAACCTGTATAACTCTTAAGAACTATAAATATATTGTTGGAGATTTATTACAGTTAGTTGTCTCGTCTCGTCTCGTCTCGTCTCGAAATTCGAGACAAAATGCTATCGAGACGAGATAAAATGGCTTCGAGACAAGACGAGACGAGACGTCTCGTATCTCGTGTCTCGCGGCAACTCTAATTTCTAACAATATTTAATGTTTTATCGACAGGAACATTTGTAAATAAACTAACAACATCAAAACTTACCAAGGTGTTATTTGGGTCTATGTCAATGTGTGATAATTTTTCTAGAAAATGTTGGAAATTTTTTAATGCATGAGTCAGTGTCTATTGTTTACTAAAGGATCTAAAATATAGTAAGGAAAAAATTGGCTAACGGATGTGTAGGTGAGTTTTTACAACTAACTATAAGACGTAATGGTATATCAGGTTTGTGTTTTTTTGGTACTCCATAAAAGTGTGGGGTTTTACTGTTCTGGGGTGTAAGTGAAAATATTTCCCAACCTGTAAAGCTGTTTTCATGTTTTTTTTTTAAATGTTATATGTCTTTCAATCGTTTCAGTTGGATCATTGTTTATTTTTGTATATTTACCATCATTTAAAAGAAAACACACCATAACATGAATCCGCCACAAAACTATAGAACATATTCCTTATACCTACTTACATACCCAATTTTAGGTTTTCATTTCCTCGGAAAGTGCCCCATAATTTTGATGATTCGCTTAGTCGTCAGTAGTAAAATCGACGATTTTCAAAATCGAATATCTCAGAGATCACTTGGCATAATTTTCTTATTTTTTACACAGATAATTAGAATAGTTATGTGAATTTACATACCAAATTTCATACCTTTATATGCCTTGGCGCACTACTGTTAGCTTAAGTAGTGTGACTTGAGATATTTATTGTTCTCTATCCTTAGCTGGCACATAATGGACACGTAGCATGTTGTTGAAAGTAAGTTTATGTCTTTCTAATAATCAAAAAATATATTAAACTAATTACGTGCCTTTCTAAAATGTTGAAATACATCTGCAAATTTAAATTTTCGTGAAATATTTCATACTCTAGAGTTTGTACGTATATTTATTTGTTTAGCAAATGCACTACTCGGTGGAGTTATAATTAAAATATCTGCATTTGCTGTGCCTTATTTAGCAAAACATTGTTTAAACAGTAATTTTATCACAGTATAGTAAATTAATATGTAATAATTTAAAAACAATAAACCAAATACATAATGTATATATTAAAAAAATAAAGTTTGTTTATATCTGGATCCTTGTGCTAATAACATTTAAACGGCTACTATTTTGGAAAAAAATAATTGTAGTTATAGATTTGGCAATAAATGTAATTAAATGTAATAAATACATACATTAATATTAGTGGTTTTAATAAGTATACCGGGTGGTGCGTCGCCGAGCGGAACATAGGAAATCTCATGTAAATTTTAAGGTTAATTATTGGCTCCCTGCACTTTTTACAGAAAAAATGAAAGATAACTTTTTGAAGAGATCATTCTGGCAAACCCTCGTGCCAAGCTTCAAAAAATTTTAGTAAGCGAATCTTGAATTATTCAATTAAATGTAATTGCAAAATTACCAAATTTTCGGTTCAGGTAAAACCAAACAGATACCAGCCACCAGCCACCAGCAAACAATTTGTTATAAGGCTTTCTCAAATCTGACCTACAGCTGAATACAAGGAATGTTTTTTTTTTCGTTTCATCCATCTCACAAGCATCACATTCAAAGTAAAAGACACGTTAACATTATTTTTTTTATCAAACCTTTTATTTAATGTAACAGTTAAGTTTAACTAATAACATTTGTTACTACCGATCATTAAAAAAATAATTTTATCATACTAGAATTCAATTAAACCAATAGCAGTATCTGAAATATTTTCAATTTATTTGCCCATCAAGCCTATCTGGTCCATTTCAATCATTAAACGTTTTGTCAGTAAATTCGAGTCCAAAGCCATCGCAATAAATAATTGTAAATGTTTAATTCAGAAGATCAAAAGTAGATCCAAAAAAGAGAGTGAAAAAACTGAACTCTTAATATTTTACTAGGTGTGGAAAAATAAAATGAAATAAAATGCAATAACTTTTTTAGAAATAATAGAGAATTACATAAAAACATTTATTAATCAAATGTTCAAACAACCATTAACAGCTAAACAATATCCCAACCGATCATAAAATTCATTTCTAACATTGCTAAGTTGATGTTGCGAAATTTTATTACATTTTAACGAAATAGCGTTTTGTAGCTGGTTTAGATTCTTAAATTTTACACTTTTATAAATGACACTTTTTAAGTGACCCCACAGTTATTCGGTGAAAGATCAGGTGACCTGGCTGGCCAAAGTATCCGGTACCGTGGACCAATAATATTGCCGTTAAAACCATTTTCCAGGTACTCTTTAACCATACGGGCATTATGGGCGGGGCAACCATCCATTTGGTACCAGATCATTTGATCTTCTCGAACAACTTCTTCCAAGGCGATTTTGAAATAAATCCAAATAGGTTTTTGCTGTCAGGTTATAGTCCATAAAAAAGGGCCCAATGATATGGTGTCCGATAATTCCCACGAATACATTTGTTTTTTGGGGATATTGTGTCCGAGTATGAACAAAGCGATGTTCATTTTCTTGGCTCCAATACCGGCAATTCTGAACATTTGGTTCATTGTTGAGAGTGAATGTACATTCATCGGTAAAACAAATATTCCTTAAAAAATTCCTATCGTTATTTGCTCTTTCCATCATTTCAAAACAAAATACCATTCTTCGCTCTTCATCTCATTCCTGCAGCTCTTGATGTTTTTCGAATTTATATGAATATGATTTGTGTTTTTTCAAAGTGCGCAATACCGTTATATGATGTTTATTTACCTTTTGCCAAAGAACCCTCGTACTAACCATTTTGTTTTCCTCCATACTAAGTAGACTATTAAGATCTCTGTTCTCTCTTTCTTTGGCTCTCTATACGATTTACAATTATTTGTTACGGTACCTTTCGACTCAAACTTACTGACAATACGTTTAATACTTGAAATGGACGGAATGGGCTTGGTGGGAAAATAAACTGAAAACATTTTAGATACTGCTCTAAAACTGTTTCCCGCATAATGCCACCTAATTATGGATACTTTTTTGTCGATTAAATAATTTCTATTTTTGTTCACACTTTTCCCCATGTCAGGGACAATATTCATTTTACTGGTGCCTGTTTGGTTTAACCTGAACCGAAAATTTGGTAATTTTGCAATTACATTTAATTGAATAATTCAAGATTCGCTTATTAAAATTTTTCGAAACTTGGCACAAGGGCTTGTTAGATTGGTCTCTTCAAAAAGTTATCCTACATTTTTTCTTTAAAATGTACAGAGAAGCCAGGAAGCCAATAATTGACCCCCTTAAAATTTACATGGGATTTCCTATGTTCCACTCGGCGACGGTCTACAGGATGTGGTATGGTAACTTTTGATTTTATTCAGGGCCGATCCTAGGCTGTCAACCGTCGCCGCGTCAAAAGGATTTCTCAAATTTACCCATATTTAACATAAACCTTAAATACTTAACGACCTAAACCCGTTTAAGACCTAAGAGTAAAACATTAATAAAAATGCAAATGAAATTTGAGGTGCAATTTTAATTTTTGCCCATCTAATATAAGAGCGACAAAATATTTTAAGATGATAGGAAAAACATGGACACCAGTACATCTACATGAAATACAATAATTAAACTTTTGAAAAAATTTAGAAAGACAAAATATTAATATTGACTGATATATCTCGTGATTAGTGAAACAAAAAGTCTATATCCGTCCGGAGTTCGGAGATTTTCAAGTCTTTTGGGAAAAAAGCTATTTTTAATAAAAAAAAGTTCTTGGAGTCATTGTAGAATCGAACTCGGGACCTTCGTGCTGCTGGTCAAACGTGATACACACAGAGCCATTAAGGGATCGTAGTGAAATAAACAAAGAAATCTAATGCATTTGCAGGCTATTTACGAACCTTTCAATTAAGACATTTTTGTTACCCGAAACGGGTAAACCACGACATGTAAGCCATCGTTTTAAGGCACGGAAAAAATGATCTTGTATTTTTGAAAATTTTTATTTTGCTCCAGGTACATAATCTTCGGTTAATTCTAGTTTAATTCAGTACGTTTTACGTTGTTGTCAATATAGAATTCAAAACACAAAAAATATTCGGTACCCGTAGCGAATATTTTTTAAGTCTTCAGAGAAAAAGGCTAATTGCAAATTTCTTACAAATTTAGTTTAAATTTCTATTTTGTTTTTCATTTAAGTTTATCTTGATAACGGTGGCAAACTACACCGAAGCGTAGATAAGTTTTTTGAATTTTGGGTTTTTTTTCTATATTAGGCATTCTGTCAGTTTATAGGTGTCAATAGGACTGAGCACACTCAGTTCGCTATACCCCGGACCAAAATCGAAGTGCTCCCATTCTTAAGGAACGTTCCAGGCGAGTAACCCAACGAGAGCCTATTTTTACTCATTTTTGTTTATAAATTATTACAATTCAGTAGTGTAACAGGTACCAACTACCTTAAACTAAAAAAAAATCTAATTTTATAACATCCTGTAAAGTATGTGTTTAAAATGCCCCATTGACATGGTTGCAAACTGTTACAAAATTAGATTTGCATACCTAGTTAAATATTGTCGAGCCCGCAGCATTAAAAAAGTTTTTCGTCTCATATAACAAAATTGTGCAGTTCTCAATGCAGGTAATGTAATAAAAAAGTTGTGGCGTATCTGCGAATTGCCGCGGGAAATGCAAAATGATGTTACCTGTTCTTTTTTCATGCCAAAATTTGCGAGCGTAATTTTAGTAAAAATACATACCATAAAATAAAAGTCCAATATTTTTTATTAGTGAAAACTTTTTAAACTAATTTATAGTAGAAAAGGATATTTGATTTAAAAAGTTATAAATTAGTTAGAGTTATACTGTATTAGTCATATTTACTAGCTGCTACAAGACTAGAGGTATTTGTATAATTTTAAAATAGTATTTTATTTTAGTGATTTTTTGTACATTTTGGTATGTAGGAAGCTAAAAAGAACAACCTTTGTTTGATATATTTAATTTATTTTCTCTAATAATTATTTTTAGGGAGATTCATGTTATTTAGTTGTTGTATTTAGCCAAATTAAGTAATTTTTTGTTTTGGAATGGGTGTAGCCGGATAAGTATGGTGAAATATTCCCCATGGCTATTATAAAAAGTAGTATAGGTTTTAATATCAGCACACTTTGAAAACATCATACATACTAGTTTTGGCATGAATTTTAAAACAATTTTTGAGATAACGCGAAAAGCTTATAATTTTTTATATAAAATTTCCTTAAAAACTATAAGAGATAAAAATATGGGGCCAGCGCCAGTCTTTTAAAAACATTTTAAAGAATATTATAGATTATTTGACATTTCCTAAGTTTTTTAAAAGTAAAAAAAATATATTTTTTTCGTGGTCCAATTTGCTTACAGCAACCAATAAAATTGTGGATATTCCTTAGGTGATGTACTTTCACTACACTAAAGCGAATCAGAAGCGCGGTTTTTAAGTAATTTAAAATACTTTTTATGTATTCTCTATTTAAACCTCAAAGTATTTTAGAATATACATATTAGTAAGCTTTTCGAGTTTAAACAAGTTTTCAGTACATTTTTAAACCCTTCGAATTAAATACATTACTCTTCCAAACATTTGGAGACTTTTAATTTAATTAGTAGACGTTATTCTAAATTCTATTTTCACTAGTTACTTAAGTAGTAAAATAATTATTTTAGATACTATCATATAAAAAATAGTATATTATATTATAAGGATTAAAAGTGCATCTTTTTTTATGAGCAATTTTTGTAGTTGGGAGGCGGAGCGCAGCACAGAGCACAGCCGAGCGAATGCAAAATTGCGAGTAAAAATAAACACTTTTAGTCCGTATGATATATACTACTTTTTCTCCAACCAAGTTAAAACTAATACATTTAGTTATTCAAAAATCGTTTTTTTAATCCCAGGACTAAAAGTAATACTTTTAATCCTAAGAATAAAAGTGTTGCTAAGCAACGAGCACATTTTTGTACGGTATAAGAATTGATAGCTTTTGCATCTGAAAATAGTACAAATATGTCAACATTTTTTGACGGTTGGAGATAAAAAATATTATTCAATAATAAATATAAACTTGAAGCTATCACTGGTACTTTATTAAACTTCATTACGTACATTGCTATTATAGATTTAATAAGCATAAAAACAAATAATATGTAACGCTCGATAATTTATATGCATATAAAGAAACATGTTAGCAAACAACCGAAAGCCACTTCCTACAACACACGAGATCTATATCGTATGTAACTTAACTCTACCGCTTTCGAACATATCTCCCAGTTTACAAGGCTTCAACCTTTTATATTTTTTGTATTTTTTTGACACGCCTTATACATTTTTTTTACATAAATTAAAATAAAAAAACCTATTTTTATCATCTTTATGCATGCATATGTAGTTTTTTTAAAACTAACAAAAAATATTTTATGAACTTTAAATTGTCCCAAAATTTCTAAGCATTTTAACATATTTTCCCAAATTTGTCTTAATTAGTGCAAAATAAAAAAATAGAGAAGAAACCAAAAAGTGAGAAAGTAGAATAAACAACCTAATTCGTATAATAAAAGAAAACAGTGGCAACGGGAAGAAAGTCTGTAAGGAATAAAAGGGTCATGACGGAAAGAGTAACACCCTGTAAAAATTTCCAAAATGTATTACAGTCATTTTATAAACAAGAGCCTCAGTCAAAATCCTATTTTCGCTATGTGTTATAAATGTTTGACTGATCCTTAAAGTGTTATCATGCTTCTAGTAGCATGTATAGCTCAATTTTTAAAAATATTTATCGTTTTATCTCTTTTGCGGAATAATCGAAGGTGTGAAGCCAAATTCAATAAAGGATAATAGGCCCATGTGCTTATATTTGCGAAAAGGCAATCATCTGTAAAGTTAGGCAAATTGTGGGGCAAAATTATAACGAGGCAACACCCTCTTTAAAAACAGATTTTTCAGAGAGAGCCGTGGGAGCCCGCAGGGTACGGTATAATCAAGTTTCCAAAATTTTTCGTATCATATTTATGGTTTGCACCCTATTTTTAGCTTAAAGAATATAATTTTAGGGGATAGGAAGCTATTTTACCCGAACATTTTAGCATACCCCTATTTAAAATAATAAAATGCACTGTGCACAATGGTAATTAATATAATATTAACAATAATAATATAATTTAAACAATAAATAAAAAGAGGAGTCAATGGTTGCAAAGAGAATATCTTAATCGATAGATGCATCACAAAAGACTCAATTTAAGACAAACGCAACCTCAATATGGCATGGATTGACTACAAAAAAACATTCGACACAACATTTCTTGAATTACTCTTCCATTTGTTAAAAGATTTTAGGTTCCTCTTAACCTAATTCGATGTATTGGGAGACTAATGTCACTTTGAAAATCAAAGCTCTCTATAACATCTGGAGTACAAACAACCATTGCCGAGGCCATTACCTTTAAAAGACGCGTATTTCAGGGTGAAACTTGGGAATCTAAATTATCTAGATTAAATAAGGTTGTTGCTACTATCATGCTAGCAGTACCTGCTAGCATGTTTGGAATAGTTCAGTGGACGTGAGAGAAACTGCGCAAGATGCACACGAAAAATGATGTATTTTTACCGTATCATCCATCCGCGCTCATCAACAATCCGTATTTACCTTCCACGCCACCAGGGAGGTCGTTTTGAGTCTCCTTGTCTTCTTGTCATGTTGCCAATAGTACGGATCCATTGATGCAATTAGTAAGAGCGCACGAAGTAGCTAATGTTGGAGGATTTCTATTCAAAGCAGAAGAGTTTCCTACTAGTATGCCAAGATGGGGGTGATAAACACATTAGTATACCGCAATCAGATATATTTTTTTTGTTATAATAAACAAACCCAAATCATATTGTTATTTATTCACGATGACTTACATTCGGCATACAATTTATAATAATTAAAACTACTTTGCCAAAATAAGCATTCCTTTTAAGTTTTGTTTTATGTTATCCCTTAATAATTTAAGAATTTTATTTTGAGGTTTTTCTCCCAAATACAGCGGCATGTATTTTCCGTCAACTTGTATTCTGCTGTATGTTCAGCTGTTACAGGGTCAAATTTAGAGAATGCCTTAATCAGTGACAAGAAGTTACCATTATCTTTACAAAATAACTTATTGGAACTACCTCTGTATGCTGGATTTTAAGAACTGCACCAACTGATATTTACTGGGATCGTGAGATGTTTCGTATTTTACTAAAGCTTGATAGATGTTGCCAGTCTTTAAATCATTGCCTTTGTCCTATAGAACTAGATTTATTTAAGATCACTTTGCAAGGAAAACAGAACACAACAACTAATTTTGCTGAATACATTAACCTTGTGTGATTAATAGTTTCACCATTAGTATTTTTTTATTATAATACTGATAAGAAAAACTTGTTTTTGCTGTATTTCGGATAGCTTAGGTTTTTATTTTGTTGGATACCTCTGTCTACTAAAAACGATCTTGTTCTATCAGGTAAGGGCATAGGCCATGTTACTCGATCATCAAGCCATTTAAATTGTTGGCAAATATTTTAGAAACCTGCAGTTTCCATAGGTTTCTAAAATAGTATGCATAGCCGACTTAATGTAAATATATCAAAAAGTGCCTATTTTATTAAAAAAACTCTACGATAAAACTGAATATCTATTGTTTTTTTTTGGGCTAAAATTGTGTGTTTTATTACATTTCATACTAATAAAATTAGTAAAATATTTCCTTATTTTATTCCTAAAAATAAATATAAGTCCAAATTATCAGTTAGTAATAAATCATATTTGTTTGCTCGCTTTTTATAGTGAATCTCCCATTTACAAAAAGAAATTTTACCAGTATAAATTTAGACGGCATAACTTTGAAATTCAGAGAGACAGGCAAATTTTCTCGTCTGGTTGCATATTGACCAAACCTAACCTAGTTTAAAATTCACTTTATAAAGCAAGTCGCACAAAACTTAGTTCGTCCTCTTTCCATTCCCCGCCCGTTATGTGCATGAATTTCGACGAAGTTTCAGGAAGCAAATTTATCTTAGAACGATTTGGTAAATCACGCGGGCTTCAAAGAGGTAGTTACGTTGCACAAATATGTGTGTATTTATTTGGGAGTCCTCGATATTCATTTGCCAACCTGTAAAATTTTGTCTTTTTAATAACATATATGAACGAAAAAATTTGGATCGCATATCATCTGAAAATTTAATCTAAGCTAAAAAATTTGGGTAGATAGATAATAAAATAACTGTGATGATAGGTTTTTTCCTAATATCGTGCTGATTATAAAGAAAATATTCTTTGGCAAATTTTACAATAGAACCTTAAGGCAAGATTCACCGATTTTTTATTTAATTTTATAATTAGCAACATAATATTACATTAAAAATAATACCTAAAATTAAATTAAAATAATTTACCACTGCTTAACTTTAACCCTAGAGTTTCTTTTTAACCTCCGATCAGGACATTTGGTGGTGCCGTATTAACTGATTGTTAACCCCCGGGGATCAAGGAGAGACTTACGTCAATTATTGAGGTCCTTTTTCTGGGGCTAGGCGCTGTGTGTGAAGGGTCCTAAACTGGTGTTTTTTTTGTTTGTGTTGTGCACGAGGTATTCTTCAATGGCGGAGGATGGATGCGCGATGCGGGAAGCATTAGAACTGACAGAAACCGGATATACGCAGTACCAGTAGCAATTCTTGGCTGGCCCGCTAATCATTTGTGCCTTTTATTGATTTAAAATTAAAATTTTTAAAATTTTTGGCATTTCTGAGAGCTTTAAGCCCAACATCCAAATTTTCCACCAACGAAGCTCTGGAAAGCTCTCTTTAAAAAGGGAAGCGCTGGCGAATTGCTGTAGGGATCAGAACCAAAAACAAAGAAAGAAAGAAAATCATAATTCTAGTTAAGAAGGCAGTTACACTTACAGAATAGTAAAGGTAAGAGAAATGTAACTGGGACAAAACTACAGCCATCCATAAACGTCCTGCAGTACCAATATAGTAAATATGTAATTGCTTTATTAACGTCAAATGGCTCTCTATATTAACAGAACAGGCAAAAAAACTTAGTTAACAGTAGGTATTTATGGAAATATTTATTTACAATTTTTGTTGTTATCATATTAGTTTTTGAATTTTGTATATTAGGTACAGTGACGGCCATTAAATCTTGGTCAAAAAATTTGTCAGATATTAACTGTTTTTGCCAATTTTTGTTAATCGCTCTTTTTAACGTTGTTTTACTTTTAATTACTATAAGTAAAGCAAAAGGTAAAAGAAAATATTTATATTTTATAAAAACTAACTAATTAATGAATTAATTAAAAATTTATTAAATTTAAACAAACTTAAATACCCTTTCAAACAAATTTATTATTTTATTGCGGCCCCGTTTTTTTCTAAGGCAGAGTTTAGCCTTTCAGGCGTAACTCATTCCACGCCTCTAACATTGTATCCTTAAGTTCCTTTACATTTTGCGGCCTAAACTCATTTTCCCTATTTATTTTTTTTAATTAATGAGCTTCAAACATTTTTATTACGCTGCTCTTCCATCCATTCATCGACTTTCCGGGCCGTATGAACGGGACACTTATCTTGCTGAAAGATACAATTTCTGTCCAAAAATCGGTCTAGTACAGAAGGAAGCATGATATTCTGTAGTAGATCTATATATACCTTTGCATTGAACCTTTCTTCGATAAAATAACATACACCAAGTCCTTGTACACTAAGCCACCCCCCAAACATTTACCGAAAATCGCCCACTACTTCTGTCCTTTTGGGTATATTTTTTTACCAAATCGTGTTCATTGAGGCCTGTATACCTTAAGTATCCCATTGTAGCACGACTGAAACACTTTTTTATCATCAAGTAAAATTGTAGAGCAAATCAAATGCATTGTTCTTTATTTGCACTTTTTAAAAACGGTTTTAAGGCTGTCGGGTAGCAGCGCAATTCGGATATTTGCCTTATTCTTTGCTGTGCCTTTCTAACCGATGCTGGGAAAGTAGTGTGTTTCCTGTCATTTATTTTTAACAAAATGACTAGTACCCTTTGGGATGTTATGCTCGCCACATCCCTTTCTGGTCAACCTCTTTGCTCAATATAATGAATAATTAATACTTTTTAATCCAAAGTAAAGTTTGGCATTTTAAAAAATATTTTTAGACACTGACAACGGACACCTGTTTCTTAATTAGGTTTTTTAACAGGTATTTATGTTCAGTAAAAGTTGCATAAGCCTATTTTACGAAAGAGAAAAAGTATTGCTCAAGATTTAATGGCCGTTACTGTACCTTTAAATTTGACATGGGGTAGTAGGTCAAATTTAAAGGTACAGTAACCCATTATGAAATTAAATTAACATTTTCTGTTTCTTTAAGTTCCTATTTTATTTTAATGCCTAAACAGTGAGATTTTGCATTAGGTGTATTTTTACTTACGTTGACCACTTCTTTTTGGTTAGTTCTGGCTACTGCTAAACTAACCACAAGCAAAGTTTACCTGGTGGCTCTAAACTGCAAACTGAAACAAACAACACCGACACGATAACGGCACATTATTATCCCTCTTACTTGTGACAAAATCTTCTGCTTTCAGAGGCAAGAGAGAATGTCCCTTTTATAGGTAAATTGTTAATTCCTTGATTCGGCATATATTTTTTTAAGGTTGCGTCGTGTCATAGAAGAAATTTTTAATACGCCTTCAGGGAAAGGAGATATTATTACTTAATAATCCTTTATAATAAAATAAAAAATCTTTTCAGTCCCAAATTTTCTTTAATAAACACTGTTCGGTTTTGCAATCGTACACCGCTTTCCATTAAAATGTTACATGATCCTTAATAATATGATAACCAAAGCAAACTTTTATTCACGTATAAATAGGTCGTAAACTCAGTCGTACATGAAAATTATCCTTCGTTTGTCAAACCTCAGTTTAATGCGGGATATCTTGACCATCCAGCTTTAATTAAAACGGATCCCTAATTCCACACTGCGTTCTCCTTTCTTTCAACAAAAACACTCCTGAATATACGATTCCTGAGAGATATATAGAAATAGAAATAAAAATTAATGCAAATCCCAGGCATACCTTACTAAAATACGGAGGAGTCTCTAACGGTTTTTGTCTGCTATTATATTTTTTTTTTATTTTTATGACAGGCCTTAAAGAATTGATCCCTAAGAATTAGAGTACCGTGGGTGTCAGGTTTTTCGACGTTTGACCCACTTTTTCTCTGTTCCGTCAACGTTGTTCAAGTACCGAAAAATGCAATTGTTGCATTTTACAGCACCATTTAGACAACGCGGTAGTGCCACCACGGAAGTTATTTTAAATAACTACTACCTAAATATAGTATGTCTCCCCGGCAGGGAATTAAACTCAAGTCATCTGAGTGGCAAGCAGATACTCTCCACTGGGCTACCGAGGAGACTGAAAAAAGTTGTTACGATGCCGGAAATCGAACTCGAGCTTCCTGGGTAAAAGCCTAAAGAGTACAGGGAAATTCTTAGCCCAAATGAATTCAATAATAAAAGCCTTAAACTATAGGCTAAAGAAAAAAACATTGGTCCCTTGTTTTTATTAGGTATGCAAGTAAAAACTCGGCTTTTTTGTGATGTTTAACTTTATTAAATAAAAATTTCTTACAAAGATTATTATTAATGAAAATATTCGCCATTATTATCTACGGTATTTTGCCATTTATAGAAACTTGGCGGTTTTGAAACAAAATAGTCATTGAGCTATTTTCGCACATCCTCAACATTCTTAAATTGCTGCTCTTGTAAATATGACGATACTGATATAAATAAGTGATAATATCAGAAGGAGCTAATCTCCTAGCCTAAATTGAAGATGAGTTCCTGGGTTGGTTTTGCTGTATGTGGACGTGCATTGTCAAGTAGCAACATCATTCGCCTTCGGTAAATGCTCTTTTTCCTTCGAAGCATCACTTAATTTGATCAACTGGCTCAGCTGTAACGGTCTGGCCAGGTTCAAGAAGCTCGTAGTAAATTATTCCTTTCCAATCCCACCAGACACAGAGTAAAACTTTCTTTGCATAAATATTCGGTTTTACAGCTGATGTTTATGGCTGACTTAAATCAACCCCTGCTTTTCTACGTTTAGGATTGTCGTTCAAAATCCATTTTTTTATCACAGGTAATGATTTTATGCAGAATATTCTTTTTTTTGAACCGAGAAAGCAAATTTATGCAAATGGCCACTCTTTGTTTTGTTTTTTTCTCTCAGTTTATAAGAAACCCAATTTTCTTCCTTCTGTATTTTTCTTGGATTTGATATGGATTTTTATTCAGTAAAACTTAAAGTGTTCTTTGTTCCCAAATTTTTTGTCTGCACCTGGACATGGATCTCTGTATCTGAACGTGCGGAGGGTAATAAACATTTATGCACCTAGGCCTCAGTAGGCCCGTTGTGCTTCCTCCTAAAGTGGACTCCTCACTCAGTACGCCACCCATCCTACTGATTTAAAGTAGGTGAAAACGTAGCCGAGGGAAATCTCCTCCTGGTCACGAATCGTCCTCAAGACTAAAATTTTCATCACAAAATCTTGCAAATTAAAGCCAAGTTTCTACTTGCCCACCTAATAATTTAACAGATTTTTTTTTAACCTTTGCATAAATTATCCCTATTTGGTGATACGACTTAGGCTGATCGAATAAATCCTACCACTACATCGGATGGGCTGAAGCGCCTTTTAATCAGTTGCTGGCATATAAAGCTGGATTAGTGTAAACTACAGTGTAGAGCTTTGCACTGTACCGGGTGTCCAAATAAGAAAGGACGCCGGATGTATCTCAGAAAATGTTTATCGCACAGCGTTAGGGAAAATATTTTTAGTAAAAGTGGTCAAGAGAAATAGCTGAAATGGCCGCTAGGGGGCGTAACTGCAATCTTGAATTTAAAAAAGTGATGTTTCTGTGAATTTTGCTATATTAACCTAACAAAAAATACCTGATTTTTAAAGTCCAGGATAATTTGAAGCTTTTTTGTTTGACAATTTTTGCTGTATCTCTAAAAATAAAGTGGTGAGGGGTATTTAAAGGTTTCCGTAAATAACACTCTGTATTTTCAAAACGGCTAAGCCCATTTTAACAAGCTTAGGCTAGTTCACAAGAGCTTTTCTTGGACTAAAAATGTTATAATATTTGAAGTTTTGTTAGTTTCACATGTCGCCGCTAGCTTTTTTCGATATTCCGACAGAAATAGTTAATTTTCTCAAAAAAATTAAATGCATTGGTATAATTTTTTCTGAAAAAGTAGCTAAATAATGCCTAAATAAGCTCGCGAAAACCGTATCTCGATATCTTGTTCCTTATCTAAAATTTAGGCCAAAAAAAATTATATACGTCAATATCTCAAAAACTAGGAAACCTACAAGAAATTTTATAGGACATTAATTATGTATTTTTACGAAACCTTTAATTTAGGTTATATTATGTTTTTATCTAAACGCAATACTTTACGAGTTATAATAAAAAAGTCAAATTCCAGGGCTATATATATAGGCTATATTTATTTATTATAATTCGTAAAGTATTGCATTTAGGCGAAAAGATTATAAAACCCAAATTAAATATTCCGTAAAAATACATAATCTATTCCATATAAAATTAATTGTAGCTTTTATAGTTTTTGGAGGAACAAGAAAGATATGGTCTTCGTAAGCTTGTTTAAGCATCATTTAGCTACTTAAGAAAAAATCATACCAATGCATTTAATTTTTTTGAGAAAATTAACCATTTCTGTCGGAATTTCGAAAAAAATCCCTCTAGCAGCGACATGTGACACTAACAAAACTTCAAATAATAAAACATTTATAGCCTAAGAATGGCTCTTTTTTACTAGCCCAAGTTTGTTAAAATCGGCTTAGCCGATTTAAAGATACAGGGTGTTTTTTACGGAAACATTTAAATACCCCCCACCACTTTATTCTTGGAGATACCTCAAAAATTGTCAAACAAAAAAAAGTTCAAATTATCCTCGACTTTAAAAATAGCAAAATTCACAGAAACATCATTTTTTTAGATTCAAGATTGCAGTTACGCTCCCTAGCGGCCATATCAGAAACTTGAAAATAATTTCCAGCTATTTCTCTTGACCACTTTTACTAAAAATATTTTTTCCAAACGCTGTGCGATAAACATTTTCTGAGATACAGCCGGCGTCCTTTTTATGTGGACACCCGGTACAGGATCACACCTTTTTATTTATATAGCTACGTTTGTCCGATATCAGGGCTGACTGTCGGTCAATTACTAGCTTAAGTAGCTTAAAGATGTACCAGTAGTATAGTCTGTCCCAAAGTATATCGTTATGGCTTTTGACGGACCATACCCCAATAAACCTTTAACGATTTTATTACCTATTGTTATTGGGTAAACCCATTTGTTCATAAGGGCAGGGGTGGGCCAGGTATTTCTTGAGTATTAACCATTAGGCATATAAATATTTTGGCTAAAATTTTAGTGGCAGTGTTAAATAACCGTTTTTACTGTGCGTTTCGAAAAAGTTGTTTTACGAGAATATAACTATGCCGCCTCGAAATCATTTGTCATTAGATGCAAAACAGGTTGTGAAAAATGTGTATGAAACTTTAATCAGTAGAGGTCTAATTAAACAAGAAGCTTTAAAAGAAACCTGTCTACTTACAAAAACTCCAATATCATCGATAAGGGATATTATTATTAGTGAAGAATTGAACAAAAGAAAAAAATGTAGTGATTTTCAATCTCACTGTATAGACAATAGTGATAAGGACCTAATAAGAAGGAAAATATATTGTCTTTATGAAAGCAGAGTTATTTCTTCCTTGGATAAACTGAAAAAGAAGCTAGACGAAGACGAAACCAATATAAATATTAGCCGTGCCACCCTCCATAGAGTTGTTTGTAAAATGGGATTTAAATACCGCAAAATAGACAGAAGACAAGTAGTAATGGAATCGCACAGATTACGCACTTGGAGATTTAATTACCTTCAAGAAATTAAAAGATATAGGTTAGAAAACAGATCCATAATTTACCTTAATGAAACATGGCTCGATACACACGACACAGTATCCCAAGGATGGGTTGATTCCAGTCAAAACTGTCAGACGAAAGCACCTTCAAATAAAGGAAAACGCACTACCATAATACACGCTGGTTCAGAAGACGGATTTGTCCCAAACTGCTTGCTGTTGTCTGCAAAGAATATTAAGGATTCTAGCTTGGATTATCATGAGGATACAAGTGCAGAACTTTTTGAAAACTGGTTTCAAAATTATCTTTTAAAAAATATTCCAAACAACAGTGTTATTGTCATGGATAACGCAAGCTACCACAGCCGTCTGCTACAAAAGCACCAGCTTCATCAAGTTCAAAAACTGAAATCCAGGAATATTTGTTAGAAAATGATATTTATTTTGAATTCAGTTTACAAAAAAACGCAACTTTGGAAGTCCTAAATTCATATGCAATTAAAAAACAATATGTCTGTGATAATTTGGCTGAACAGGCTGGGCATACTGTCTTACGGCTTTCTCCGTATCCGTATCCACTCTTACATTTCTATCCAAAACAACATAAATCCTATTGTAATTAATCTCAATGATGACTCTGATAGTTAAACAGAATTAGATTTAGATATTTAGATTAAAGATGTAATTATGTGTAGATAATGCAGTTATAAATTTATTAAAACTTTGCATATATTTAATTTCTTAATGTAATTTAAATATTATACTTACCTAAATAAACAATAAATTATAAATCTTTATATTACTAAAGTCCGTCCCTAATCTTCTGTCCTTTAATACCTACCGATCCGCAGTTTTATTGCTGTCGGCAGGTATAATCCATAAGTGAATGCAAGAGCTAACACGGTATACTTTGAGACAGACTATACCTGGGTGAATAGTACTGGTAGTAAGAAAGTTGTCAACTGAATGTCATTAATAACAAAATAGTATTTTGTTATTTTTTAGATTTATTCGTATTTATCTTGCAAATGCATAATAGCGCAAGAAAACAAAGGATTATTTGATAAATTTGTCTTTTTTTGTATATAATATTACTAGTAGAACGCCCATGATATAAATTCAGATACAAATAAGGTTGAAATACCGTCAAATCTCTCTGACGATATAATACGACGAAGGTGTAAAATTCATTAAAACGGGAACGTGTGGCGTACATCCCGTGCTTTCTTGCTATTTACTGACCCGAAGAGCCGTCTATTTTGCGAGTAAAAGAGCGGGTTAGCCGGGATTTGCAGCGGAAATGCGCCCGGAACGAGATCATCCATGTCGGTTTAGTGCACGGCTTTACGGAGAAGAAAACCCGACGAAAATTACCTTCGTTTTGACGTTCACGGTTTTAATTGGAGCATTCGCTTCGCACTGATGCTGGCCTTTGTATTGAAGCTACCAATGCAGATATCTGATTAATGTTTTAAATAATGCATGCCATATTACAAAAAAAATATAAAGAACATAATATTTAAAAAAATTGCTTTTGTTTTTTTTTAAACGTTGTTAGACAGGGTTATCCAATGAGAACGGAACAAGGCTATACCTGTGGCTTTCCTTGTATTTAAACGAGGTTGAAATAGCCACCGTGTGTATTTTTTTCGTAGAATCTTAAAGAATAATAAAACCATTGATTTGAGTTAAAACAAAAAAGATACGTTATAAGATTAACATTTTCTTAATGGAAGACCTTATTTAATATTTAAATGCGTCTTATTTATTCTTTTTTTTTGTACGTTTTAGTAAAAAGGATTTCGTAATCAGTTTTTTTAAGAAATATTTTATGTTAATTATTCTGAACTAAATGCTAGACTTTGGCAAAATATTAATATTTGGTGTTTGGGCATTTCAGGTTCACTAGAGTCCCGCTAATTTGAACTAATAGCCGTTTTTCATGATTTTTTTTTATTAGCTTATTGCAAAGCTACATGAAAATATTTTTTCCCGATTTTTTTGGCCTCCGGAAACGCCTTAAAAATCAATTTTAAGTTTGAATTTTGTAGGCCCGTGACGTCACGGCCCTAAATTTTCTATTGGTGGAATTTCTGCTTTGTTGTCAGCTTTTTGTTATTCGATACGCTTGTCATCAAATATCGATATGCGCAACATCTACAAAGTTGGCGTTTCCTGTCAATTGTCATATTGTCAATGTCAACCTGTATAACCTGTAACCTCTAATATTTATTAATAATTTCTAATTTGTAAATAGTGTGTGTTCTTTCCAAATATTCTAATTTATTACTATGGTTATTATTATCGCCAAACTTTCCTTGATATGAACCGTTTTTACGAGTAAATTTTCATTATTTTATTTAAAATGAAAAAAAGTGTATTGTTATTATTTGCGAAACCAGAAGCCGTCCGAGTTTAGGATCTTCAAAAATATTCTTTTCTCTTCCAAAACAAGACGATAGGAAAAAAGCCTGGTGTGCTGCTGAAGGTATTTAGAAAATGCCCAAAGGACATGTCTATTAAGTATTGTTGTGAAAACCATTTTGATGTAAGTTTTTATGTTCTATTCCAATTGAAACTATTTAGGTTGTCTGGCTGTGTTTTAGTGTAAAGTCTAAAAAGCATTTCGCATTTTAGCATTTCGTTAAAATCGATACGATTGTCGATATCGATAGTTCCTAAACAGACTTGGCATCCATGTTGAATTTGATTGGTTAGGGGAGTGGCGGGCTATTTAAATTACAATGAAAATTGAACCTTAAATAGAAAAGTAAGGGGTTTGTATTTTTCCGTGTTATTTAGCAGGTTTTCTTAATTGTGTTTCTACTTTTAATTTTTACACACAACATTATCAATATTAATTGAGTGAAAATACCCTATTGGGACCGAACCCTGTACGGATTAGCGAAAATTTGGATTAGGCGGAATTTTGTCACATAATGCCGTAATATTGTCTTTTTGAGGCATATTTAGCATCTAATGTGTAAAATATTAAAGGTCAGACGCTAAATACACCCTTACTAATTAACAATAGATGGTGTAAAGCTGATTTAGTGCCTTGCGTCAAAAGAAGATCACTGACTTTAAATTGTGCTAGTCAATAATTTGTAAGTGTTTAACAAATAAATAAATTATGTATAAGATTTTGTTAATAAAGGTACGACATACCTTGAAAAAAACTTGGTTTTCATTATTTTTCTTAGTTTTTGAATTTTATAATAAAGATATTTTTTATCCTAGCCCTGTTCGGATTAGGCGGGTTTTCGGATAAGCGGGGTTCGGATAAGCGGGACTCTAGTGTATTTATTGTTAGCCTTTTTTTATTTTTTCATCTACATCGTTAATTTTTATATAAATTAAATTAATTCTCTTGTAATTAAAAAGAAATACGAAATACTTTTTACTTATTGCTAAGTTAGGTTAAAGACTTTTTGACTAGTAACTTTAATAAAGTTTTGTAAAATGAAATGATTACTAATAAGAGTTTTTTTAACTTAATATGCACGGTACAGGTTCTAACAGATTTATTTTAAAATGCCCAGAGCCATAAGATTATTAAAATTAATTATTATTTTAAAATTTTAGTCTAAGAGCCAATGACCGCCAAACTTACGTTATAGTATAAAAGCTAAAGGTTTTAGGAGTAGGGACAATAGGTTACCAAGAAATTTCGATCATCGTGGCTCTGGCAGGTAACAGGTAGCAAAAGTGTATGAAATTGCTATAAAAAATTCATCAAAGGATAAAGCTTATTTTTTTGTATTTTTTTCAGGATAATATTACAAATCACGCCATTGATTGTCGGAAAGTTAACGGATTTGGAATTCTCACCGATTTTAAATTTTTTCTTTACAAAAATAAAAGAAGAAAATATAAATATCGGGTGTATTTTTGGCACTAGAGCTAAATTTTTTCGTTTCTTTTCGATTACTTAAAGCAGTAAAAAGAAACTTTATGATTAATTTGACATTAAAAGATCACCAGAAAATCCACGAAGTTACTTAACTTAGGAGTCTATTCGTGCCGCGAAAATTGGATCCAATTTGGGGTTCGGGGCATAATGTTTTTCTCAAAAACGGTATGAGCCATCGATAATTTTCAAAAACTATATGAAAGCCATCACTTAAATCTAGGCTTCTGCTGTAATAGTTTTTTAAATTTGGATTTAGTTTTTAATATTTCCTTGAGTGAAAGTCACCCTAAAATCGGTTATGTTTAGATACTATTTTCTCTTAACTCGACTCATATTTCAAAAATCCGTTACAGCAGAGGCATAGATTATTTCCTTACCTTTAAAATGGTGTATAATTTGTCATTTAAGTGAAAAATAGTTACCGAAAAACGTTATCTCCTGTAGGCTTGCAATCGGAAACAACATCGCATCGATACACCGAATTTGGAAGAACCTAAATAAAATATAATATTTTTAATGCGGCTATGCGAAAATTGTGGTAGTGCGAGTTTGTTAGTCTCCGCCCACCATCTCCGTGTCCTTTCGCCCGACCCCTAAGGTGTAGCGTAAATGCACGCTTAGGTATTTTTAACCGATTACGGGATAATTTAATATTGCTATTTTTTATGTATGTCAGTAAAAAAATAGATCATAATTTATTACATCAGAATAGCTCTTTTTCTTGGGCGAATTTTTATTCCGTATGTCCCAAATTTGAGATATCACTTTTTCGATGATTTTGTCGTAATATTTTTTAAGAGTATTTTATAACGCGCTTGTCAAATTATACACAACTGCTCAATTTTTTTTTTGTGGTTTGAAATGTTAAATAACAAAGTCTACTTAAAAAATAAATCATATTGTATTCATGTTGGTAATGCTTTTTTACTACATACTGAAATTTTAATGATTTCCTTTCAATCTATTAGGTTTCATAAAAAAATTAAAGTAAATACTTTTTACTTGTCTTAAACCAAAAACATTTAACAAACAAGGTAGTATCTCACAAGCGACATGGAAGAAAAATTAGAAATTGGGCAGTTATGTATATATTGAAATATGGCTCCAAAACCAAAGACGGTGTTGAAGCTGGAATATACGGACAGAGGCCGAGGACAGAGTTTTCCTTTAGCCTTGGCACTCTCGCAACCATATTTCAAGCGGAGGTATTTGCTATTGAGATGTGTGCTAGATCGCTGGTTGATCGGCACTGCACACGTAAGACAATTAAAATATTCCCCGATAGTCAAGCAGCTCTTAAGACTCTTGAATCCAGCCGGTGCAATTCGAAAACCGTCTGAAATTGCAAGGATGCGCTGACCAAACTGGGTCAAAACAATAAGGTTACACTACTGTGGATACCTGGACACGCCGGCCTAGAGGGTAATGAATCCGCAGGCCTCCTTGCCAAAAGGGGGGCGGATACAAAATTCACAGGGCCGGAACCGGTCATCGGTATATCTTATGGAACGGCCAAGCAGTTCATATCAGCTTGGACACAAAGAGAAAATCTTCGGTACTGGCATGGACTTCCAGGTCTCAGACACTCGAAGGCCTTCATAAGTCCACCGAACCAACAATGTACTGTCAAACTACTGGAGCAATCAAGGGTACACCTTAAAACTCTAGTGGGACTGTACACGGGACACTGCAGATTAAAATACCACATGCACAAGATCGGCCTAGCGGAAGACGCCGAGCGCCGCATGTGCATGGAGGGGGATGAATCGGCAGAACACATACTGTTTTCGTGCCCAGCAATGGCACGACTAAGATTCGCAATTCTCGGCAATGACACCTTGTTGCCGGGGGAGGTGAAAGATCTCTCTCTCACAGGATCATCTGATTTATTAGGAGTCTGGACCTGGTGGGAGAAATATAAAAAGGTGTGAGCCACAATAGACCGATCGGTAGTGGTGGAAGGGTGTTATACCCACTCACTTTAAACCTACCTACCTACCTACCTATATATTGCAATGCTCTTTAAACATATTCGTAAAAAATTTGGGTTCCTATTAAAAAAAAATCATCGATAATGTCATATCTTCAGGTTGGGACATACGGTGTATGCAGATTAGAGATAAGAAAGACCATCTTTTGTGGTTGTTTGGCTCAAAAAGTGGCCCAGAATAGCATTTAATAAAGAGGCGCTGGTGTAGCGGCGGGTATGGTGTGAACCAATGAACTTGACCGCAATATATAAAGTAAAATTTAAAAAAGTCCTCTGGAACACCAACGCCATCTTAATTTACTGCAATTTGAGGGCCCCTTTTGTAACACAGAGATGTCTTCCTTATCTCTAGTCTCTAGTAGGTGTAAATATTTCTTTTATAAAAAAGAGTGCGACTAAAAATACTAATCGACGGGTTCCAGCATTTTTCCAAAAAATTACTTGTTTTTGATTTGTTGAATTTATTTTAAGTCAAAGACTCGCACTGTATATAAAACAGCTTTTATATTGTTAGCGGAGTCACCTTAGCTTAAAAATGTTAAAACCTTGGAACCCAGCGACTGTGTATAAAATTTAAAATAAACTATTGAACTTAATAGTTTATATCCTCTATAAAAATGTTTACCCTTCAAAAATTTTCCCTGGGGGTGAATGCCACTCCTTCTCGGGGGTGGAATTTTATTATTAAAAATAAGTACGGAAGTGGATACATTGACTAATTCTAAGCAACTTTTGTTTTATAAAGTTTTTTTCGAAAGGCATTACTTTTCGAGTTATTCGCAATTGAAAATGTCAATTTTTCCACCAAAAAAAACACGTTTTCAGACGTTTTTCCCAAATAACTCGAAATTTAAGCATTTTATCAAAAATATCATTCCTACCAAAAATGTAGCTTATAAAAAAAACAACAAGAATTGTGAGCTTATGATGTCCATAAACCCATTACAAACGGAGTTATAGCCTGTTGAGGGTTGGTTTTTATTCGTCAAATGTAAACATTAAAAGTTTCAACGTAATATAACCAAAAAACGATACATTTTTCGGGAAAAACTCATTTACCTTTTTTGAAGTACTTAAAAAGACCTTTATTTCTGTTTTTTATTAAAGTCTCTAGCGCTAAAAATTGAGCGAGTTATGGCCAAAATAAAGTTGATCTCTATTTTTTTTTGGATGAAAAAAATGTGAAAATCATCCCCTAATTACCACTTTAATTGAAAATAATCTTTGTCACCTTACAATTTACTTTTTTTTTATGTATTTGTAATATGCTTGGAATTTGACTGGTTTAAAGTGCATATTTAAAAAAAATAGCTTAAAGTGAAAGAGAAATTTTTTTAATTTTAAAAAAATAGCCTTTTTTGCAAAATACCTTAAAAACCCTTAATGATGCGTAAAATTTTGTAGAATAAAAAATTGTAGGTTTTGATTGACCAAAAATAAGGGTTTTTGAGATATTTTGAACAAAAGGCTATTTATTTCAAAATTACAAAAATGTCTCTTTCACGTTAAGCTCAATTTTTTTTCAAAAATATGCACTTTAAACCGGACAAACTTCCTAAGCATATTACAAATACAAAAATAAAGTGAATTGTAAAGTGACCAAGATTATTTTCAATTAAGTGGAATTAGGTGATAAAAAAAGAGATCAACTTTATTTTGGCCATAACTCGCTAATTTTAGTGCTAAAGACTTTGTAGGAAAATAACAATAAAGGTTTTTTAAGTACTTCAAAAAGGTATTTGAAAGCTTTTCCCAAAAAATGTATCGTTTTTGGTTATATTACGTTAAAACTTTTAATGTTGGCATTTGACGAATAAGAACACCTTAAACAGCTATACCGTTTATTGGAGTCCATGGACATCATAAGGCCACCATTTTTGGTGTTTTTTATAAGCTACATTTTTGGAAAGATAGTTTCGATAAAATGCTTACTTTTCGAGTTATTTGCTAAAACCGTCTGAAAGCTGTTTTTTAGTTGAAAAATTGACATATTCAATTGCGAATAACTCGAAAATATGCCTATCGAAAAAACTTTATAAAAAACAAAGTTGCTAAATTAGTCAATCTTCCTTTCCGTACTTATTTTATAAAAAAATTCCACCCCTGAAAGTGGCATTCCCCCAGGAAAAGGGAATTTTTGAGGGGTAAACATTTTTATAGAGGATATTAACTATTAAGTTCAATAGTTTATTTTAAATTTTATACACAGTCGCTGGGTTCCGAGGTAATAATCTAAGGTGACACCGCTTTATAACATACTTACAACTTAGTTCCAGGGTATGCTATCTGTAACCTGCTAAAGTCACAATAAATAATCCTAATTTCTTAGTAGCAAATCGTTCCTATATCTGTTCCGTACATTATACAGAGAAACTTTCAGCTTTTATTCTATGACTTTTAATATTTATTCTACAATTTCTTTAAAACTGTTTATGTATTTAATGATTTATACTATTTTCTGGGTGCTTATTTACAGCACCTATACTCATATAGGAAATGTATTTTAGAAATTTACTAGTGGGTAGTCTCATTTTAGTAGCCTGTGTTAGTTTTAATATATGGGTTGGATTTGTTTATAAAAGCATAACATTCTGTATTGGTTCAGTGCATGACTCCACCGAGGAAGAAATGCAATAAAAACGACATTTGTTTTTGCTTTCACTTTTTTAATTATAGCATTTGTTCCTCATGGATGCTCGCTATAAACGCTTCAATGAGATATTCAAATATACTTTAAAACAATAAATAACGTTTTATTAAAATTCAAGAATCACCTAGAAATTTAAATATACCTTGATATTTGAGTTTCCGCGTTTAAGTAATTCAAGATAACTTCAGATTTTTTTTTACCTTTATGGCAGCTCAAGCTTTTTTATGATATGATTTGTTATTTTTTATATTTTTATATTAGTGACCTTTAATATATTTTCTAGGTATTGACTTGTTTCTCCAATATACACATATACCCATATTAATATACACATGAAACATAACACTTGAAATGTCATAAATAATATTTCCCTTTTTTTGTTGGTATTTGTGATTGTAGTTTCAAAAAATTTTTGATAAAATGTTATGCTACTTGTGGCAGACTTATACATTTTATTTCCCAAAAGGGTGCTGGAACTGCTGGGATAACCATTTATATATGGGAGAGATATGTATTTTTGTAACTTAATTTTGGCTTTTGTTTTTATTTTTTAAATTAGAAAACGTGTTTTTTCTACCTGCGTGCGCAAAGTACTTACTTTGCGCACGCAAATGAATGCGCAAAGTTTAACGCACGGAAACTCTTTGCGCACGCATTTTCGTTCTGCATATTTGCCGTATTTATGGTCGATTTTTTAATGTATTAATAACTTCTGGATGAAATAATATTAAAAAAAAGGTTCTACATATTCTTTTATTGTGCTTTATTGAATTTTAGATACATTTGGCGTTTAGTAAATATCTCATATCAATTTTCTTTATAATCATTTTAATATTTTTCCATGCACCATGTATTTTATAGACACCATGCTAAACAATAAAAAATCAAAGAACTTTTCTTGTTGCTGCAGCAACCAAGTACAAACATTTTCTAATGTCACGGAAGCATCCGAAAAATCGGTAAAAAGTTTTAAAAAAGTTTCTAAGAATGGAGGAAGAATTGCCAGACGCAAGTTTGGCCAATTTAGAGCTCCTGCCGGCAAAATCAAAAGCAAAGTACGAGAAACAGTATAATTCATTTGAAACATGGTGTGAAGGAAAATGCGTTAGAACTTTGAAAGAGGAGGTACTTTTAGCCTATTTTCTCAAATTAAGCAAGGAATTTAGTCCAAATACTTTATGTTGAAAAGTGTTTTAAAGATCAAGAAAAATGTAGATTTCGCAAGTTTTATAAGGGTTTGCAGCATTTATTAAGAAACAAAATGTTTGGGCTTTCGGCCAAAAAGTCAAGATTTTTCAAAGAAGAAATATCTACATTTATTAATGAAGCACCTGATGAAATATATCTTTTGATAAAAATTGCGACCATTTTTGGACTTGCTGGCGCCTGCAGACGAGAAGAACTCGCAAAAATGAAAATATCCGACATCGAGGACAAAGGCAACCTAATTGTTGTGAAGATTCCAGACGCAAAAAACTATACCTCACGTACTTTCGTCCTGTCTAAAGAGATCAACGACGGAAAGTATTTGTTCTTAAATCGGAAGTATACAGCATTACGGCCACCGACAACACATCAACGGTTTTTCGTATATTTAAAAGGAAATTTGCACACAAAATCGTTGGGATCAATACATTTGGGAAGATGCCTTCTGAGATAGCAGCATTTTTAAAGTTGCAAATCAGAGCTATATACCGGCCACAGCTTCCGGCGATCTTCTGCAACGTTACTTGCAAATTCCGGAAAAGGACTCATAGATATAAAGCGGTTAGGCGGTTGGAAATCGACACCGGTAGCCGAGGGATACATTGAAGAATCAACAGGCTACAAAAAGGGGTTAAGTGAAAAAAATTTAAACTGCAACAAGCCAAAAACTCTCAAGAAGCCAGATGAAATGTCCTGTTCCACAGACGCTGTTCAATCAGCTAAAACGCAAGATTTCGTCTTAACATCGAGCAGCGGACCATCATCGACGTTCCTAAGAGATTTGAAATCGGCCATGAACCTTCAACATGCAACTAATTGTACTTTTAACGTTAATATTGTTAATAATAATTAATAATAGTTTTTTTTTGTATAATCAGTTAAAATAAAAATTTAATTATTTACTTTGGATTTTTAATTTTTACTGAAATATTCCTATATTTCTAATAATCATATTTTTTAATAAAACGCTCGTAGAAAAAGTATTCGCAAGTAGAAAAGGTATTGTTCCTAATACTTGCGCAAAGTGACTTTTCCGCACTTAAAGCTTATTCGAACTCCGCTTCCCGTCGTTCGTCTAACTGCTTTGGCGTGCGGAAAAGTATCACTTTGCGTACTTATTAGGAAAATAACTATATTCTGTTCTTTAAAATTTTGTTTAAGTTGTTATTGCGGTTTTTTGCTTTTTGAATGCATTTTATTGATTTTTTTGAGTAATTGCGTTTTTTGATTTAAAATGCATGTCTTTCGAAGACCATGTCATTTTTGTGTACCATTTTTGTATGATGTAACTTGGTATCTAAAAGTTAACTCAATTTGCTTAATTTCTTTAGTGAATTGAAGTTTTTTAAAAAAACTATTAAGGTGTTTTAATATGCTGTTTGTTTCATGCTTAGGGATTGCTGCGAGGCAAACTTCGACAGTGCAATAAGAAAATTTCGTAATTGAGCTTTTTGATGGCTTGTTCTTTGAGTTCTTCCAATACTATTTGTGTAACATTTCACAAATATAAATATACGTTTTTGTAAGTACAAAAGTATAAATTTTTCACTGCCTATGTTTTCCTTTATATAATGTTTATTTAATAACTTACATCCATCATTAAGGTATTATTCTTACAAAACCGTTAACGTTATACTAATACTAACTAGTGAAATAATGTGCTATATTTAATTAAAAGTAAAATAAATGACATGGAAGTACACTAGTTATAAATATGACGACTAGCTTGTCTGATGAGATCTGATATAGATCGAAACCGGTCACAAGATGTCGTTAGGTGAAATCTCTACAAAGTTAGTTAAGAAATTAACTACACTATTGTTAATAGTCCGTTCAACTATTGGGCATACATTTCCAAATGTTTGTAACATTATTTCAGCTCGGCAAGTCTGTGACACCGTAAGTTGAGAGGAGAATGCTTCGCCCTTTGGTCAGTAGATGGCGTTGACGTCTGTTACCCATTTATGTGTATAAATATGATTATTTTATATTTTTTTAATGAAAAATAATCAAAAGAAAATATTTTTTTCTTTACCCTTTTGTAACGGCAAATACACGTAAATTTTAACAAAAGATCTTGTTATGTGTCAACAATATTTTTTAAAAATTATTAATAAAATAATAAAATTCCTTGGAACTAAGAATTTATTTGCTCTATACCAACTTTTTCACTTAATTAGAAACAACTTGTGTACAGTAAAACTTGTCTATAACGGCCACCATAAAATTAAGAATAATTGGCCTTTATAGAAGGGTGGCCAGTATTGCCAGGTAACAGTTGTTCAACCATTCAAGGCTACAAAATTATCCACTTTTAAATTGCTTGCTGCGTCAGGTGCTTTTTGTTTAATTAAGGGTCCAGATATTGGAACATTTTTTCCTCTTGCTTTGCAGAACCAATTGTAGATAACTTGATCTACTGTCAATCCTCCCGACTTCTGGAATTTCCTCTTTTGTTCTAAATTAACACCTTCCTTAAACATTCGATTTAGTTTAGCTTTATTCCTGATAAAATCATTTATTTGGGATTTTCCAAAACCAAACTTTTCAGCCATTTTTGCGAACCCAAAGCGTACTTTTTACTTTTCGCAATAACATTAATTTTTTCCTTTAGTGACAAACGATTTTGTTTTGGGGATATGATTAAACACTTTTCGATTCCGAACACGATAACTTTATTCTTATCATTTTAAGACAACTAAAAATATAATGTGAAGATAATCCCCCAAGCCACTAATGCTATTTGAACCTGGCCATAAATATTATTGTTGGGTATTTTCACGTTTAAAATTTGCAGAATACAATCATAAAATAATAAAATACAAATTAGCTTAAAGAAATTCCGGCCAATATAAAAAGGTTGATTTACCTGAAATAGGTTATAAAAATTGATATTTGTCTGGCCGTGGCTGTTTTATAAGGGTGTCCATTATCTAAGGGTTTTTATATACGGAATTTCCTATACAGCTGAGTTTTGTTAGCTTGAAATTGGCCAATAACACAGGTGGCCGATATAAAAGGGTGTCCGTTAGCACAAGTTTTACTGTATTAATATTTTATTATTTTCCTAAAAAATTGGATATTTATCGATAATATTTTATCTGCTAAATATGCCACCTGTATAAAATGGCATTTGTTAAAAATTTAACACTGATGCCAAATACAGGGTGTAAAAGTATGATGCTCATCATTTTAATGGGCGATAGTGGAGCTCAAAATAAGTCGAAAAGCTTATGACATATGTGTCAAAACTTGACAGATTTTTGTCTAAACGATGTTAAAGTCATGCACTTTAAAAGCAGTTATTTCTGTAAACCGTAACAACTGGAAAATTTTGTCTTAATCGCTTATCAGTAGATTCATTTAATAATAAATTAAACTAAATTTTAAATGTTTTAGTCTACAAATAAAAAAAAATAAATAATTTTTAACAATTGTTCTCCCAGTTAAAAACTAAAAAAACAATTGGCAACAGAGCGCTACCTTTGTCCGTAAGGTCAGTCGTTCAAAGAAGCTTACTGATCCGGCCACGATATTTTTGTTTGTTTTTGAATCGGGAAAAAATATGCCGATATGTTTTAAATTCAAGACAAACGTATTGCAAGTGTACCAAATACTGATGAAAACGGAATGTGTGCGACCGAGAAATCTTATTCTTTAAGCAAAACAAAAAAGTGCTGTTTTAAAGCAGGGGTCTCCAAACTTTCCAGCCTTAGGGCCGTACTGATTACTCCAGTAAGTTCCGAGGGCCAAAACCATATTATCATTGTTACCGGTGGTAAGAAGTGAAATAGTCACTGATGAAAAAAGTCCGAAAAAGTACACAACGTTTAAAAAGGCTGCAAATCGGACTAAAGTCCGCAAAACAGCAACACTGCATATTATTAATTTTCCTGTCATTATCTGTAATTTCTAGATTAGTCGTAGAGTACGAGCCATGAGGAGTAACGTGACACGACATCTGGTGGACACAAGCGGAAATAGGTAGTACCTTCTATCGCTAACAGATGGCGCTAATAGCACGTACAGAATAATCTCGTTGGTTCGAGAAAGTTCTGGTGTCTTCCACTCACTTCTAGATGGCAGTAATTGGAATATATAAAAGGCTAGTGGCGCAACCACAAGTCAGTTCCTATGACACTGTTGTTAAATAAAATATTGCATACCTCCTTAAAACGTGTTTGTGCGTGTTTAAGTTTAAGACATCTTTATAACAGTATTTTGATTTGAATTGTTGCTTTTGTGTGTGAATTAGTAGTATGGAAAAGAAGCGAAAAATTGATAGTGAATGCAGAAAATTCAAAGATCAGTGGAACATTCAGTATTTCGTAATTGAGTCCAGTAACAAGGCGCTATGTTTGATTTGCAATGAAAGCATAGCCGTTCTCAAAGAATATAACATTAAACGTCATTATGAAACAAAACATTTTCAAAATTACTCAAAATATACAGGAAGTTTGCGGACAGAAAAATTCGAAGCTATGCAGCGCGGATTGAAATCGCAGCAATCTTCATTTACAAAACTCAAAACTGAACAAGAGGCTGCAACTCGTGCCAGCTTTCGTGTGGCTCTTGAAATTGCAAAACGTGGAAAACCATTCACCGATGGAGAAATGATCAAAGAATGCATAATTGCAGTAGCCGAAGAAATGTGCCCTGAAAAGGTAAATTTATTAAAAACTGTCAGTATGTCAGCAAACACTGTGGCTCGAAGGGTAGAAAACATCGCTGAAAATATATCCTCTCAACTGTTCGACAAAAATGGACATTTTGAGTGGTTTTTTGGCCTTGGATGAGTCCACGGATGTGTCAGATACTGCTCGGGGTGTTGATTTATATTCGAGGAGTAGATAAAAGCTATGAAGTGCACGAAGAACTTCTTGATATGTATAGTATTCATGGCACAACTACTGGTACAGATATTTTTAAAGGAGTTGAAATGGCCATTAATCAAAAGAACCTTCGATGGAAAAACTTGAAATGTATTACAACTGATGGAGGCAAAAACATGAGTGGGAAAGATAAAGGAGTGGTCGCTCTTGTGTCAAAGGCTGTAGAAAATGACGGTGGTTCAAAACCATTAGTCTTACATTGTATCATTCATCAACAGTCTTTGTGCGGAAAATGTTTGGATATGTCTGACGTTCTGAAACCAGTCATATCAACTGTTAATTTTATCAGATCTTTTGGGCTGAATCACCGACAATTCCGACAATTTATTGAAGAGATTGGAGAAACTGACTTACCTTATCATACTGCCGTACGCTGGCTTAGTTGTGGGAAAGTCCTTCAGCGCTTTTTTGAACTTCGAGCAGTGATCGAAATTTTTTTGAATGAAAAGCATCGCCCTCTTACTGAATTACAAAACAACGCGAAGTAAATGTTTTTCACATTTTAAAACATGTGAAATATTCAGCCACACTACTGAGACTGAGTTTCCTATCGATTTTGCAATCGAAACTTTGAGTGCTTTGGAGATAAATTTTTATACTCGTTTCTCGGACTTTGATGCCATTGCGAATCAAATTAAGATTTTTCAGAATCCTTTTGATACTGACATTGAAACCCTAGCCCCGGAACTTCAAATGGAAATGATTAATCTACAATGCAGTGATATAATTAAGAACAAATATCAAAACTCATCTTTGTTGGAATTTTATAAGAGTCTTCCACTGACACAATTTGATAATTTGCATAAATTTGCTCGTGGTCTGTTTTCTGTTTTTGGTACTACTTATTTGTGTGAGAAAACCTTCTCCAAAATGAAGTACACAAAAAATGTTTACAGATCGAAATTAACTGATGAGCATCTTAAATCTCTTTTAATAATTGGTACAAGCAAAATTAGTTCACAACTACAAACTATTGTCAGTGGAAAATCTCAATTACATAAATCTCATTAGTATTTCATATGTCATTATATGTTTGTTATAAGTTATGTGATTATTTAAAATGTATAAAATGTTAGTTGGATTCATTTCAATAATTTGTTAGTAATTATATACTGAAGTTAAATTTTCTGCATATTATACATGTCTTTACACATTACAATTCTGTGTTTCTTTATGCAACTTATCACAAAAACAATAACAATAAGCCTACAAGAATGTTATGAGTTAGCGGAGTTAGCCCATGACCATATCAATGTAGATGTCATATTAATAATTATTCAACATAAAATTAGAATACTTCAGTAAACTAAATTTAATTTGCTATAAAAATTATTTGTTCTCTAAAAGGAGTGTTCAAGTATGCTAGCTCTCCGCGGGCCGGACAGAATCTGTCCGCGGGCCGGATGTGGCCCTCAGGCCGTAGTTTGGAGACCCCTGTTTTAAAGCATAATAATTTTTGTTCTTAAAATGGATATTAAGCCTATTCTTATGGTAAGTACAATTATTTTTTAATTACAAATAAAAACCAAACAATAATTGATTGTTTTTTACCTAAATTTAATATCAAAATAAATTGCGGGAAGTAATTTTTATTATTTGTATGTAAATGAACATCTCCTTAAAAAAAGTGTAAACAGTGCAAAAAACTTACAACAACGTTCGAAGTTGAGACTCTCTTCTAGGAAACAGGCGCGGTGTTGCCAACTTTTTTAAACTTTGAAAGGGCATATTTCGAAAACAATTAACTTTTGACTCATATGTTCTTGGCTTTTTCGACTTATTTTGAGCTCCTCTATCGCCCATTAAAATCATGAGCATCATACTTTTTACACCCAACAGCTTTCAAAAAAAACTTATTTTAAGCTTTTACCCAGAAAACTTGTGCTTTTTCATAACTATTTGTTTTCACTTATGTTAGGGCCGTTTTACACATACAAGAATTCTAGCGAAATTAATGGCGAAAAATCCTGAAGACGCTAACCTACAAGGAACTTGTCACATATGTCATTGTCTTGTCCCGAATCTACCGCGTGATAATCAATCCTAAATAACTTCTAATCTAGTCGCCTTTGAAAACAAGTTTTAGATAATTTTCAAACTTCAATATGCCATATCATATTTGTCAAATATTAAAAAAGTTATGACGTACAAACTGGATATCCGAAAATCTGTATACAATTTAGTTGGACGCTTGCCTAAACGAGAAATGTAAATACATATATTTAGAGGGGAAAATGTCGCAGTTTTGACCATTTATAAAACCATAGCTGAATGCGAACAAGGTATACCATGTGTAAATCTTCAAAAAACGGACGGCCTAAAGCTTTGACTAATGTCCAGTCAAATAGGTTGGTGGAATACGCAAAAGACCGATTGGGAAAATCGACTTGGAAATTATGCCGTAGATTTCATGTAAGTCACATGACCGTTAGTCGAGAACTAAGCAAAAAGAGATTGAGTATCGAAAACGGAAAAAATGTCCAAAATACACTGAAGAACAGTTGCGCAGAATTCCAATGTGTTGCCTGGCCTTAAGGCTGGTCGCCCACTGGAAGCGAAAACAAGCGGCTACGAGATCACGTGACACGAGCGTCAACAAGCGGCAGATCCTAACTATTGCTTTTCAATAGTACCCTCGTCCATTGCAAGCAACTTTGAGAGGGCGTTACGAGCGTAAACTTACTTGCCCGGCAGATCTCCTCGGAATGGGATTTTCGCTCGTAGCCGCGCGATTATTTTATATTTAGTCTGCGAACATCAGTCAGCTAGGTTGCTTTGGGTATTTTTTAATATAGTTTTGATATTTTGTTGCGAGTGTAAAAATGGAAAAGACCGACAAACTTATAATGGCGGTCCATTCGTATTCCCCTCTCGTCATTTTTGAACTCTTTGACGCCTTATTAAAATGTAATAAGACATTTTTAAAAAATATGCATCTTCTGCATTCATTTTAACTTGCAATAATAAACACAAAACGAAAGAAACATAATGAAATCAAACATGTATACTCTGATTCGCTACTTTGTCACTACTAAACAGTGTGAACAGCCGCCCGTAGTACGAAATCGCTTGTGTTATAGCCGCTTGTTGACGCTCGTGTCGCGGGAGCTTGTAGCCGCTTGTTTTCGCTTTCCAGTGGACGACTGGGCTAAGAAGCACACCAAAGTTTATTATGATAAAAATACCCATTTTAACCGTTTTCTCTTCCAAATCGTTTTCATTAAACATTTGTTGCGAAAACCTTTTTTTTGTTACAATACGTTCTATAAAAATACCCTAAGAATTATTTGAACCTGTAATTTACAAAATTAAAAATATTTGTGTAAGTTTTCAGGCCACAATTGAGTTTGATAAACAAAGTTTCGTATGTTAGAAGCCGAAAATAAACAACAGTTACAACGTCAAATATTCCAAAAAAATCGTGAAAAAGACAAAAAACCATTCAGAACATGCGGCAGGTTAATCGAAAATTGTGTACCATTGAAGACCATGGACCTTTAAGTATAATTTAAATTGTGTTTATTGTTAAGTAGCTATTAAAGAAAACGTTGTTAAAATATTGTTTTAATACATTTTACCGTTTTCTTTAAATCGTTCATTAACATTTTTCCGAAAACTTTTGTTACATACGTTAGTAAGAATTATTGAACCTGTAATATACAAAATAAATATTGTGTAAAATTTCGGCACAATTCGAGCAATAATTCTCGTATGTTAAAAATAAAAACGTTTCTTAAAAGTAAAACAAAAACCCTCTTTAAACTTAAACATGTGTATAATTTAAATATTTTGCAAAACAAATTTTCAAAATAATACATTTACCGTGCTTCTTTAAAAGCTTTTGTTAATAGTTAGTAAAACTTAGAACCGAACAGTTAATTTTCGGCGCTTGAAGCAATTTCTGGAAAAAGCAGTAAACTTAAACACGAAAGCCAAAACTAAGATAACTTCGGGTTTAAAATTTTAATTTTAACTTCACGAGAACTGTATGAGTTTGATAAATTGCAGCTTTGAGAATTGACTGAAAATAGGAATGAAAATCTTAAATCATAAGGGATGTAGAATTTATTGCAGTAGTTTTAGAAAGTAAAGTTATTGGTTTTAAACAAGCTTTTGTTTTAGGCTCCGTTTGTACAGACATATAGAAAGTTTAACTTTATGGTACAACTAAATTAAAATAAATGATCATTTATGACCTTTCAACCTTCTTCAATAATCGCTAATGATTATTTTGTTATAACTTTTTAACCAATTAAGATTACCTATATTTTAAGTTTTTAAGATATTAACCCGATTTTATCGTAACTGGACAGTACTTCATAAAAACGGAATTAAATAAAACAATATATGTATATGTTCTATAGTTTTATGGCGGATTCATGTTTGGATATGTTTTCTTTGGAAGTACTCGCTTTAAAATAATTTTTTAACACACATTAATACACAAGAACTCACTATTTGTCTTACTTTAGAAAAATAACAAAACTCACAACTTCCTTTTTTAATATTCTATTAAAAAAAGATGTAAATAATTTTAAAACTAAAATTTACAGAAAACCTACACATACAAACAGATACTTAAATTTTAACTCTAATCACCCAATATTGGTTAAAAAAGGAGTTGTAAAACGTATTTTTGATAGAATTAAAATAATTTGTTCTGATCAAATTTTTAAAAGATATTTTAGTTCAAAATAATTAGCCCCTTGAGTTTATAAACAAATGCTTTCTTAATTTGAAAAACCAAATTTAAGACAAAAACGAAATAGACCTATTACAAATCTATTTTTACCATATATTCCTGGCATATCAAATAAAGTTCAACGAATAGGTAATAAATTTAATATTTGTACTATCTCTAAAACACAAAACATTATTAGATCTGAAGTAACTAAAACAAAACCATACAATATAAACGAGGACACAAAAAATGTTATTTATAAGAACTCTTGTTAATGAAATAAATTTTATATTGGTGAAACTTCGTATGACCTATTTTTTGCTAACACTGTAGCTTCTTTAAAATCTTTATAACTGAATCGATTTTTTTTTTAAATTTGGCGTTAAGCTCATTTTACTTCAAAAGTAATACATAGTGACAACGAAATCACCACCGAGCGTTTTATTTCCTTGGATAAAAACATATTGCTTTTAAATTTTAGAATAATAAATATGTCATCGTATGCCGACTAGAATAACATTTGCCTATTACTTCCGGTTTAACCGGAAATGTAGTAAATTTGGGTATTTTAAATAAAACATACTGCATATTTTTTAAAACTAAATTTCTACCAGCCATTTTCAATGTTAATCCTAAATTATATCCTATACCTATCTTCATTTGTTTTCGAGAAATTGTAAATTGAAAATGGCCAAACGACCGCACATCATGCGGTCATATGAAAAAACATTTGACTTTTCTTGGATACTCTATTTGCTAACGTTATAATAATACTTCTTTTAGTTTTGCCGGAAATCCTATAAAAATTGACTTTCCTATTAGTTTAAGCATTTTTGGTTATGAAGGTTTCTATCTACATATAATATTTTTTTAGATATGTAAGTGCCTAAGGTGTGGTCGTATAGACATTTTCAATCGCCGAGAACCAACAAATATAGGTATTTTTAATTTGGGTTGGTTTGGCCTTACATACTATGTGTTTTAGCAAAAGGTATATAACATAAAAATATTTTATATTAGAAATGGCTTGTAAAATTTAAATCTTAAAAAATATACAGGGTGTTCTATTTGAAGTATTAAAATTTACGCCATTTCCGATTAAACCGAAAGTTATAGATAGATGTTATATCTAAAATCGGCATCTTAGGACACCTTATAACTTCCTTAAATTTTAAAGCAATGTGTTTTTACTGAAGAAAATAAAGGGCTTGGTAGTGTTTTCGTTGTCACCCGGTTTACGTGCACCTTGCGTTTTTTTATTTTTAAGGGGTGAAAACTACCACCTGTTTTATAAAATAAAAAAACTATGGATCTAAGCGTTTTATTAGCTTTAGTTAGGTGTTAATATCGTCGGTGCAATGCCAAAGAAACAAATGTGCAAAAATAATGTTTTAAGAAAATAAGTTTTAAAATATTTACAACAATAAATAAAATTTAAATATTTAACTTCTAAAATACGCCTTTAAATATTTAAATTTTATTTATTGTTGTAAATTATATCGTGTTAGACTCATGTGACGAATTCGCCCATTCGCCGAAATAAATACTCAGTTTGCGAAATGATCAAAGCCAAATGATCGATTGCCGAACATAGTTCCTATTTCGGTATCTGTTTAAACTGATTTACACATTTCGCGAACTAAGCTATCTGGAGTTGCTCAAATGCCGAATAAGATATATTTCGGCGGATTATCATCAACTGGAAGCTCTAACATAAAAAAAATATATGCTTTTAATAATTGCCTCTCAACTAAAAATTTACCTGATGATAGCTTATATGTGTTGGGCGCAAAGCCCGAAAACGGCCAATGGACGGAAAAAGTGGCTAAACCCCGTTCTGGTCGACAGCAATGTCCGAAATATTGCTTTTCGGCCCTTTAAGGTAGACCAGAACGCGTGTTTCAAAATAAAAAGCCGCTTTGCTTACCAGAATTAACCATGACCGACTAGGTAGTTATTAACAATTTTTTTTTATAATTTTTGATATGATAGAAGTTAAAAAATTTTTTTAAAGTGTAATTATATATTCCCCGGGTTTTTTCCAATATGTTGTTAAAATTTTGTTTATAACTTCTACAAATAATTAAGACAAATTCAAAAGCCCTAAGTTCTAGTCGGTTATGGTTAGTTCTGGTAAGCAAAGCGGCTTTTTATTTTGAAACACGCACAAAATCTGTTTTTGGACGACTAGAACAGCCACATTTTCCGTCCATTTGCCGTTTTCGGGCTTTGCGCCCAACATATACAACTATAAATAAATATATTTGTCAGCTGGCTGTATCTCTGTGCAAAAACCGTCAGCTGATACTTTGAGAGTTGTACCGCAGCAGTGAGGCGGGAGCATCTATCGTCTATTGGAACGCATCAGCTGACAGGGTTTTCCTCAACTTACTGCTGGCTGATTTTTTTTAATTAATTATAACATTATATTGACAATCAGCTTACAAATTTTTATCTGGAAGGAAATGACGTATCCTGAATTATTCTTATTATTTTTAAAATGTTTTTTGTACCGAGGTAGCAGCCAGCTGACAAATATATTTATTCATAGTTGCACATAAGCTATTATCGGGTAAATTTCTAGTTGAGAGGCAAACATTGAAAATATATATTTTTTTCATGTTCGAGCGACCAGCTGATGATAATCCGCCGAAATATATCTTATTCGGCATTTGAACAACTCCGGATAGCACAGTTCGCGAAATGTGTAAATCAGTTTAAACAGCTACCGAAATGGGAACTATGTTCGGCAATCGATAATTTGGCTTTGATCATTTCGCGAACTGAGTATTTATTTTGGCGAATGAGCGAATTCGGCATATGAGTCTAACATAAATATTTTAAAACCTGTATTTTCAAAATAGTAAATTTGTACATTCGTGACTTTGATATTGCATCGACAATATGTCAAATATTTATTGTTATTTAAGTTTAATTTTACCCTAAATAATTACCCTGCATATTCAAATTATTAAAAAAATATATTTCAGCGGCTTAAAATGTTTGTAGTGATATGCATTTAAAAAATATATCGTCTAAGACTTTATGACATGATATATTATTTGTTTGAATGATTTAAGTTTAAAAAACCACCCCTTACCATAAAATTATAGGAAAAAAATGTTTTCAATGGCTTGTGCCACTTTAATAGTGGCAATATTATTATTGAAATTATTTTACTGCTTATATTATAATTTATCATTTACTGCAAATTTTCAATCCTTTTAAATAATCCCTTGGTAATTGTTTAGATGTGTGGCTCCACTCATTTTTAATCATAAAAAAATCGAAAAATAAAGATCTAGCCACAGTGTTAGCAAAACATACAGATTAGCTAAGCTTGATTAAGAAGCTTGATCTTGCAATAGGATTTCTGGGTAAAGAAAAGAAATAAAAATTAAGAATATCTAAGTGGAAAAGAAATGAAGCAAAAAATATTGCCTCAGTGCCACATTTCTTTTACTATTTTGGGTGTTGAATGTTATGCTTTACTTACAATTTAATTGGTTTGGACTGCACGTAAATGGGAGGTTGCAAAAAACACACCCCTTGCTTGTCCGGCATCGTCTGTTTTGCTTTGATATACGATTAAATGTTTTTGTTCTCATGCTTTCAATGAAACTAAGACCCAAGAAAGTCCTCATGAATCCATCTGTATATGTCACACGTTGTGAATATAAGAAATTTTTAAAATCAAAAATGTCCCCATTTTATTAAATTCAGTTTTGAGAATATTTTTTTTGTTATCCATAGACAAATATGAAACCTATTCAGGCGTCTTGGCATCACTGGAAACATTTTTTGACATTAGTAATTGTTGCTCAGTGAAGGACTTTACTTGGGGTTTAATTATTTATGCTATGGTTAAAGCTAGAAATTGGGTAATCCCCACATTAACCGGATAATATCGAGGAAGTAAGGTTAGTTTTTATTAGTTCTGATTATGTTAATCAGAACTAATAAGAACTACCGAGCCCTTCCTCATTAAAAACATATTGCTTTCAAATTTAGGACGATATATTGAGTCATCAGATGCCCATTTTGGATATATAATATATAAAACAAATAAATATGAAGCCCATTTTTTATATTTTATTTAGCTCATCTTGGAGACTATATTTGTTGAGGTCAAAATAATACTACTTCCGGCTTTACCGGAACTGGTGCTTAGATTGACTTTTCCAATACCGTTACTTCAAAAAATTTAATGCCATGTCATCTATTGAATATTAGATTTAAATAAGGCATATTTTTCAAAACATTTTTGTTTATAAAGATTTTTATTTAAATCCAATAATTTTTTGTTTTTCCATACAACTGCATAAAGGTGGTCGTTTGTACATTTTTTGCTCATACCGTTATGAGCCAATCACTGTTGAATTCACCACTTTAAACTGCAACTCCCACTTCTATAATTTTCAGTTCAGTTCTCTTACACGCTTTCTTATTTATTACTTTTGAACTTTACATAAAGTATGTCACGTTACAGTTGACAAATTTTTGGAATAACCCGATTACCTTAGAAAAAGGGACACTTTTGTACCACAACTTTTTATAATATGAACTGGTTTGAGAGAGCAGAGATGTGTTAGCCAAAATTCTTGATCCAAACACAAAGAAGATAATGAATATTAACATAGAAAAACTATATTATTTTTCTATTAACAACTTAAAGAACATTGTTGTAATTATTCCCAAAATGAAAGAGAATTTTACGTGTTCATATTTTAAGTTTTAGTCCTTCGGACAGCTCAGACTGTGTACTGCCCAAGCGAAACGACACGACACCCCTTCTTATTTTACTTTTTCTTACTCCTCAAGGAGCCGACGGCACAGTCTTCCACACACTTGTTTCTCGGGCGATCGGTACGCGACGAAAACTCGAGGTCTGATTGGATTAGGATCTTGCGTAGCGGCACGAATAGTGCCGACTACGTTTGTATAGTTATTTTGAGATTAGTAGAGCGGTGTTGCCACGATTTATTTAAACATCTTATTGGTTCGAAAATATTTTTTATATTTTATAAAATATTGAGAAAAGAATAGAATTTTAACCTACCTATGGCTATGGTAAAATAGCTTTTATGTTGCCAGACGTGTTTCTGCAGAGAAATTCTATGAAAAATTAGATAAGAATTGCTGACATTTTCTTTATTAAATTATTTTTTATTTTAATAATGTTAAGCTTACAGTTTAAAATTATATACAAAAAAACAAACAAAAAATAAATAATTTTTGGGGTTAAGAACTCTTGCATTCTTTAAAAATTACTGCCATGTCTAAAACAGCCTTTATGTTGTTTTATCTACATAGCATCGGGCCAGCGAAGCTCTTAAGTCTTTTTTATTTTGGTATAAGTAATACCAGGATTATTTTTGTCATTGTCAATACACGATTTTATGTGCCCAATTTTCGGTTTTTCGTGCACTTGCATAACACTTATTTTATTGCTAATATTAAGTTGCCATTGTGGTATTGTGAAAAATAATGGATGTCTATTATGCGGCCCAACAAATTACCCATTGACTAGAAGTCACATTAAATGTTAATTTATGTAGCAACATTTATTGTCCAATACAATTTATAGCGTGTTTAAAAATGTATGGGGTAATAATATGGAAATAACAAAGGTATCGTTACGTTTAAAATACGATAACGCTAAATAAACTCTGTATTGTAATATAATATTTTAACAATCTGCTTATTTTTAAGAGGTTGTTAAATAACCGTTAACACTTAATATGGTTTTAATGTCTTAAGCTACCTTGTGTTGTTTAAATATATTTAATATTCGTCCTTGGCGTAGAATAATATTGATCAATTGATTGTGTATCATAATGTACATAATAAACAGTTTGGCTTTTCTATCATTTTATTTCTATAAATAGATATTGGTATGTATTTTTAATACTTCTTTTATTTATAAAATGCCAAGGATTGCTGAGGATTAGTGATGCAGATGAGAACCGGATTCTGGTCAGATTGATTTTTTTAAATTGAAAGCTGAAACCTTAAGCTAATTAAAAGGGGTGTTTAACATTAGAATTAAAAATATTATGTTTTAAGTAAACTACTCAACAAAAAGATCGTAACATTTAATTTTTAGACCCATTTTCAAACTGCTGTAACTTTTTTAAAAATTAACTTTTTTGAAAATCTAAAACAAAGTTTAAAATCGCGTTTCTTCTACTTTATATGCATTTAGTTAGTGGTAAATTATATGTATACGATGATCAATGAGTGCTAAAAAAAATTCAGTGTCCATTTCAGTGGTAATTTTTTGGTCGTTATAATAGGTACCAAGTATCAATATCTTGACGTTTATGCAGTTTTGAAATGAGGACCTCTGGCTTGCGATACACTTCTAAACGTCAAATTTTGGTAATCAATTCTTTAAACAGCTATAACTGAAAAATGAATTGACGGATTTTAACGAGTGTTTCATATTCGGAAGCTCATTTTATGTAGATTTTTTTTGTCCTAAGCACTTTTCGATACGGAGTGATCAACAAAGTGCTTTCAAATTTATTATGGTATCCATAATTACCGCAACATTAGGCACAGAACGGCCTTATTTGCGCAACATGTTTTAGTTTAAAATTGCTAGGCTTAAGACTCTTTTTAGTACATTTCGGTGTCCAAAAACTTACCGCACTATATTGTTTAGTTGATTTTAGCTTGGTTTTGCCATTTTCAATGAGTCAAATTACCTCTACAAAAAACAAAAAAAGTTTACTTGATACATTTAATTTATCTATAGCAGCGATACGTTTCTATAGCAACGATGGAATAAGGTCATTGTATATCATGGTGTACAACTCCAAATACCCTTATTTATGTTTAAAAATGTTTAAAACTTTAAGACGTTGTTGGAATTCCTACCATTTAGACCTAATGCCATAATAACGACGCATTTTTGCTGAGTAAGTTTACAGGCACTTAAACAGCATAAATCGATTAACGGTAGAAATCGTTTCGAGATATTGAAACAAACTTCAACTTGGCCATTTTTAAAACAAAACAGACACATATGGTCCCTTTGGCGCTCAATAATTTACCCTATATTTAGGATTTCTAAATCAGCTACGTTTTTGGTATTTGTTGGCCCCGTATTTCTTATAAAATTATAACCTATCGAAAAGTGCTTAGGAACATAAAAAATCTACATGAAATGAGCTTTCCGAATATGAAACACTTTTTTTTTCCTTAAAATTTTATTCAGGAGCGTCACATACTGGGTGGGTTCAAGATAAATATAGTCTCAAGTCATTTATTAATGACTTTAATCATTTTATCACGAATTATAAAATTTTATGTATTTTTGGTAACAAAGTACTTAAGGATTTTATATGGAATAATAATTTGATTTTGGTAATTGTGTAGACTCATGACTCTACTTTTTTGGGATGTTAACTTTTTTTTTGAGTTGTCAGATATTTTTATTTTTTAAGTGAATTAAAAATTAGAATAATAAAAACAATTAAAAATGTTAATATTTTTTTTTTTGAAATAAAATTAAAATATCCAAAAATTGATATTTAAAAAAAATATTCTTTTTTAATTATTTGTTTTTACATGTAGAATATAAAACAAATCACTAAAAGTTGCTAAACTAAAATGGATGCATTTTATTAAGGAAAAACTTGAAAAATCCCCATTTTTTAAAATTTTCAAAATATAAATTAATACCAAAAAATTTTTTTAATTTTTTTTTAGATTCGGTAATCGGCCATAAAATAAAACAAAATGAAAAAAATGTCTTTATTTTTGATTCATTATGGCCAAAAATGGATAGAGCCCCACTGATGCACAATTACCTTGACTTTTATTATTGAGAGCAAATTTTCTCGAAATTTTGAAAAGAATAATGATATTAGCAAATAAATTTTTACTATTATTTTACACATTTATAGTTGGTTTATCTTTTGTTTGTCTGACTCACATTAATTTTTTTGTTACAGCTAAAGGTTAGTAATCAAAAAGTAACTCATAGAATTGAACTACTACTAGGGTATGTCGGTAAGTAACATGTTTGACACTTTAAGATTATGTATTTAATAACAACAATAGTAAAAATTGAATTTTTATAATGGTGTTTATTTTATTTTAAAAGTTTAGCATGTACTTATACCAATTTAATATAAAAATGCAGAGCCTTTATTTACATTAAAACTTTTTGGCAGCAGAAAAAACCATAATAATTACACTTGTTTATTTCTATGACCATCTCGGAAGAAAATTAACAAAAGTCTTAAAAATGACCAACCAAAAATATTTAAGACTTTTATGGTGTTAGTTAGCATGTAAACAGCTATTAAATATTTATTAAATATTTTTTGCCATCAAATAAGAAATAGTCAACCCTATTAACATCATATTGTAATTTTTAAATTATTTTGATTTTGGGCTTAAAAACAACTTTTTATGTATTTTTTGGCTCAGTTACCTTTCCTGACAATTAATTGACACTAATAGGGCATTTTACAAGTTGTCGTTTTTCTTTTTACGTATTAATCAGAGGTTAATTAAAACTTGCAGAAAAACAGTACCAACAACAAAAGGGCGACTTTTCTTATAAAAATCCTTATTTGAATACGTCAAGATGAGTTTTATCTTAACTAAAAATGTGACGCTTTGTTGTGGCGGTGACGACAGTTATTCTTTGTCATATTTTATCTGATTTTTTACATGTTACTCAAAATTTCCATTTTTGGACTTATGTTACTTTTCGTCCAAAGTAATGATATGTTACATGTAGTTTGCAGGGTGCTATATATTAAATTCGTAGATGTTAATTGCACAGTGAAGCGACCCGATTTTTTTTTCTGCAAGCGTATGGAAAACTACTTTTTGCACTAATCTGCGTGCGATAAATAGCACTCTTTCGCACTAGTGCGGAAATTTAAAATTTTTCAGTTTTTGAAACATAAATTAGTATCTAATTATAAAATAATGCATAATTTTGCCTATAATAGTTATATATTTGAAGAAACTGAATTTTGCTGTAATTTTGCAACACCACATAGGCGATTTTTTGTGAACTATAAACACGGCGTGTGCTGTACAATGTATCGGCATTAGTACCTTTGGAAAAATGCCATCGGAAATAGCGGCCTATCTCAAACTTTCTAACCCGGAATTGTATACTGAGCATAAGTTTCGCCGGTCCTCTGCAACATTTCTAGCAAACTCCGGAGAACAAATATCCAACATTAAACGTCTTGAAGGCTGGAAGTCTACATCAGTCGCTGAAGGATACCTCGAGAATTTAACAAATTTTAGAAAGGATATTTCAAACAAAATACTCAATTTTTCCGAAACACCTTTCACTATCCAGAAACAACCGTCAATGCCATCTTCCAATGTACTAAACCTCTCGGTTCAAGAAACTACTTCCATAGTTGCAAAAGATTGGCTCATCAAGAACCCAACGCCGCCGCTGTCAACGTTTTCTACAGAAAAGCAACTCGCGTCAGCAATAAATTTGCAAAACGCGACCAATTGCACTTTTACTATAAATGTTAATAATAATAATTAGTGTATAAATTTCTTCGTTAATAGATAATATTTTAATAATAAATCTTTTAAATTATGTTGGTGATTCCTTTCGCTTGTAAAAAAAATATTGTTCCTAACACTTGCGGAAAAGTATCACCTTCCGCACTTGTTAGGAAAATAACTATTTCCGACAAATTACCAAATTTAAAACATGTTTTTAAAAATTATACTGTAAGAAAGGTAAATTATTTTCTTTTTGTGGCACGAAAGTTAACCCGTGCCCAAGGACATGGAACATTATTATTTAGTTTTTTAGCAATGATTTAACATGGGCTTTTCACAAAAGTTGTAGCACGTGTAGCCTCTAGCTAACCCCAGAATAACTTCTAAACACAACACCGGGTTTGTGTATTCGAAGACGTTTGCTTTATACAGGGTGTTTTGAGAGCAAACATAAGCCTTTCAGCAGCGTCCCTTTTTGAGTTACGGCCCGTTAAAGAATTGGTATTGAGAATGGTTTTTCATTAATAAAGGATTTATAGTTTTAAAGTAAAAAAAGTTTTTTACTTAGAATTGTCCTTTTTTCTGTTAAATTTACGAAAAACCGTAACACAAAAAAGATTTAGTTACAAAACATCTCCTACATTTAAAAAACTAACCTTAATCAGCCGTATTTAAATAATTTTTTATGTCGTTAAATTCTACATAAAACTTAATACAAATCTGTAAAATTTCATTTAAATTACATTTTCCCAGTAGTTGCAATTAATTACAAAGCATTTTCACTACTACCTCTTTAACGGACAGTAACTCAAAAACGGAGCATTTCCGGACCACTATTAATAGGAACTTTTAATAAGAGAAAGACACTACCGAAAGGTTTACGGTTATTTTTGAAACACCCTATATATTTAGAAATCTATCCTAAATTAAAATAATTACCGGACTAAATACAGTTTAACTTAACGTTGTTGAGATATTGTATTTTTAATTTCCGTCGGGCCTTTTGTAAATTTAATAAGGTGTTCTCTAAAGTAAATAATATTCACTTAAAAAGGAAATAAGCAAAAAGAAACCCGCTAAAACTTGACAAGGGTAAAGACCGATTAAAATTAATGGCAAAGCGCTTTCGAATTAATTCGAGAGATAATATTAAACATCCCAATTTTATTACAGTTGTAATTTACAATGCGAAGTTCCAAAAAGCCGTTAGATATTTGCGCCGTGTACTTATTTTGGGGTAGCTTTTACCCTAATATATTTTTTTGTATAAAAGTCAATTATACAGGTAAAGACTGTTCCTAAATTTTAGCATTACCGACCTTAATTCCAGATTAAATCTTAATTATTTGCTGTACAGTTAATAAAACTTTTTGAAAACAAATTTAGAACCGGGGTAAAAAAAATCTAACAACAGAGTGATGACTAGGAATTTTATTTTTAGGACCAAACGAATGGCCGTAGCTGCAATTCGGTCTTGTCATTTTTGCAATGGATTATCGAGTAAAAAAATTAAATATATGTCTGCAATACGAAGTCAGCAATACAAAAAAGCAATATTAAACAATACAATAAAAAAACCATTAAGGGCTAAAGGACATAATATGTTTATAGGAACTTTTTTCTTAATCTTATTCAAGGAAGTCCATAAAACTTTGATTTTGGTTGTTATTCTAATTTTGACAGCTATTTAATTATTTTTTACACCATTCTTGTGTAATCTCATTAGTTTAGGTTTGATTAACCCTGATAAAAATGTTTTTAAAAAGTTTTTAGTAAAACAGAATAAAGCTATATATTTAAGCCTTTCGGATTAATTAGGAAACGCTTTCCCATTAAGTTAAATTGCTCTTTACCCTTGTTAAAAATTGCCTTTTTGGCGCTTTTTCTCCCTTGCTTTACTGATTAGATTTTCTTTACTTAGTAAAACAAATAATCGGATTTATTAAATATATACCGGAAATTAAAAATGTAAAACCTATCGGGACCCTATTGCTGATTATCACATCCTGAAAATTAGTGCCAATACTCCAGAGACCGGTCTGGTGCTACTTAGATCCCATAAGATATTTTATCTTCTGTAATCAGAATGATCAGAAATGACATTTTTTTGAACTGGGATATACAGGATGTTTCTTTAATATTGCGAAAAATTTCACAGACTTTTTGGGTGACAATACTAAAAAACGTTTATATAAACATATGTCAAAATTTCTTATTTTCTGAACTACAGGGCAGTAAAATTTTAAGAAAACCATTTTTTTTTATAAATGTGGATAAACATAGACACATAAAATTTAGGATATATGTACATAATATTCAATGGTTTCCTACAACAATATTTGTATTTATCTGCTACCCTAAGAAAAGATATGCAACTTAAAAAGAAATTTTTCACTCCATATTTTTGTGAGTTAAAAATTTGCAATTTAAGAAAACGTTTGTAAATACTTTACTTAATTAAAAACTTTTTTGTTTGGCATCAATCATTGTTGCACCACAGCAAAATGTTCTCTGGCCGAATATGGAGGTCCTCAGAGAATTCAAAAGGTTCGAAAAATCCCTGCAAAGAACTACATTTTTTTGCGTTGCTTTTTTGTTTCTTGCTATTTAGCAACAAACTTAATATATTTTGGAATTTTTAACCAAACCTATTTTGTAGAAAATTTAGTTACGAAACTTTTCTCTCCCTACAATTTTTTTCCAGATTTTCCAACAAAAACATGCCTGCCACCTCGTAAATCCAACAACTCTTGTTTTTTTTTACAGATAAATCTTGTTCTATTACCTTTGAGGGGATTGTTCTTTAGGGGCTGCCAGTAATATCATGATTTTTTAATAATTTTTTGCCTCTGGGTAATTTATTTTAGTTGAGATTTTTCTAAAATAGAAAATTAAGATGTCACTTTCTTTTTAGAGACATTTTTTTATATATACTACAGGTAAGCCTATTACCTTTATAAATCCTGTCATATATTATTGTGGATAAAAATGCCTGGCTCAAAAAAAATGGAAATATATTGCCCCTGGACTATTAGAAAAACTTGCAGTGGTATCTACAAGTTAAGTGAGTTAGCTTATGCGATTTGGATAAGGTGTTTATAATTTTTTATTTTCATGTGCATTATAATTAAAGGTAAATATACAGGGTGATTCATGAGGAAATGTAAATACTTCAGGTACGTACTCAGGGTGCAAAAATTAACATAAAAGTCTATACAAATATGGGTCCGCAAGGCCTTCGTTTCCGAAATACAGGGTGTTAAAGTTTTTATTTAATTTTTCTATTTTTTAAATAAAATCTATAATAATGTAAATATTGAGTAAAAATTAGAATCCGGGGGTTTTTTGGTATTTTTGGTATGACGGATGCGAATCTAATCTTATTACGGCTCTTACTTGTAGGGGGAGCCACCTACACTTCTTTTTACTATTTTGAACAATCACATCTTTTTGGTACGGCCCTGTATTACAGTTTTAAGTAAATTAAATATTTGTTTTGTCATTTTTATGTCAAAAAGGTATACCTGTTAAAAGTTAATATAAGCAACCGTTTTCGAGATATTTGGATTAAAAAAAATACGACGCATCTGATTTTATTATAGCAAAATTTAAAAAAATTAAACGAAATGTATAATTAAACAATATGTATTTTAATTTTTAATAAAATTAGTGTTCTTAAATTAGGTTCGGCAAAACATAAGCAAGGTTTTATAATTTTTACCAATTCTACCATTTACTTCCAAGCACCAGGGCTGTATTTAGGCGGTGGCGAGATGGGCGCCCGCCAAGGGCGCAGTTACCTGGGGGGCGCAAGATCGGCCATGAATTTTTTTTTCATCAGTTGTCACTACCATAGTCATCTTATTATTATTATTATTTTATTAACAAAATTAATTAAATAAATAATTTACAACAGATCAATTTTATAACAAATTTTTAAATTAGATACATAATTTAATTATTTTTAATATATTAAGACCGAAAATAAAATACTACAACAGGAATGTAACTTTTATTTTTTTTTTAATAATTAAGCTGCGGATAAATTGGTATTTTATAAATTGGAGGCAGCACCAGTTCTTTTAACTACTAATAGTTAAGAAAAAATTAAAAATTTTAAGTAGTTTTAATCTGACGTGTCATATACTGTTAAAAATAAAACAGACAGTAAGGTTATTTCCCAGCTTATATATTTTAAAATCTTTTTTTACTTCATAGCAAAGTTTTCAAATAGTTAACGTAAATACATGTAACCTTGGCTTAGACGAATATTTTGCTGCATAATATTAAATTTATTAAAGTATAAATGTTACATTTTAGTAGGCCTGCTATGTACATTATTTTTGTAACTACGATTTTATTGTTGAGGAAATTTTAATCATCCGCAAACAAGAATGTATAGTTAATTTACATTCCACTTTTTTCAGTCAGATACAAACAGTTGTTTTCTGTGAAACATTTTCATTCAAAGAAAATATAGAATTTGACATAAATTTCACTACAAAATTGGTATTTTAAAGTAACGAAATTCTTGGATCAAAAAACTTAAAACCTATAACTTTGCACTTTAATTTTGTAAAATTTCTGGGGAAAGACCCCCGGAGTCCCCGTTTTCATTGGGGTATTCCATACTCCCTAAATAATCCGAGTGTGTGGGGGGCGCAAATGTTAAGCTCCGCCAAGGGCGCGGCCATTCCTAGATACGGCCCTGCCAAGCACATGTCAGCTCTGTGGTGAACACCCTGTATCTCGGAAACGAAGGGCTTGCGGACCCATATTTGTATAGACTTTTATGTTTATTTTTGGACCCTGAATACGTACTTGAAGTATTGACATTGGGTTTCATAAATCGCCCTCTATAAAAGCTTTTAAATTGGGATAATTTTTTGTATCACTAAAATAATTTTTTCTCCAACCGCCAAAAAATGTTGCTATCAATTCTAATACCGTATAAAAATGTGCTCGTTGCTTAGCAACTCTTTTAATCCTAGGATTAAAAGTGCTACTTTTAATCCTGGGATTTAAAAAAAACGATTTTTAAATAACTAATTGTGTTAATTTTGACTTGGTTGGAGAAAAAATAGTATTTATCATACGGACTAAAAGTGTTTATTTTTACTCGCAATTTTGCATTTTCTCGGCTGCGCTGTGCTCCACCTCACAACTGCAAAAATTGCTCGTAAAAAAAGATGCACTTTTAATCCTTTAATATAATATACTATTTATGCCGAATTAACTTTTTTGTTCTTCAGGTTACGAATGTAAATTTTGTTTGTATACTAACTTAATAAATACTTACCGTAAATTTTGCCTGAAAATTGCTTTTATGCTCAAAATAATAACGGTACTCCTAAAATATTAGTTCTGTCACTAGATAAATAATATTACTTTTCCTGTTACCAAAATAATACCATCACTTAATTCGGTCAGTCTTAGTTAGTTCTGTTAGTTCTGATTAGTTCTGCTTAGTTATGGTAATAATTTTTGTTGTTTGGTCAATACTTTTATTTTTGGGTGGTTGCACATAATTTACTGATAACTGTTTTTAAATAGTTTGGCTTTATAAGGTTGGTGACATATCTATCATTTTGGGAACATACATACATATATGATGCATTAAAAGTGAATAATTTGGTAACTGATTAAATCACATCCTTTCCCCTCCACTTCCCCCTTCCTCAGTAAAATTAAAATTTGAATAAATATGGTTCATCATTATCGGCCGAGTGATGATCGCGTTGTTAAATTTAGCAATGGACTTAGTAATTGTTAAAAGTTAACAACGGTTTAGAATGTTTAACAAAACGTCATTGTCAGTGTTATTCAATGATTTTAGTAGGCAACCTGTCAAAATTTGACATTTTGTTAAACATTCTAAACCGTTGTTAATTTTAACAATTGCTAAGTCCATTTCTAAATTTAACAACGCGATCATCAATCGGCCGTAAGTGTTTCAAATATTGTTTACAAGGCTCTTGAACCCTTTTTGTTCATAAATTATTGGTGGTGGTAGATCTTTATATTTTGGTATAAAGATAATATCATTATTATTAATCAAAAAATAAATTTAAATAAATAACCATATAGAAGAAAAGATGAATAGAAGAATAGAAGAGAATCCAAATAAGAGGGAACTTCCACCCATGTACTAAACGGATAAAAACTACGTTTTATCAAATATAGTATGTAAACAAATGTATTGCTAAAGGGTTACCATTAAAATTATAGTCAAGGCTATAAATAGTTTTTAAAAAATAATACAAAATTTTCATTATCCCTGTAAAATGACTTAATTTTTTATTTTACATGACCATACTGATATACCATGAAAATGTAATAATTTTTTTAAGTTTTAATTTTAAAATATTTTCTTTTTCTTTTTCATAAAATTAACAAAAAATAATTAGGGATTATACAGAGAAAAAGTATTAAACATTTTTCATTTTTTTTTAATTAATTATAGCCTTTATCATAATTTTTTAGGCATTTTTGATAAAAAATTATTTTCATCCTGTTGGCAGTCGTCCCTAATGTGAATTTTAGACAGGTAGGTCTGTTCAAAAATCTGTTTGTCATTTAGGTTTTCAACCAGAATTAAAAATTTGTCATTTAAAAAATAGAAACACTTTTAAATCAAGACATATTGTCGTATTTAGTTGCCATATTACATAAAAAGTTATATGTTCATAATAATTCTATTATGCACTCATTTCACATTATTTTTATATAACACGCACTAAAACAATGTATAAAACTGGAACGAGGTTAATAGGAAAAATTATTAAATCAATTTAGGCGTAATTTAAAAAAACTGCTTTTACAAATTATTTCCTGCTTTATTTATTAGTTAGTTTATACAGCTATATTTTTCCTGTAAAAACACTTTTTTAACCACAATTTGCTTTAGTATTTAATTTTAAATACACTATGCATCAGACAATTAAAAAGAAATCAAAACCTATATCTAATTGACTTTAATGAGGTAATGAAGACCAAATAACCATAGGAATCCCTAGATGGAGACATAATTTTACCTAATGATTTTTTTATTTAATCGCACTTGCATAAAACTTTTGAGTATTGTTTTCTTTTAGGTGTACTTGACTTTTTAAAAATATTTTCGTCTAATGTTAGTTTCACCGACATGTATCTATGTAACGGAATCTTTCCACCTAATTTTCACCAATTTCAAGAAGTCTGATTAATTTGAAAATTTGTATAGGGGTCAAGAGCCGATGACAATACAATTATTTAATAACTTCGTTCTAATGTCTTGACCAGGATCTTCAGAATAATAAAAGAATAACACTATCTCAAAAGGACAATACTTGGCGAATGCGCAAGGCCAAAAAAGCACAAACGCTTTCCATGTGAGGTGCTTGTATCTTGTTGCCGGTTTTTTGAAAAATTGTTCTGCGTGATAGTTTGTGTATTTGTCGTCCCACCAACCTGGTTTTTTTAAGTTTGCCAAAATCGTAAAAAATATATTATACAACCAATATAGACCGAGCTAGGGCCTGTTAATGGTTACCTTTTGTTCGTCAAATGTTAAATTTGAAAGATTCAAAGTCAAATAGTGGGAAAAGTTTGCATCTTTCCAGGAAAACATATGGGATCTTTTTTAAAGTATGTAATAAGCCGTTTCTTTTAAAAACAAAAAATGAGTTTTTAGCATAAAAATTGAGCGAGTTATGATAAAAATAATGTCGGTCCTTACTTTTTTCTACCAAAAGATCATTAAAAACAACCCCCTAATTTCTCTCTTAATTAAAATAGATCTGTACCCTTCTGCGATTCTTTTTATATAATATGTATTATTAATACATTTTAGAAGTTTAACCATTAAAATGATTAATTTTAGAAAAATTGGAGCTTAAAGTGAAAAACGATTTTCCGCAATTTCGTAAAAATAGCAATTTTCTTCAAAATAACTCCAACAATACTGGAGATACGAAAAAAATGCTAAGGTACCGAATTATAGCTTTGTTGATAACAAAGACTTTTCATTTTATATATATTTCTGTACAATAAATATTTGGCCAGATATGGCCGTTTAAAGCCTCTATTTACGAGCGAGCACCACCTTATTATAGCCCTTTAAACTCATACCATTTAGGGATTAAAAAGGATTTAATTTACATAGCCTTGTAGCTCTTAAAAAACCATACAAAATTATTTTTGAACAAACTTTCTATCATTAAAACTACAATTCGAATAGTCCACTTCGGAGCATATTCTATAAAATCGGTATACTTTTATTTATACTTTTACCGGTATAATTTTTGTATGCAATTCTACTTTCTTTTCCTATTTATATCTATTTAATTAGTTTATAAGAATTGCAATGTTGTAAGGGGTGGTTTTTAAGGATTGAAAATATGCAAAAGAATGAAATTGCTAATATTTCAGGCAGTAATATTTTTAATTATTATATCTGTCAAGCTATTAATTTTTTGGGGATAAATCTTTTTTTTTAATTAAGCTATAATAAAGTTTGATTTATAAGGGTCGAAAAGTTGCGAAATGAAATTAGTACATATTTTAAGCAACAGCATTCTAAAATTAAATCATTATGGTAAATTAATCATTTTTTTAGGGTAAATATTTTTAATTTAGGCTCTAACAAGGGTTGATTTTTAAGGGTTAAAATATTTTAAAATTGTATTCTAAAACATAAAACAAACATTAATCAACTAATTCAAACCAAATTTTAGCCATCTTAAGGTTTTAAATGTTATTCCATAAGTTTTGACAATTAGGGGTAGTTTTCACCCTTAAAAAACAAACAGCACACATCATATGTATATAATACTTTACGTATATAATACTACTTTAAATTCTATAAAATAGAATTTAAAGTAGAGGGTTAGAAGCGCCTAATTCCAAATTTTTATACAAATCGATGCAGGACAAAAATATTGCGAGGTTTTGTAATTTTTTAGCTTCATTTCCGGGACTATTATTATCAATCGAATTATTTATTATCAAATCGTTTTAATTTGTCAATTTTTTTTTGTAAATATCATAAGGGATGGTTATTTAAAGGTTAAGTTATGGTAGTTAAATATTTATTATACCGTAAACTATTAAAATATATTTTTTCTACAATAAAGGCGTTATTAAATAATTTTAAAATGAAAAAACATTTTTTTTTGGAATTTCGTTATTAAGGGTGATTTTGAAGGGTTGAAACTTTAAAATATAATGTTAGATATAACTCACAACCTAAAAATAGATTCATTCTATATATTTAGCTATGATTTTAATTTACATAGGGTCTATTTCTATGGTTTTTTAATTTTTTAGCATAAGGGGTGGTTTTTACCCCTAAAAATAAAAAGCACACCCTAAGCATATATAAACTTTCATCTAGAGGGTAAAGGCAACCTAATTCCAAATTTTCATTAAAATTGAAACTGTACAAAAAAATCCGGAGGTCAAACAGCTTTTTTCTCCCCATTCACTGTACTATTAGTAGTTTTTTGATTTATTTAATAAATGACACTGACAATGATAGCTGTTGATTATAACGCAGTTTTTTTTTCAAAATTGCAAATCTGAAAGGAAAACTATATATTTACATTTAAAATCTGAGAGATGCCCTTTATCCATAAAAATGAGAAGGCTTACTAAGTTATTTTTAACGTCCAGTCGTGTCCTCCAACTGTTCGTTTTATTACCCCAAATTTTATTATTTTGTAATAAGCCGTTTTTTAAATATTGATTTGTAATAATTTAATTAATACCCCTTAACATCATCGTTTTTTAATTTAAGCGTTATTACATTTATGAGGAAACCACGTTTTATTTCTTTTTTCCCGGTGCCGGGCACCCAAAATAATTTTCCGTTTTATTTTAAAATTTATTATTCCGAGTTGGCGATCGTATGATAGTACATAATCCCCTGATTCTTGAATTCAAATATTTAATTATCGAATTTTGTTGCCTCTTCCGTACCATAAAATGTAAAAGACCTAATTAAAATTTATTGGGCCATTAAGAAGTTTAGCCAGTAATATGGGGAATGTGTGTTTTATCACGGCGAATGTCCAGGGTCGGCATTACTGAGGGCGTATATTATAAGAAACATATTCGTAAAATCAATTTTATGATTGATTATGGTTTTCGCGTACCTAAATATGAACTTTTTACAGAGTGTTATTAAATTTAGATATGGCAAAATAATAGTAAAAAATTAACAATATTGCTCGAAACTGCACCACTGTTCCATAATAAAGTATAGTCTGTCTCAAAGTATATCGTTATGGCTTTTGACGGACCATACCCCAATAAACCTTTAACGATTTTATTACCTATTGTTATTGGGTAAACCCATTTGTTCATAAGAGCAAGGGTGGACCAGGTATTTCTTAAGTATTTACCATTGCATATAAATATTTTGGCTAATATTTTAGTGGCAGTGTTGAATAACCGTTTTTACTGTGCGTTTCAAAAAAGTTGTTTTACGAGAATATAACTATGTCGCGTCGAAATCATTTGTCATTAGATGCAAAATAGGCTGTGAAAAATGTGTATGAAACTTTAATCAGTAGAGGTCTAATTAAACAAGAAGCTTTAGCAAAGCAAAAGAAAAAACGTAGTGATTTTCAATCTCACCGTATAGACAATAGTGATCAGGACCTAATAAGAAGGAAAATATATTGTCTTTATGAAAGCGGAGTTATTCCTACCTTGGATAAACTGAAAAAGAAGCTAGACGAAGACGAAACCAATATAAATATTAGCCGTACCACCCTCCATAAAGTTGTTTGTAAAATGGGATTTAAATACCGCAAAATAGACAAAAGACAAGTAGTAACGGAATCGCACAGATTACGCACTTGGAGATTTAATTACCTTCAAGAAATTAAAAGATATAGGTTAGAAAACAGATCCATAATTTACCTTGATAAAACATGGTCCGATACACACTACACAGTATCCAAAAGATGAGTTGATTTCATTCAGTCAAAACTGTCAGACGAAAGCACCTTCAAATAAAGGAAAACGCATTACCATAATACACGCTGGTTCAGAAGACGGATTTGTCCCAAACTGCTTGCTGTTGTCTGCAAAGAATATTAAGGATCCTAACTTGGATTATCATGAGGATACAAGTGCAGAACTTTTTGAAAACTGGTGTTATTGTCATGGATAACTCAAGCTACCACAGCCGTCTGCTACACAAAGCACCAGCTTTATCAAGTTCAAAAACTGAAATCCAGGAATATTTGTTAGAAAATGATATTTATTTTAAATTCAGTTACAAAAAAACGCAACTTTTGGAAGTCCTAAATTCATATGCTATTAAAAAACAATATGTATGTGATAATTTGGCTGAACAGGCTGGGCATACTGTCTTACGGCTTCCTCCGTATCACTGTATGTTTAATCCCATAGAGCATTTGTGGAACCAAGTAAAATCAAAGATCAGAGCAGAAAATATTACACCTACTTTAAGTCCCAGTGTTATAAATTTGATAAAAAAGTTGAGAGCTGGAAAAATTCACTATAGCACATTTTAAAAATTGAGGACTCTTACATTTCTATCCAAAACAACATAAATCCTATTGTAATTAATCTCAATGATGACTCTGATAGTGAGACAGAATTAGATTTAAATATTTAGATTAAAAATGTAATTATGTTTAGATAATGCAGTTATAAATTTATTAAAATTGCATATATTAAAATTGCATATATTTAATTTCTTAATTTAATTTTAAGATTATACTTACCTAAATAAACAATAAATTATAAATCTTTATATTATTAAATTCCGTCCCTAATGTTCTTCTTTAATACCTACCGATACGCAGTTTTATTGCTGTCGGCAGGTATAATCCATAAATGAAGGCAAGAGCTAACACGGTATACTTTGAGACAGACTATAACTAAAGTTTATCATCAGAATATTTGTATGTTCTTTCAATTTTTTTGTTTTATTCAATAAAGAAGAAATCAAACAACACATATAAAATAAGGGCCAAGCTCCTATCAAAAATCTCTTTCTTTTAAACTTACTGAGATTTAAAATTAGACCAAGTTCTTTTTTGTAAAAAAACAATTTATTAGTTCTCAGCCTAATTTAATTTATAGCAGTTCCTTAGAATTTACTAACTTCTAGGGGTAAGTTAGGTTAATTTATTTTTAATTTTAGATTTTTGGACTTGTGTCATCTTAGAAGAGGAAATGCGATATTGTACTACCTATTTAAATATTTTTACCATCTTAAGTGTTACATTTTATACCATCATAGTATATAAATTATTTTTATTACCACGGGCCACAAAAATCCTTGATCGTGGTTATAAAAGACCTCAAGAAAAACTAGATTTTCTCAGCAGCAAATGGTTTAAGAAGGGATAAGATCAGACTAGAAAACAGATATTGTAAAAAACACATTTTTAAAAATTGTGCACTATTGCAGAAAATTAAAAAAAAAAATCTGACTAAATCAAAGTCTTAGGACCTTTATCATTAAACCAAATATATAGGGTGATTAAATACTATTATTAATTAACAGATGTGATGATTTTAAAAACTAGTAAATAGCCTCAGTTTTCACTTGGAATCAGAAAAAGCTATTTAACAAACAAAAGTATTAATAAGGGCACAAACGTGGCAGGTGTGATCAACTTCTACACAGACTGTTCGAAAATAAATGAAGGGACGGAATGTGGAATTTATTCAAGATCACTTAACTTAAACCTTAAATGGGCTACGGATTTGTTGGCAAGTCTGCAATGTCGTTGCTCACAGACATAACCATAGCTGCAAAAGAAATGAGCAGTGGAAACATCACTGATATAGATGTGCTTATCTATACGGATTGTAGACAGACAATACTAGCCTTAAGGAGACTACGCTTTACCTCGGATTAAGTACTAGAATGTCACAGTGCCTTTGTAGACGTTTCCAGCAGGAATGTGGTTACTCTCTGGTGGACCAAAGGAAATGCTCACTCCAAAGGCAACCGCATCGCTAACTCGTTCGCCAGGAAGGCTGCTGGGACTAAACATTTTGGACCCGAACCTGTAGTAGGTCTGACATTTTTTGCGATGAGGAACCTAATCAAAAGATACTTTTATTAGCAGTTCACAAGACGATGGGATGAAACAGTAAACTGTGCCTTTTCCATGGAGTTACTGAACTATCCTAACAGAGATACAGCTAAACATTACTTGGCAATGCCCAGGACAAATCTTCGACTAATTACGGGCGTCCTTACAGGATATTGTCAACTGCGAAAGCACCTCTTTAAAATAGGTATAAATGACACAGCTTTGTGTAGATGCTGTGAACAGGAGGATGAGACGGTGGAGCACATCCTTTGTGACTGCCCTGCACTCGCGTCCAAGAGAAAGTCCACGGTCCTTTAGGAGGTAGCAAAACGGGCCTACTGAGGCCTAGGTGCTGTGGTGTTCATTATCCTTTTCACTTTCAGAAGGGCGATTAATGAACTAGGTCGTTTAATGCGATCCCTGGTCTCGCGCATTTGAGATCATTAATCGTCAATTGCCCAAATTAGTTACAATATTTTTTCTGCGATCCTTTTCTTACTAAATTGAAAAAATCAATATTTTTTCGGATGTATTTTAGTTTTGGGCAACGTATTTGACAGATGTTTTAACGGTTGTTATTCGAATATAATTTGTTTTAAATGGAATTAAAGTTTATTTTGTGTGTGTTTGTGTTTAATTTCTTATACTATAATCGTTTATAATAGAAAAAAATGCATTATTGAGGGCTATTAATAAATTAATTTGTATACCTTAGTTAATAATTCTTATATATAAATAATCGCCAGACCAACCAATATTAACACTTAGATTGCCTGTTTTTTTTATTAATGTTTTTAATTATTACTTGTATAATCTCGATAATTAGAAAAATAAAAATGGTATCCTGGCCAGAAAATCTAATTTATTGAATGTTTCCCATGAAATAAATATATTTATTAAAAAACAATGTGTACATTTAATAATAGGGAAATTACAAAGCCTGACGTGAATAAAAGTTATATAACCCTAATTCTAAACTGATCAAATATTGTCCATAGAATGAGAATATATTTATAAAATATGAAGGATTAATTCGGGGAAATGGGAAAAGTTTAAAGGGCGATATGAAGGGAAATTAAACAATACAAGCCCTGAAAAATATTATAGTTTGAAAGTAGAAAATTGCTTAAGTTAAAATTTTTTATTTTATGACCTAAATTATAATTATTTTAAATTTGTTTGTAATTTAATTTTTAATAAATAACTAAAAGGTTATTGCGAATTCACTTTTACGTTTTTAACAATTTTTTTTCTAAGTGTTACCGTGGTTTTAGTATACTAAGTATCTGCTTTAATTTTTAAGAGTAAGTTAAAAATTAGTACATGCGCTTGTTTGGTTATAAATGGTGCATGCTTTTACGTGTTAAATTACTTATAATCAACGTTTCAATAAAATGTTTTAAATTAAACTAGGCCGTTACCCTTCCTTACATCCGTAGTGACATACCGATTGAATCCAATTGATTAAACGGCTCCCACGTGGTTTTCGTTACAGCATAGTATTACAAATTATAAAAGTGTAATAAGCATGCCTAAATCACTCCTAAGTACGTATGTCGTTGCCAGTTAGTCTCACAGATCCGAATATGCACGATTGTTTATAACGCATAAGGCTGGAATGGCGGATATAATATTGAAACATCTCACTAATATCTTGTATTTTTAGAAGTTACGTATGGTAGATTCATCTCCGTTGATTTGAACGATTACCAGTAGTCTGATGTAAATTTTGTTTTTTGGCCTATATCAGAATATTTTTCCTTCCTATTCTAAAATGACTATAGAGAGGGATCGATAATGAGATATTTCGCACGTTTTTGTCTGTGAGAAAAGATGGATCATATCAAAACTACCTTAAAAGGGCTTTATTAAACTAACCAATAAATAAAGCATTTTTTCTTTAAGCATCCTTTATGGACGGAGTTTGTATTGTTAAAGTTTTACTTTATTATATTACTGTTTAAAAGCCGGCAATTAAAAGCATTTTTTTGCATCCACGTGATGTGTAGTGCAAATTTAGAAATTTGTTATTTATTTTAAATTTTAACATCTAAAAAAAGATTACCTAATATCGTTTTTTTGCTAAAGTTTCTGGCTTTTGCCTTAATCTTCGATCAAAGACGAAGCCGAAGAGTTTGATAAACTCAGAAATCTTAGTTGAGGATTGACAAAGATATTAAATTGTAAAATTACCGGTGCAAATTATATTTTAGTTCATTTTATATGTTATAGAGCAGAGGTGGCCAAGTTGATTAGACCCAAGATCTACTGTTCACTGACGACACCCTGTGCGAACTACCAATTACATACTTCTTGAAATTTTAAATGAAACAGCATAGATCAGTACAGTCGGTTCAACGTATTTATATTTTTTGCCTTGCCACGATCGATTGGACTAATAGTCGCGATCGACCGGTCGATTCGTTTTTTATCTGAAGCCAAATGTATGGACGAATTAATTAGTAGGTATAGATATATATGAATTAAAAACACAAGCTTCGCAATATATTTTACAGAATAATAATTCAATGTCAATTATGTTAAAAACAAAAAAATACTCAAGCTTAGCTACAAAGGACTTTCTTAATTGTGATCTGGCAGAATTTTGTTCAAGTTTCATTGTGCGAGACCAATTCTATTTAAAAAACAGGTAAAAACCATACATTTTTACGTTTAATTTTTTCCTATACCTTATATAGAAAATTTATTATTGCAATAAAAACTTAACCGGACTTAAATTTTTATATTTTACTGATCAAAACTTCTTATAATAGTAAAACATTGTACCTATGTCTAATACATAAATTTTCCAAAAAATAGATAAAAAATATTCCTCCGTCGGAGTTTTACTTCTCACTTTCCCTCCGGCGCCGTGTTATCATAGCAACATAGATACCCCCCCACCAGGCCACAAACGTGGTGTGTGCTAGGTGTCGGACTAGGATTTTCTAAAATATTTTTTTCCAATGAACACGAATCTAAAGTCAATGGCGTTATTTCAGACACACAGACACAGATTTTTTTTTCAAATTTAAAATGTCAATATCCTAAACACTACAAAAGATGCACGAAACTTTATACTACATGAATTATGTATTTTTACAAGAACTTTAATTTATGTTATATAAACTTCTTTTCTAAATTCAATATTTTTCGAGTTATAATCAAAAAACCGAATTTTCAGAATTTTTTCAAGGTTGGAAAAAACTAATTTTTTCAATTTTTGATTTTTTTCTGCATATTTTACATGATTTGGGATTGAAATGAATACAATAAAATATTTATTATTAAAAAAGAAACTCCAAGATCACATTAATAAAAAAAATCCTATATTGGTCTATTTTTTTTTTAAATTACATTTTCGTTTATATCTTCTTTAATATTTAACTTATTAAAAATGCTTATAAAACTTTTTTATAAACAATTTAAAAAGCTCTCTTTTTGATTCCATGAAATTCTTTGTATCTTTTATAGTTTATATAGTGGTAGTCCAAACATTCCGTGGTAGCAGGTTTCTGCCGATAAATGTACCGTATCGGTTTTTTGAGGTTTTCTTGATTTTTTGCTGTTTGATCCCCAATTTTGACTTCAGATTCGTGTTCAGCTGAAAAATACACCAGAAAGCCTTAGTCAGCACACTCCACTTTTTTTTGTGGACCTGTTTAATTGTTACTACTAAAAAGAGATGCTTTTGCATTATTTGTTGACGTTTGAAAAAAAAGCACATTTTATTTGAAGGAAAAGTTACTTTTCATGGCTTGCTCTCTATTACCAGCCTCACGTTGTTCGGCTGTTAAACAAGAGCGCGCCATAAAAAGTATCACTTTTCTTCCATGTAAAAAATATATTATTTCTTTAAAAACTCAGGCAGTATTGTCTTTTTCTTTCTAGATTTGATTATTGTAAATATAATAATTTGTAAGCTGCTTAAGCTAAAACCCTTAAAAAAAATAGCATATTTTGTTTTGTGAAACTGGCTCGGCTCTAGATGCTGGACTTTACTAACTCGTCTGTTGACTCCACAGTCATAAAAACTGTCAATACATTATCTACTATTGTCATGTCCCAGTTAACTGAGAAAATATAAAAGTATCGGACACTTTTAGTCTTTTTAAATTTTTGTCTTTTTTAAAAATCAATTTTGAATTTTAAAAGCTCACGCCCCTTTTATACACATGCCAGCGTTTAATGCATTTTCTTCAATACCGAGTAAAAGCAGACGGCATATTACGCCATGCTTTTGTGTCTGCATTACGTTACAAAAGAAATTCCGATCGCTTTTTAAAACACTCTTCAAAAGCTAACTAAAACGTTAGAGTATTTCAGCACGTATATATAAAGATAAACGATTTATATGTTTAAATAACGGAGCTGTGTAGGAATCGAACCCTTTTGGAATCGAATCCGGGAATCGATTTTTTTAAGGCTCTTAAGGCTGGAATCGATTACCTTTTAAAAATAGGATCCGTGATCCGTTATATAATTTTTAAATGGTTCGGAATCAACTCCTATTTGAAAGGATCAGGTTTCAAAAGGGATCGATTCCTTGCCAAAATCCGCCATTATGAATGCGACATTTCAAATTTTTAAATTTTGACCTAAGATTCCTAATTTTCGAATTTTGACCTAGCACCCTTAAAAATCCTTATATCCCGAATCTGAGGTAAATCGGTTTATAAATGCCAAATTCCACAAGTTTAAATCTTTCATTTTAAATTTTAACCTAAGATTCTTAATCAGCATTGCTTTGATTTTCGGAAGTAAAAACAAGAAATCTTAAAACATCTGCCTATTAAAATCTTTCAATAAGGAACCTAACACCAGGGTTGCCACCTTTTGGGGAAGAAAAATCGGGACAATCGGGCGATTATCAAAAACGTTCGGACTACTTTAGACTTTGGTCCAAAACAATATGACCCATGACACAGACTATAGAAAATAAAACTAGGTATTTTGTGTTCTTATGTGTAGGTATTTATTTTTTATAATTATTTTTTCCATGTGTATTTCTTAATGCTATGGGCCGCTTTCAATAAGTCGACATCATTTTTATATTTATTTATGAATTCCGAACAAGACATGCCTATGTTAAGCAAAATTAGCAATTCAGCTCTTATTAATTCTACTGAGCAACGGTTTCTGATATTTGACCATTTCATGGTCATTAGCGAAAATATTCGCTCAACATGGGCATTTGACGGAGGTATGGTCAACGCACGAGATACAACGCTAAATAAGGGATTTAACTTTTGCGGCTTTAAATATTTGTATCCATTTTTTGTCAACGCTTTGTGTTTTATCGACCTGTGTTAGCACATTCTTCACCAAACTGTGGTCTTCAAACAACTCATCCATCAAAAATCCTTCTTGAGAATCAAATCCCATAATTGAAGCAGCATCACTTAGTTTGGTAAAATTTAAATTCCCATCAAGCGACAATGGCTCCAATTTCTTCGAAGGATTCGATTAATCGAAATCAAAATGGGACTGAAGAGCGTATTTTTGTAAAATTCTTTAAAATCTGTTGTGCATTCTTCATAAACCGTATTTTGTGCACGGTGTTGCGGAGTACGCAAATGGGATCCAAAAAAATTTTCATTTATTCTTGTTTGTGGACTTTCTGCCATATCTGATAAAATTTTGTATAGTTGGGTCGAACTAGTTGACAAATTTTGTAATTATTATCAAAAATCGGGACAAAATCGATAGGCCGTCGGGACGCGGGACAATTGATTCGAAATCGGGACAGTTGGCAACCCTGCCTAACACCTAACATGTGATTTTTAACCAAAATATGTTGTTTTTCAGGTCCAGAGAAACAACATGTAAATAAGACATATTTTTCCTCACCATAGTGTGTGTATCCAAAAGCGGACATAAATTTTACTTTCATTTGATCTCAAAAGTTTTAATTGCCCGATCTTCATAATTTTTTAATATGGTATCCTTAAGGTACTTTTACATGGACAATTTTATTTTGACTATTCAGGTTGTCTTACAAGAATGAATTTAAAATTTAAATACATTTTTATATTTCGCAAGCAGAGAAATTACTAAACGGTACTTGTAAAACTTCCTGTAAAGTTACAATAATATGTCCCATTTATAAGTTGCTTGAGGTTTTCTCTAGAATCACATTTAAAAAACTTACGAAGATCTAGCATCGCAGGTTTCGGAATACAGTTCGAAAAAATGTTTTATTTAAGTGTGGTTTCACGTTAATCTTGGAAATAACGTATTTAAATTTAAAGAAAATTTACCAAAAACTAATTTGTTTAAGAGTTACAGCACTTTCAAATGGGGCTAAAATTATCTTTGACGCTTGATTTATCATCTGGATTATGTAGTATTATTCGTTAGTTACCATTTGTAGGTATAAAACCTGATAAAAAAAGATGATCCGGAATCGTGATCCGATAAATAGAAATCGATTCCCTGGATTCGATTTCCCTTAAAAAAAATGGGATTCGTATAAGTGATTCGATTCCTTTACGAGGATCCGGATCCGTAAATCGATTTCTTTTTTGAAGGATCCGTCCCAGCTCTGATCTGTGGGTCTAAATATTTATACAAATTTTTAAAATTTATTTTTGTATCGCAAGGTATAATTAGTCGACTCTGTTTAAAAAAAATTACTTAAAATTAAACGTAATTAACGTGACACGTATCGTTACTTCTGAAGAAAATGCAATTTTGGAGGTATGTGCAAAAAAATTTAAAAAAATATGATATATTCTATTATCACCACCACACAAAAAGGGTAACATATTTTTTGCACGCTCAGGAGAAAGTCCAATAACTGAAGACCTAAAAGTACCCAAAGTTGTAAATAAATCTGTACAGTTTTCATTTGTAAAACAATTTTTAGGTCTTCGCGGATACTTTCGAGCGAGAAAAAGTTTTTCACGATTCCGACATGGCCCCCCAAAGTCCCAAAAATAAGTTTCCCGCGAATATCTCTATGCGAATTAGAAAATTTTTGTTTTGACAAAAAATAAAGATCACCTCAAAATCTACAAAAATGATCCCTTCCATTTTTTTCGCAACACCATTATTTTTTACAAAAACGGCCGTCGAAAAATCCATAACATTTCACACTAAACGGCTAAAAATGCAGATGGGCAAAACAATTTTTTTATCAGAACGCAAGAAAGATGGTAAAGGAAATTTTCTGGAATCATTGAACACACATTCCCATTTCGATGAACTTTGAATGATTAAAAAATGTACATTATTTCCCGAGTAATGGAACAATTCGTCCGCCTGCTTATAAGTAAATCCATGAAGATGGCGGCATTCTAGCGGTAGAGCGGCAGCTGAAATAAGGGGACTTTTGGGTCCCGTTATCTCGAAAACTATCGATTTATCGAAAAAAATTATAGGGACTATTTTGTAGATTACAAGGTGATCTTTATTTTTTATATAAACAAAAATTCTCCAATTCGCATATTTTGGCAGATATTAACAGGAAACCCATTTTTTGGGCCTTAGGGGGTCATTTTCAGCCCTTTCCCACCTGTTAATGTTGATAAACTTTTTTTGCTCGAAAGGATCCCCGAAGACCTAAGAATTGCGCCACAAGGGAAAACTGTACAGATTTATTTACAGCTTTGTCCCTCACTTACTGGACTATAATATTGCAAATTTACTGGTTAGACTGTGGCATCTGTAAGTGATTTTTAAAAATTGCTGATCGGTACATTTACCGACTTCCGATCCGAAAGTAATCACTTACCGATCAGTAATTTGTAAACATAAGAAATAGAAATATGGACCTATTTATGAATCAAATTTTGTTCAAAATGATATTTCAATTAGAACGGTTATTGAATGTAACTGGGCAGAGATGGTTCCTGTCCAAAATAATTACTTTGATATGTCACAAAGAGTCGAATTAATCGAGCTAAAGTTGACAAATTTGTGACAAATGTGATACTAATTACAAATAATGAATTTCTTGCCATAGAAACTCATAGATCAGATAGATATTTGATTAGGGTGTTTAATGTACCTAACAATATATTTTTGTCTATTTTTATAATCCTAATTAGCTTAATATTTTGAGCGGGCAAAAAATAGCGTTAGCATCACGGTCAGTAAGATCTTACTGGTTTCGGTTATTTTGGAGAATACGACTACGTCTTGATCTCCAAACACATCCTCAACTAGTAAGAAACACTTAGTGACCTTAATACTTAATATACTGTACTTAAGACAAAATTTGGCTACTTTAGATAAAATTTAACGGCATTCATTTAACGATTTTTATAACAAAAGGCTCTTTTGTTGTTGTGACTGTTTTTGTGTCAGTTTCAATTAACCTACCGATTAATATGTAAGAAGAGAAACCACATACCTCTAAAAGTGACCCTATTTGTATTAATTTATTCTCCAAAAAAGTGACATTAGCCAAAAAATACATAACAATTTGTTTTTACTTTAGCCTAAAATTAAAATGTTTTTCAAATTAAAATCAGTAGGGTTAATCACTCCTTATTTGGTGAAAAAATTTTTTTATTAAAAATCTAGATTTTTTTTGGTCATTTTCTCCAATGTAAGTTCTTTCGGTAGTCACGTTTCTTTCGAGGTGACGATATGTCAAATGATTTTGATAAATAATAAATAAAAATAAATTAAAAGCCGCTAATAATATATCGAATAAAAAAAATGTTTACACTTACTTTTAATATCATTAAATGGGTTTACAATTTTGTGTTTTAAAATTTTCGGCATTCATTGATTTTTCTCTTATGTTTTATTATACGTCCACTGAAGTAAATTAAATTTTAATGTTGGCAATAAATTTGATTTTAACTTTAATTTAGGTTGTAAAGTCATCTTTATTTTATTTAAAACAGTTTTTAATTTATAGCAAAAATCTATGATGGAAGTAAGTTGCTTAATTAAACTTTTATTCTATTTAGTGGCAAATTTAATTTCACCATCGAATTTGTAATTTATAGCTAAAACAAATTAGAATTTATAGCAAAAATGATAAAAGTAAATTATTTTATAATATTTTTATTCTTTTTAGTGATATATTTAATTTCAACATTGCAATGAATAAATCTGTATTAAATAAAAACTTGTTTCTGAAGATTGGGTGCAAGGAACCTTTTATTATTGGCTAAGATTTGCCGTTATTTTGTAATGGACTTATATACGCATAACAACATGTTAAATAATAATAAAAAACAAAAATATTTTAATTGCTTTATTTTATTTTATTTAATGATCAAGAAAACAACTTTTAGCTTGCTTAAAAAATGTTAGGATTTGTCCTATTGTTTATGTAAACAAGTAGGTATAGTCTGTCTCAAAGTATATCGTTATGGCTTTTGACGGACCATACCCCAATAAACCTTTAACGATTTTATTACCTATTGTTATTGGATAAACTCATTTGTTCATAAGGGCAGGGGTGGGCCAGGTATTTCTTGAGTATTAACCATAGGCATATAAATATTTTGACTAATATTTTAGTGGCAGTGTTAAATAACCGTTTTTACTGTGCGTTTCGAAGAAGTTGTTTTACGAGAGTATAACTGTGTCGCGTCGAAATCATTTGTTATTAGATGCAAAACAGGTTGTGAAAAATGTGTATGAAACTTTAATCAGTAGAGGTCTAATTAAACAAGAAGCTTTAAAAGAAACCTGCTCCTTACAAAAACTCCAATATCGTCGATAAGGGATATTATTATTAGTGAAGAATTGAACAAAAGAAAAAAACGTAGTGATTTTCAATCTCACCGTATAGGCAATAGTGATCAGGATCTAATAAGAAGGAAAATATATTGTCTTTACGAAACCAATATAAATATTAGTCGTGCCACCCTCCATAGAGTTGTTTGTAAACTGGGATTTAAACACCGCAAAATAGAAAAAAGACTGAAGTAATGGAGTAATGGAATCGCACAAATTACGCACTTGGAGATTTAATTACCTTCAAGAAATTAAAAGATATAGGTTAGAAAACAGATCCATAATTTACCTTGATGAAACATGGTTCGATACACACGACACAGTATCCAAAGGATGGGTGGATTCCAATCAAAACTGTCAGACGAAAGCACCTTTAAATAAAGGAAAACGCATTACTATAATACCGCTGGTTCAGAAGACGGATTTGTCCCAAGCTGCTTGCTGTTGTCTGCAAAGAATATTAAGGATTCTAGCTTGGATTATCATGTCGATACAAGTGCAGAACTTTTTAAAAACTGGTTTCAAAATTATCTTTTAAAAAATATTCCAAACAACAGTGTTATTGTCATGGATAACGCAAGCTACCACAGCTGTCTGCTATACAGCTTCATCAAGTTCAAAAACTAAAATCCAGGAATATTTGTTAGAAAATGATATTTATTTTGAATTCAGTTATAAAAAAAACTCATCTCTTGGAAGTTCTAAATTCATATGCAATTAAAAAACAATATGTATGTGATAATTTGGCTGAACAGGCTGGGCATACTGTCTTACGGCTTCCTCCGTATCACTGTATGTTTAACCCCATAGAGCATTTGTGGAACCAAGTAAAATCAAAGATCAGAGCAAAAAATGTTACACCTACTTTAAGTCCCAGTGTTATAAATTTGATAAAAAATGTAATTACTAGCATACCAGTTGAGAGCTGGAAAAATTCACTACAGCACATTATAAAAATTGAGGACTCTTACATTTCTATCCAAAACAACATAAATCCTATTGTAATTAGTCTCAATGATGACTCTGATAGTGAAACAGAATTAGATTTGGATATTTAGATTAAAAATGTAATTATGTATAGATAATGCAGTTATAAATTTATTAAAACTTTGCATATATTTAATTTCTTAATGTAATTTTAAGATTATACTTACCTAAATAAACAATAAATTATAAATCTTTATATTATTAAAGTCCGTCCCTAATGTTCTTTCCTTTAATACCTACCGATCCGCAGTTTTATTGCTGTCGGCAGGTATAATCCATAAATGAAGGCAAGAGCTAACACGGTATACTTTGAGACAGACTATATCTCTTAATTCTCTTTTAAAAGGTCACTTCTGGCAACATTGGTATATCTGAGGTACTGACGCGACGTACCGATTTAGCTCGTTATGTTGTCAGTGTCTGCGTCAGTACACTAGTCACAGCACCGTTGCCAGTTTTTTAAACCAGCGTTGGCAAATATTTATATACGAAAAATATTTGTACTGACTGTTTTGTATTGGGCTCGAACAATTTTAAGACAAATAAAACCATCTGTGTTTTTAAGGTCAAAGGTTTGGATGCATTCTTGGTGATAGTTTGCGTAAAGGTAGCCTTCCTGTTACCCGGTAAAGATTTCTTGTCATGAATGTTTTTTTTTGATTGTTAGTTTTTTCTAGGTAATGAGTTACGTGTTACATGCTGGCCTAAAAGAAGGCCATTGTATCTCTACCTTTAATATGTTAATAATTACGCTTTCGTTTTATTTAATATCGTCAGCGTTTTGAAACCTAAAGCATTTCTGGCCGCGTGAGTAAGTACGTCAAAATACTCAGCTGGTCATGAATTTTACCTGAAGCAATGTGAGTTGGAATCACACGGAATTTAGTTTAGGAGTTCTTTTAATAAAAAATACTGCATTAACGGCTTTGGCTGCGTTGAAATACCGCTTCTTGTTAGATAAGCGAAGTTAATAGTCTGATGGTTGACCATGGATGACGACCACTTAATGTGTAATTCAAATGTCACATTAAACTAATGGCAATAATGGGGGGTAGCTTAGAGGTAGAAATTTAAAATACTTTGTGGCACTACTAAGATATTATAATTTGGGTCTGCCAAATAACTAATAAAGAACGAGCTGGAATGGCGCAATTCATACACTTCTTTAGGTGTCTTTTAATTGACAGGATAAAATAAAATTCTAAAAGATAATAACTTATGTTAGAGTAGTTTACTCGTAAAACAGCTTATTTAAGAATTAAATAAAATTTAAATAAAGGGTTAATAAAATTGTCTTTTACCTAATTAAAAAAAAAAAAAATATCGTCTGTAAAACAAAATATAAACAATCAAATTGTGCATAATTAACATTGCATTCATTTCGGAATATCCCGAAAACGGTTCTTACGATATTTTTTAAAAACTAATGCAATATAATTTAAAGTATTAGACAAAAACCCCTGAATTTTTTAACCGAGTTGTTAAAAAGATATTATTTTTAAAAGTTTACATGTGTTAAGTTCAGTCTCCTAAAAAAATAATATTTTTAAGCATTAAGAATTTCTAACTATTCGTAAGGCGTATTTGATCTTATTTAAAACAGCGCTAAATTTGTAGTCTATTTAAAATACTGCATCACGAATTAAATTAAAATAGGAAAAATGTAATGATCCGTACTGGTACTAGTCAAGGAAATCACGGCCCGTTCGACAATCAATTTTGTTAGAGAGTGATGGGCGAGTTCGACGCAAAATGCATGGAAGAGACAAAGATAAAAAATATTCATCCCAATCTCGATTTGTCTTGTGGACGGGCCAGGCTTTACTTTTGTCTACGACTGTCGCGAGTGAACTACCTTAAAACCGATAAAAAATTTAACAGGTACTAAGCAATAACTATACATACTTCTTGAAAAAAAATTAAAATATATTTATGGAATTCTCAATTAACAAAAAAAAAACCCAACTTATGAAAAATAAAACATTATAGCGGCAAAGTGCTAAAAGTCGCCAGTTTTCAATAGCTCTCTGAGAAATACTACCCTTTATATACGGTCAGCGGGACCATTCGGTTTTGTTTTTTCGAGGGCTGTTGCGCCACATAACTTCCTTTGATAATAAAGTTTCAAAGGACGAAGATATAGTTTTCCATAAAGTATTTTTTTTCTTTTAAAACTGAAAAAAACCAAATATTGATAAAATAGTGGAGTTTAGTGTACAGATATTTTAGCGTATTTTAGATGCTCCTCTTAGTGGTGAAATATGTTGCAAATAAAAAAAAAGATAACACATTGTTCTTATAAGAAAAAGCAAAAAATAAAAAAAACTTTTATTAAATTAAAAATAGAAAATCATTGTTGTTTTTTGAATTTATACTTGATAGTGGCAAGCATGCTTTCTTGAATTATTTTTTTTAGTGGTTTAAGATTATTTTTTATTAAGAAAAAAATTTCTAGTTGAATCTGGTCTTTGGGAAATATCTAAGAAAATCTGTTTAAATCTAAAATATGATCTAATACAATTATAATAATACCATTTTTCTCCAATCCATCAAAACTGTTACAAAATACAATATTTTCAGCAAACCTTTGAACGGTGCCAAAGCAGTTATGTTGTACTAATTGACTGTGGTGGACGGTATTTGGTTGTTTTTAAGGTTTATCTGGATACATCTTTAAGCTGAAATACCAGCAACAGGCTAAACTTGGTGGCTTTTGGGTCTTGTTTCCTAGATTGCTAAATGATCTGTTGACAACTTCCGACACTCTTATATTGCTCGTGTCCAGTCTATGTAAAATTACAGCATCCTATTTTGGGGTTATTATGGTGTTGTGTGTGAATCTTTTTGGGGAACCAAAGAGTTAGTGTTTCTAGGTTTAAAAGAGCTGTAACGGCATTAATATTCAATAAATCTTTTGACTTTAAAAACGCGTCTTATTATGTTTTGAATAATATTGTTATAGTCTAGGAGGAATCGGCGCATGAGTACCGAAAACTATTCCACCTCAATTTTTTTATACGATCCTCTTTAAATTGCCCTACTGATGATATAAATGTATGTTGCCATGGCGCCACCTGGTGCCATATTGTTTAAACATTTGTAAGGAATTGTTATTTTTTTAACCGAATTTTTTTTTTATATTCTTTATTGAAATACAAATAAAAAAGCCCCTATGACTTTTCACGATAAAGTTAATGTTTTTGGAGAAATAAATTTTGAAAAGTTCGAAAAATCTCAAATTCGGGTACTTTTGACCCACGAAAAATATATATTAAAAAACAAATAAAACATAAAAGACATATTTTTTCATTCTTTATATAATAGTTAATAATATTCCTAATGGAGATTTAAAAAAAAATGTTTATACAGGTTGTTTGATTGTTTATTAAGCGTGCTTACAAGTATGCGTCTTAACTTTAAGTATCGCCGTCTCTCTGACTCATACGCTGCATCGCTCCTCTGTGTCCTAAATCATTATTTATCATTTATCTTAAAAACTAGTAACTTTATTAAAATTTGTTAAAGAAAGCAATGTTATTAATAATTTAATTATACACAATTTGTTTTTATAAGTTTTTTTCCTGTAATCAATTTTACATAAGTTATTGGAGATTTATTTTACTTGTGAGCGCGCGTAATAAACAAGCAAAAAACCTTTATAAACAATATATTTTTTTCAAATCTCAATTAGGGATATTTTTAACTTGTTGTATAAAGAATTAAAAAATATATTTTTATGTAATATATATATTTTTAAATATATATTTTTTATGGGTCAAAAGTACCCAAATTTAAGATTTTTTAACTTTTAAAAATTCATATCTCCAAAAATATTAACTTTATCATAAAGAGTCATGGGACCTTTTTTATTTGTATTGTTATAAAGTATATAAAAAAATGTCCGGTTAAAAAATTACAATTCCTTGCAATTATTTAAACAATTTCGGTTTAAATATGGCACCAGGTGGCGCCATGGCAACATGCATTTATATCATCAGTAGGGCAATTTAAGAAATCGTATAAAAAATTGAGGAAGAATAATTTTCGGTACTCATGCGCCGATTCCTCCTAGACTATTAGGTCAATATACCTATAAATTTTTTGGAGCATTTCAAAATATTTGGCTTTTAGTATTTTATTTAAGTTCCACGTTTTGTTTTATTGTCTGATCGGGGCATGTAGGATCACATGTAAATGTGTGAGGTTACTTTGTAAAATTAAAAGATTTAGGTTGCAATAAAACAGCTTATTAATATTTTATATATCAAAAAAAAATTGCTTTACAGATAATACAAAAGAAAATCCAACGACTTTTACCATCATCATTTTTAGTACCTACTGTTGGCACCATCCGTCTGTTTGTCTGTTAGTATGTGTGTTGGTATTGTTAAACGAAACAGGATAAAAATTTGGTATACTTTTTGTACGTATTACAACTATTACTACTTTTTACAAATAAAATGTTTGTGTGTGAATGTATGTGTGAATCTTATAAGTAATTGGGCCTCCGGACCTATTGAGATTGCAGAAAGGGGTTGGAAAGGGTTAAATATTTAAAGTTGTAAATTATTTTAAGGTGTTTGGGGCCAGGACCCTAAAAATCATATAATTTGTTAAAATTTTCAGTTATATTTCACACGGGTAAAAGTAATCTATTTTTTTGTTTTGAATTTAGCCTCGTATAACAATTTCACTATTTTTATATGAAAATAAATTAAACATAATAAAATTTGACCTTTTTTAGTTTTATGGCTCAGTCAGATATACATACGAAGCGACTACTACTAAAGTTCGGATATGAATAAATGACCACTTAATAAAGTAAAAATAATTTATTAATAACCAACATAGTGGGTTTCTCACCATTCGCATATTCTTCCTAAATTGTTTGTATTTTAGTATTCTTTATTGTTGAAATATCTTGGTGTTTCGTGAAAGTTGGTTTTATATTCCTGGTGAACGTTACAAAAGGGGTTTACGACAACGTCTTGCTGCTCGGGAACAATGACATAAAACGTGTTTACAGCGCCATTACTTTGCTTTTTGAATACTTCATGCGTCTTACTCAGGGTTATATCGAAAATGGGGCGCCATTGTAATAATACGCCACATAAAAAAGGGTTTTAAAAGAAAATTTAACTGGATATTACTAAACATTTTTCCCACTGGCTTATAAATTTACCAATGTTTATAAGACTATTAATTAGTTACAAAAATACATAAAAAAGCTGTTAAAGTACCGTAAAATGTAACCGGGCGGATGAGAAATAGGGGTTCATAGGATCAGTCTGTAAAGTAATGTATCTGTTATCTCAAGGGATACATTTTACTACCATTATGGGTCATTATCCAAAAATAAAAACGGGATTCATTGGTCAATAAACTTTAAGTATAAATATAGTGTGCTCAGATTTCTTTTTATGAGGATTTTTGATACAGTAAGTGTGCTTCGAACCTTAATTGAAGGACAATACTCGTCAGATAAATTGACTTAATAACGGAGTCACTTTGCAAGCCGTAATTAAAAGTTTTATAGAAAAATGGTCGCCTTTATAAAGAGCAAAACGAGGGACATTTAAAAGATGGTATCTTTCATATTATTTCCAAATTTTGTAATTTTTAATGGAAAAACAAATTCATTTTTTAAAAAAGGAGTTTATCAAAATATTCACATATTATCATTTTTAAGTTCAGGAGGAATCGGCGCATGAGTTGCGAAAACTATTCCACCTTAATTTTTTTTATACGATCCTCTTTAAATTGCCCTACTGATAATATAAATGCATGTTGCCATGGGGCAACCTGGTGCCATATTGTTTAAACCGAAATTGTTTAAACAATTAATAGGAATGGTTATTTTTCAACTGTTTTTTTATAGTCTTTAATGAAATACAAATAAAAAAGGTTTTATAACCTTTTACGATAAAGTTAATATTTTCGGAGATATGACTTTTTAAAAGTTCGAAAATTCTCAAATTTGGGTATTTAAAATATAATATATATATATATATATATATATATATATATATATATATATATATATATATATATATATATATATATAT
>JAHBCN010000515.1:0-176517 GCA_019359885.1 Listronotus oregonensis
CGACCGCAAAAACATATAATTTTTATGAGCGCGTCAATTTTCCTGTATCTTCTTTTAATATTTCCTTGAACAAGCTCGAAATACTAGTGCAAATGGGGTTTTTTTATTTGGGTTTTTTAGACACAACTTAATTTAATTTTCCCCCAAAAAAATATGTTTTAAAAAAGTTAATCTCGTTAAATTCTAAAAAAAATTAAAAAAAAAATGTAAACCTTCAATAATTGGTTAGCTTTTCCCACCACTATCATGCAGTATCGTTCCTAAAAGTGAAACCCCCAGTCAAAAAACATTTACAATTTTCCTTAAATTTATTATTTACACTAGAAGGTGCGCTATTTTGTAGCCATTTTTCTAACATGACATTTTTTTTAAAAAAATTTTTCCACAGATTTAATAATTTAAAAAAAAAATCTGACGAAGAAATATCGAGATATGGATAGCGATCGGCCTTAAGGGGCCCCGGTATACAAAAAATATGTCATGATTTTTAACGTTGGTACCTTAAAATCACTAAAATAAACAGGCATTTTAAAAAAAAATAGCGTCTCCGATTATTCCCCGCATGAAAGAAAAATTGCAGAAGACTAATGTGAAGCAAAAAATATTTTATTCGTACCCAAAAAGCAGCTTAAAAAAGGAAAAGGTTTTTCTCTTTCAACCCCAAGAAGTTTTCCCCCCTTTTAATCCGTATATTTTGTATGTGTTATGTATCCCAAAACAGTTTCTGCTTGGAATATTTTTTCGATTTGAAAAATGACTTCTTCTTTACAACTCATAGCATTCCCCCCAAAAAGGGGGCTTGTTCCTTCCACTAACGAACGGGGGGGGCCCCTAACCCTCCTTCGAAGGTATAGCAACAAGAAGTCCCCCCAACATCTTTTTACTGTCCTTTGGGGGAGAACCCCCCCACCTTTCCACCCTTTTCCCCCTTTTATTCCTAATTTTTGGGGAGGGGAAAAAACCTGCAGCCTGCAGAGATCTTTTTTTCCCCCCCCAACCCCTCCAAGTTTTCTCGTGTTATTGTTCCCCCTTCTTCACTTAAGGCACCAAAAAACATTAGTACTTAGATTTTAGGCCTTTTATAAATGGGCCCTTTTTGATAAAAAAAATGATACAGTTTTTTATAAGATTTTATAAAGCATTGCTAAATATTTTTTGAGTTATATTCTTTTTTTCCTTCATCCCAAAGGTCAAGACTATAACCTGCTGCCCGCAGGGGTTTTTTTTCCTTTCCCCCAAATTCCAAATATTTAAGGCCCGTGTGAACAAACTTCCTCTCACCACACTTAAGACACCCACGGTATGTTAGTACTTAGGCATTACCCTTTCCCCGTGGACTGCCAAAAAAAAATTGCTTATTAAAATTTTTGTTAAAATTTAAAAAAAAACTAACATTTTATTACACTTAATTAGAATTCACCATTTGGGATTTACTAAACATACAACTCCCGGAGGGCTCAAAGGGAGATAAATCGCAGCGTTAAAATATTGGGCACGAAATCCGCCTTGTAATTAGATTTTTAAAACCTCCGCTAGGAGGGCCTGGTCCAAGTGAGTCTTAAAATGTTCGGTTTCTTATGGCAGTAACTGTTAAAAATATAATATTTTTAATGAATTATTAATTATTTTGATATTTACAAGTGTATATTATGCTTTGTATATAGATAACATAAAAATATTTTGAAAATGAATGTTTGGGCGGAAATTGCGGTATCAATAAAAAGAAAGCAAGTTTAATGTCATACTGGAGTAATTAAACTAGTATTTTTAAATAAATTTGCTTTACTTATTTAATAAAACAGGAGTAGCCCCGTAAATAAAAAAAAAAGTTGATCCATTATTTACTCTCAATAAAAAAAAAGCTAACAATAGTTATTTATTATACGAGGGGTAAAAATATTGGATTTTTAGCTCGAGGTTTTTGTCTTCCGACGCGAAGTGGGGGTGACAAAAAAAACCCAGGCTAAAAATCTAATATTTTTCCCGTGTAAAATAAAATTTTTTTCTGTGACGGGAAAACAGGACAATATTAAAAACATATAATTACAATATATTAAATTTAGAAAATTATCAATGTGAAAATTCAATGCTTAAACGGTTTGACCTGCGTTTTCTAAGGAAACCTTTCGAGTAATCAAATATGTCATATTTCATTGGATATATTTAAAAACTCCCCAACTTATGGTGGTTTTAAAAAATGTATGACTCCGAGTTTTCTCCTGACTAAAAAATATAAAAATTTCCCAAATTCAAATCACTAATTTTCCCAACGCTGTTAGAATGAAACCGATACGCCGGTTCCCTTATGGCAAACCCGTAAAACCAACGTATCGGCCAACAGCGTTCGATTTTACCTTTATTTATGTGTATATAAATATCCGGGAAAAAATTTTTTAAAAAGTAATTTTAGTCCCTGTCAACAGATATGAAATGTCTAACCCCGCCACAGAAAAAAAATATTCTTAATGACTTTAGCTAAATGACCTACAGAATTTTAAGTAAATTTATTTTATTTATTAAATTTTAACTGGGGGAGGGCCCTTAAATAAAACACTATTCATAAATAATTTATTTATTGAAATACAATCACATTTTGGTTAAAGTTTTTCTTCTATTAAATTTAGAATTTCTGGTTGTAGTGCGGGGTTATTTTTTCTTTTTTTACCTCTATGGACAGGTTCGAATACATGGTGGTTTTCGTATTATTCAAATACTTGACAAATAAGAAGGAATTGGGAAATATACTTAGCACGCACCTTCTTTTTTCTTCCTTTTTATCTGGGTACCGAACCATCAGGTTTTTAGTCTCATAAAAGTTTAGTAGTTCTTCTTCGACAAAGTGTAATGAACAAGCAACATTATTTGGTCCTAGTATTTTGTCTTCTCGGGGAATTGCTTTATTCCAATCTTTTAAAACTGGGATCCTATTCAACAAAATACTTTTATAAAGGTAATATTATACCTATAATTATAAATTAAAAGTGTTTTATTATTGACAGTAATTTTTATAACAAGAATTCACTTGCCTAATTAATATTTTTGTGTTAGAAATATTTGTAGGTTATATAATTTGTATTATAATATGCCTTGCCATTTTCAATTGATAATAGACAATAGGTATATTTCATACATATCCTACCTATATATTTATTTATTTTTTACTTTACATTAGGTGCTTTAAACAGACTGGGATTGATTTGACCCGCCACTTTTCTGGCTTGTTTATCGGCGGAATAACCCTATTTGCACCCCGGAACGAAACAAGTTCTATCTTTATTCACTTTCTTAACACTCATTGTTTATAAATATTAGCAAAATACACCACTTAACGATCACGTTTAATAAAAAATTATACAATTTTCTAAAACTTCTCATAAAACACAAAGCTAAAATGGCATCACAAACGACTGACGCGTCACCTATGACCAAGCGGTGAACTGCTATAAAAGTGGGGACGGATTTTCAAAACTCGGCCATTACCGATTTATCTCCTTCTTTGAGCCCTCCGTACATACAACTTATCGAAACTTTTAAAATGTATGTCTTTTAAGTAAGTGCCATTAACCTCAATGCACTTTTCAAGATTTGACAAGAAATGATCAGAGAAATAGAAGGGGGGAGAAAGCGCTTCGACCACTGCGCATCCAATTTTACGAGGACGGCATGTGAGCCGCCATGGTTGCTTCTACTTGTCAAATCAAAATTGACATTTGTTTTGTTTTCTTTGTTGTTCTCATGGAGTAAAAGGGTTGTCTTTATAAACAAGACTTTTTCGTAAATATTTTGTTTACTTTTTGGATTAGATTTGGCTTAGTATCTTTCGTTTTATTTTAGTTAAGTGTTCCATTTATTATGCTTTAATTTAGTTTAATGAACTATGTCTTGTTGCGTGAGAGGGTGTTCCAGAAGATATAGTACAGCAGAAGATATTTTCGTTTGTAGTAGTAGTTTATATAGTGAAAATATTTTATTGGGTAAATAAAAACCTAGTAAAATTAAAGCTAAAATAGTTTAATTTTAATTTTATAAGATAACATACATTGCAGGCGCAACAAAATTTACATGTAATATTTTAATTTTAGATTTCCAAAAGAGGAAGTTTTGGTTAAAAAATGGTTGAGTATACTGCAAATGAACAATTGGTCAGCTAGCAGATACATTTGTTTAAAACAGTTCCTGGATAATGAACATATAGGACAAGGAAAAATTTTAGGACAAAATGTTATACCTTTGCTATTTTTTGGATGGCATTTCCACCCAAGTACCCACCAATTATCACCAATTCCATGGCGAAACACCATACCAAAACTATTCCACATTCCCGGAAAGAATAAAAAAATAAGTTAACCAAGTTGATTCCATTTAATGGCCAATAAAACCTATTAATAAAAATATCTTGTTTTATTGTTAACCCAATAGTTTAAGCAAACTAACCTACCGGATTAAGTGTAAGAATGTCACTTAGGAGAGTGTGGACTTGCCCATGATTGTGTCTATTTTATGGTATTTTAATATTGGCAATTGCCAATTTTAATTCCACTTGTCTCTGCAGCCGCCTAAATATAAACTTATTATGAAATAATTTGTTCAATTAGAATGTGTGTGTGATCTACCATATTTAAACATCGATAAAAATTATCTTAAATTATAAAATACAATAAGATTAGTTTAACAGGAAACCCAAAATTTATGTTTGCAATTTTACAATATTAATTGTCAAAAAAGAGTATTGAAAAAGAGTATCATAAGAAAAAGATATGTGAATGGCAGCTGACCTGAGCATTGTTTAAAATGGTATAGGTAAACAAAACGAGTGGCATAAGTTAAGAGGTTAGTATCATCACAGTGCATATAAAAATTAATATATAGCATGCATTTTTTTTAAATATATAGGACCTTTCTTTTATAATGTTTTTTAGTAAGAAAAAACTCACACTTATGATCACCTGCTTAAGATGATATATGATTATAGATATTGTTAAACAACCCTTTTATAAAATAAAAGTGTACAATTGGGCCAACTACATGTATTATTGAGTGTCATTTCGTAAAGTAAATTTACTTTTAAATGTAAAAAAAACATTTGACATAAAATACAGTGTATAAATAAAACACTTCTTTACTGATTATTTATTTTATTTAATAAAATGCTTTTTGTCCATATTACATGTTCTAGCTGGGAAATTCTTTAGGATGCCTTTTATATTGTATGCATTTTTTGCTACATTCTCTTATTGTAACTTTAGGTCTGGTTGTTATTCAGAATTAGTTAACACTTTTTGTACACACCAAATTATGAAATACACCTTCGATAAGAGCACTTACATAAAAAGTGTGAAATACTGTACACAAGTTTTGAATAACAGAGGCCTTTATTTGACTTTTTTTAAAAAATCCATTAAAATATATGTTTACTTTAGAGTTCTAAAGACAGCACGGCAGTTATTGGGTAAAAAAGCTTTTTTGGGTAAACAAGTTGGTATTTTGATTTTAGCATTTCCATTTATCGTTTCTGCCAAGTCACCTGGATCTTCTTGCCCTTTTCATTAAAAAAATGTAATATATATTATATGCATATTTGTAACGTATTCTGCTTTCTTTATCCTTACTAAAAAATTCAAAAACACATTATGTAGGATTTCAATATTCTGAGCTTTTTACCAAGAAAAAAATCTTCTAACCCATAAATATTTTTGAATTCATACAAATTATTCACCTGCGTAGTATACTGTTTAATAATGGTACATGTTTTCATCTTAAAATTTTAATTTTATTCATAAAACGTAATATTATTTATCCAAAACCATTTTAATTAAATTTTTGTTTACAAACAAGATTATGACATGTCAAGCACAAATGATGACAAATGACAAGCGAAAGCAACCATGGCGGCGCCCTATATTAGACTTTTCGCGCAGATTGAAGCGCTTTCTCCTCTTCTCTATTTCTCTGGAAATGATTTATGACACAATAAAGGAAAACCTGATCTATTCACCGGACCTCTTCAGGAATTCGGACTTTAAAATCTTGAATGTTTTTTGGACGAGGTGCAAAAACCTTTGACTTTAAATAGTCCCACAGAAAAAATTCTGGTGCAGTTAAGTCCGGGGACCTTAAAGCCAATTTAAATCCTCAGATTGTGAAATGAATCGGCCGTTAAATACTTCTCGCAGAACTCTTTTGCAGATTTTAGCGGTATGTACTCGTACTGTCGCTTCATCTTCTATTAAGTTACTTTTTATGTTTTCACGCAAAAAAAACTCGTCAAACTAAATAATCCATGAGAATTAAAACTAAACATGAAATTATGTGTTCAAACCTAATGACGCTTTATTATAAAAATGACCTTTTACGAAAATCGATTTTTTCTAGTTTTGTGACAGGTGCCTACTCTATTAAAAATTGTTGATTCGAATCCCAAAGGCCATAGAAGATAATAATATATATAAAAAAACGTACTGATCTAGGTATCTCATATAAAATTTATTTCAATTGAAGGTTTAGTTTCGGTTTTGGCCAAAAAATCTTTTTTCGGTCACAGTTTTGGTTGCGGCCAAGACCAAAACTTAGTTTCGTGTTAATTTTTGACAAAGTTTACTAACAAGAATAAGTCTTTAGCATGGTCATGTTAAATTATTAATGTTCAAATAGCTATTTTTGTTACGTACTTACTTTTATTATTGTTTTTTATTTTATTTAAGTCGAGTTAACTGTCTGTATAGTGTAAAAATACACCGGAATTTAGTACCTATACAATAGAAATTTTAATATGTCTAAATAAGTTTCGGTTTCGGCTAAAACTGAGATCAAAGCCGAATATTCGGTTTCGGCTTAAAATGCTGTTTCTGGCGGACACTATTTTCTAGTTTATTTTCAAACCAAACATTGGTATCAATAATATGTTGGTAACAAAAGCTAACACTCGCTTAATCTACAAGATTTGTTGTAGTCAGAGACAATTATTACTGTAAAGGGTAAAAGGTCTTCAGTTGCAGTGCAATATGTTGTTTTTAAATCCTTGTTTAATTTTTTTGAGGATCAGTTTTTATAGTGTTATCAAGGCTTTTTTAAAACCTATTATTAGACGTAAATATTGAGGACCTGTAAGTATTTATAGCATATTATGTTAACATAAAATTAAAACTACTATATTAAAAATGACAGATCCCATGAACTTTAAATTGTCCTACATTAATTGTTTTAAATTGTATTTATTATTAAAATTATTTTGTTATTGTGATATATTAGTTTTATAAAAATACAGTTGTAAATATTTTTAAAATTATATTTGTCTTTAATGCTTTTCCAATAGTCCTTGTTCACTATTTTTTATTTTGCATTGTTTTCACTGAAAAAACATCAAGTTGATTAAGTGCTATTTAGAACAGGTGCTATAAATATATCTTAGGACCATTTAAAGAAACTCGTCTGGTTACGCATTGCTTCATTACCTACTGCTTATTAATAAATGCTACAAATAAGTGCAGTGGTAAATGATTCGTGTCATATAAATTCGTGTATATACCTAATATGTGTGCGATTACTTCTAGCACTATGACATAAATAAAATAAATGTTAACTCCTTATTATACAAAGAGTTCGTAATGGTATATTTGGTAATTGTCATATTAAAACATCTACATTCTAATAAAACCCAACTTTGTTAATAGTTACTACATTTGTTTATGTTAGATTAGACTCTTTTACATTAGGATACGAATCAAATACAGGACGCCATTATTTCCGCGTACAATAAAAACTGCCCGCTAGTGATAAGAAAGTACTCGAGAAATGTGCCCTGGTGGAACGAGGAACTCACCAAACTAAGGCAAGGAGAGAATACAACAGGGCATCATCGGATAAGGAGTCATACAAGAAGGCCCTTACCGAATACAACAAGGCATTAAGGAAAGCTAAGAGAGATTCATGGAGAAGGCACTGTGAGGAAATTGAAGGAACTCACGAGGCAGCCAGACTCCATAAGATTCTTTCAAAAGAACCTCAATCGGAAATATTTACTTTAAAAAAACCCACAGAAGATCATACAAGAACGGCAAATGAGACCATGAGGGAACTACTCAGGGTACACTTTTCGGGATGCAAAATAACCAACATGTCACTGAAAGACTGCAAAAGTTCAGACCTAGGATACCCAGGACACTGCTCCAGGGAAGACTGGCAGGCAGCAAAATCAGTGATAAACGAAGAAAAAATTAAATGGGCGATAAACTCATTTAAGCCGTATAAACCGCCAGGAACGGATGGCATTTATCCACTAATACTCCAGAAAGGGCCAGAGGTTTTACTACATAGACTGTGTCTACTTTTAAGAGGCAGTGTAGCTCTGGGCTATATACCAACAACCTGGAGACTAATCAGAGTAGCATTCATCCCCAAACCTGGGAAAACCGGACAGGATGGGGCTAATGTCGTTTGTGCTAAAGACCCTAGAGAAGTTACTGGATAGGCACATCAGGGAGAATGCACTTACGAACAGACCTCTACACAAGGACATACATGCATACACAGCAGGTAAGTCCACAGAAACAGCATTACATAAGCTTGTAGAAAAAGCCGAATATGCTCTCAAATACAAGGCGGTACTAATGTGTGCCTTCCTGGATATAGAAGGAGCGTTTGACAACACGTCCCTAACATCTATCTCAAACGCGTCGAGGCGCAGAGGATCGACGGCAATAAGCTGCAGGTGGATAGACTGCATGCTTAAGAGCAGCAACCAGGGAATGGATTCGATATACTTAAATTCTTGAAGAAACTCTTGTAGCTCGGGTTGAGCGAGGCTGTCCGCAAGGGGGAGTTCTGTCCCCATTGCTATGGAACCTTGTCGGACGACCTACTAAATGTCCTTCAACTTGAAGGGCACCAAACATTGGGATATGCAGACGATCTCGTCATTATGGCCCAAGGAAAATTTAACAATACTGTTAGGGATAAAATGCAACAGGCCCTAAACGCAGTTACCAGATGGACGAGAAAGGAGGGACTAAACATATAGCCTTCTAAATCAGCCATAGTTGCCTTCACCAAAAGGAGAAATCTAGAGGGCTTAGGACCCCTGATCCTACAAGGTGAAACAATCAAGATTGTGGTAGAGGTAAAATATTTGGGTATCATCCTAGACTCTAAACTTACCTGAAACCATCATCTTCAGAAAAAAAGAAAGAAAGAGGAAATGACTCTTATGTTGATCAGACGCGCTCATGGAAAAATATGGGGCCTTAAACCAAACATGGTCTATTGGTTCTACACCATGGTGGTAAGGCCTATGATAACATACGCTTCATTGGTATGGTGGACAAAAATGCGACAAAGAACTGCTGTTACAGAACTGGCCAGGTACAGAGTCTTGCTTGCTTAACTATAACAGGAGCAATTAAAACAACCTCAACAGCAGACATGGAGTGTCTCTAAGACCTTCCACCACTTAACCTTATAGTGATGGGAGAGGCAAGAATGAGCTACTTCCGACTGCAACAGAAACCAACTGGTGTCTACGCTAGTTTGGGACACAACAATATAAAAAGTCAGGTTGGTGGTAACATCCTGGACGAGAGAATAGACCAGATGATTCCCCAATACTCATTCAACAAAAACTTCAAGGTAAAAATTCCAGATCGAAGTGAGTGGCAGCAACCCGATCTCCCCGGCACGGTTAGAGACATCATCTGGTATACGGATGTTTCCAAAACCGAGCAGGAAACTGGAGCGGGCGTATACAGTGAAATGAGGAATTCTCAATTCTCCATTCTAGGAACACACAGTTCTGTATTTCAAACGGAAATATATGCTTTACTGCATTGTGCACAAGAAAATAACAGGCGGATCTGCATAATAACAGACAGCCAAGCGTCACTGGGGGCACTAGTAAACCCCAAGGTAACGTCCAAGCTGACATGGAAATGCCAAAAAGAACTGGAAGTCCTGGGAGAACGCAACATAGTAACTCTCTTGTGGATACCAGAACATTTGGGAATAGAAGGCAACGAAAAAGCGGATGAGCTAGCAAGATAGGGATCATCCACACCATACTTTGGCCCTTGAAGTGACCAAAACCACAGCACGAGGGCAAACCAGGGAATGAATCCGAAATAAACACGAAGAATACTGGGGAAACCTCAGTAGAATAAGACATGGAAAAAGCTTTATAAGAGGCCCATCCAAAAGAACGAAGAAAGAACTTCTCAGACAAAGTAGAAAAATACTTCGCACAGTAGGGTTGCTAACAGGGCATGATAACCTAAGAGGACACCTACACAAGATAGGCTCATACAATGGGGACCCAAGTTGCAGAATGTGCGACGAGGGGGAAGAAACAGCCTACCATATCCTGTGCGAATGTAAAGCATTGAATCACAAAAGACAGGCATTATTTGGGCAACCGGAAATGAGCACACAGGAATATGCCAACCAACCAGTCTCGGGGTTATACAGACTTGTAGAAGGAACAAGACTAATGGGAGGATTGATATAAAAACAATGGGAGATTAGGCACAAAAAGCCCATAAGGCTGCGCTGCCTCTGATAGTTAATCAAGACGGCTCCCAGAGAAGAAAAGAAGAAGAAGAAGAAGAAGAAGAAGAAGGGTACGAATAAAAATATATTATCGTTGGACCATGTTACTAGTGCACAAGTGCAGATCTTCACAAACACATATCTGTTCTCTGCCTATTCAGAAGGATAGACTAGAGGGAAGATGTCTTGATAATATGGCTGTAATTTTCAGAATTAAGTTATAGACCAAGCCTTATCTATTTTTGGTTGAATGTACAATGTTGTCTTATTTTTTGTATTAGCTCTTGCCTAGTGTGCACCGGCCTCGAATACATAAGCCTCTTCGAATTTTCCCACAAAAAAAAATCCAGAGGGTTCATGTCGAGCGACCTTGGAGGCCATAAAACAGGCCCACACCGACCTATCCATCGATCATTAGAATTGTTTATTAATTGCTAACGTTTAAAGTTGCTTAAATGGGGTTATGCTTCATCGTGTACAAACCATTTTTTTTTATTAAAAGCTTTAAAATCGATCTGTGTTACGCCGAACTGTACCAAAAACGCAAAATTTCCTGGCTAAAAAAAACTTTTTATTTTAGTGCAGAGACATATATGTTAAGTTAAAATACTTTTTCCCACTATTGTTATATGTACCTTCTTTTGTAATGCTAAAGGTTCGCAAGTAATATATACGCTAATTTAAATACAATATGTTAAAGCCATAATCCAATAGTTTTGTGACAATAATCAAAAACTTAGTCTTTCCTATGTACCTACATAGAGATGAAGTGCTTAAAGATCCTAAAAGAAAATACAAAGTAGATTTTTTTCTTCACAATTGATCAAGCCATTAATTCTCTAGATACTTGTTTTAAACTTCTATGTGATCATAGTATATATTTTGAATTTCTTTATAACATCTACAATTTAAAAAATATGCCAAAAGACAATTTTATATCTAATTGTAAAGGAAATATTTTAACCAATGAAGATTTAACCAATTTAAATGGAAATGAATTGGCGGATGAGATACCCGTCGTGTAATCTTATAGAAAAAAAAAGTTCTCTCACTCATCAAATCGTAGGATTGCGTTGCGTATATTATTAACTATACCAATAAGTGTTTTCTCTGGAAAAAAAGTTTCTCTAAACTAAAATTAATTAAAAAAATTTAAGGTCAACATCAACACAACCTTGACTGCGAGAAATTAGACCTTAAGAAGTTAATTTGTATATAGCTTTTTTTGTTTTTAAAATAAAAAGCATTGTTTTTAAATCGTGTGTATTTTGTATTTTAAATCTTATTAAGTTTTTTAACTTAATTCAATACCTTCCTTCCCTTTACCTCCAAATTAATTTCTGTGGCGGAAATTCTTCTTTTTGCCCAAGATGGCCGAAGGGCTGGAGCGGGCCCTGTGGTTGACACCACATGGACATTTAACTTGCCGATTTGTTTTAGGACAATCTAGATGTATCACTCTTTCAGAGCTTTCCCATTTTTGACCTTCTAAGTAGCGCCCTCAAGCGGGAGTGCAAAAGCCAATATGACAAAGGATATTTTTTAATAATCAAATGGGGTATCCCGTATGTTATTTAAAATAAAATAAAATAATCAATAAATCATCATGTCTTAAACGAGACTAAGTTTGCAAAATTCTGTTAAGACAAACCAAAATTATAATCGTTTTAAGCAGTAAAACTTCTTTCTTTCCTACCGCTCTGATTTTACGCCCTACAATAAAAAGTTATACCTAAATCAAAAAATGCAGAACTTTAGTAGCATTACTGCGGTAATATTTTTTAGGTTTGGCAACCAAGCACGAAAAAAATCATATGGCAGGTTTTGGTTTGAGGTAAAGTTGGGCGGCGGGGTGAGGGGTTAATTGTTAGGGCGAAAGGTATTGGGTAGTAAGTAGTGATCTGTGCTACGGAATTTACTATTAAACGGTTTCACAACCCGTAAAAGGAAAATGTAACAAGACAGGCTTTGATTGGAGGTGGAGTGGATAAGGGAGTGGGAGGAAGTAGTTGAATTTTTGGGGGATGCCAGGCTTAAGTCCAATGACTGTGTAGGTTTGACTACAGTAATAAATACCTCGGTATGACAATTGAGCAATAATCAGTCAGAAGCAGCCCCCTGTCTTTTGGGGGTGATTTTTGATGGTTGAAGGGGTTATCGTGTTTCGTGTCCATTGAGACTGTCGCTCAGTGTGCTGAGAATTTGCAATGTTTCAAAAACAAAATGGTCGAAACCCATTTTTAATAAGGATTTTAGGGGTTTCTTTATAGGTAAAACATCTTGCGCTACTTGTAGAGGAAAATTTATTTTTGGTTTTTAGACAAACAAAAACTAACTGCGTTATGACATCTCACCTGTCTTTAATAATTAAAAACCTTGCTGGCCTTCAAGTTGCACCGCAAAAAATGGGGTAGGTGTAAACTCAGTCCCAACTATTTTTATCACCCTTATGGGTACGTAAATTCAGTCCGATATAATTTTAGGGGCCTACGTAAACTCAGTCCGATGTACCTGGGTCGTCATTAGGACAGGCAATAAAAGCTTGGTATATGTAATTTCCTCAGAAACAGCAATTTTTCTAAAGTCATTTTTTGGCTTTGCGTTTCTAAAACCTGAAGACGTATCAAGAGTCTTTACTGATTATATAATGGCTATTCTTCTCGACGCCCAAAAAGTAACTGAATTTTGTGACTATATACATATAGAAATATACATATCGAAAGAAGTACCGTTTCCTCCACATGGGCTGAATTTTTAAGCTTAACTAATAGAACAACCAACCTAAGTGAATTCTTTAATTCCAGGCTAAATAAGCTTTTTTAACGGACCACACCCCAATATTTTTATTTTTGTCAAAGTTTTGAAAGGAATTTAATCGGAAACCTATGTTCATCTTAGAAGTAAGTCGACAAAAAAATTAAAAAGTATTATTATAAAAGAAAACTTTTTGGGAGAAACAATTAACGACTTGTCTAAGGGATCTATTCCTCTGTTTGAATTTGTTAAAAAAGTATCTTTTAAATTTCTTCCCGTAGATACAGCATAAACAATGTATATTACTATGTAAATATAATATGTTTTATATTTTCCATACATTTTATTAAAGAAAGTTTGCCCATGGCTTAATGTATAGTATTGTACATAATATATGCCTTTGTATATGGGCGATTATGTTTATTGAGAATTTCTTGGTTTTTATATAAATTCGTTTTATATTTTTTTTTTACTTTTTATTTAGTGTTGTTTAGAGTGTTGCCATAGCATAATGTATGTTCTTGTACCTACGTATGGCTTAGTATTATAATTATGGTTGAATATGTTTATTGAGAGTTTCTTATATATGTATATTTGTTTCATATTTTCTTTACTTTTTGTTTTAGAGTGTTTACGTTGTGTTTATCCTGGTACGTATCTCTCTGTATTATATGGTCAAATATATGGTTATTTTTATTGTAAATTTCTTTGCTTTTATATAAATTTGTTTCACATTTTCATTATTTTTTATTATTTTAAAGATCTTACCATAGCATAACGTAGTCAAAACTAATCCAAAACAGTAGGTATACAGGGTAATTCAAATTCGACTCTCACCATTAGGATGTCGGGAACCCAATGATACGATATGGTTATGGAGATACGAAGATGGTTAAATTGGGGCAAAGTTGCCAAATTTAGTGAACTCCGTTTTTAAATTTCATAAATTCCAACTAGTCTCGGAGATATCCGAAAAAAAACGAAAATTTGCATTTTGCTACATGATAGTATTGTCAAAGTTAATATCCAACGTTTCATCTTCCAAGGACCATCATCAACTTTTGTTTTTCTTATAGGCGCCATATTGGTCTTTACAACATCGGATAGAGCATAAAATTACAAATTTAATACATTTCATACAATTTACAAAATTGAAAAATGAAGTTTTATTATTTACTAAATTACGCAACTTTGCCTCAATTTAATTATCTTCGCATCTCTTATAGTTCCCAAAATCCCAATGGTGAGAGTAGAATTTGAATTACCCTGTATACTATAATGTTATTCTTTATTTAAATCATTTGCTTTAAATTAATACGGGACGGACTGAATTTACGTAGCTTAGTTTGAAGGTCGGGACTGAATTTGAGTAGGTCCGTTTGGGAGACTGGACTGAATTTACGTTTAAAAATGCAAATGGGACTGAATTAACGTTTTCCGAAAAAAATGATCATTAGTTCAGAGGTTTAGATACTAACGAATATTACACCAATAGAAAAATTTCCTTGTTACAGTAATTTATTACACAAGAGAAAAAATGAACCAAAAATTGAAAGATACGAAAAAGAGTAATTTTTTATAAAAAATTCTTCTTGTCGAAAACATAGAAACTACAATGAGAAAATATATTTTTATCATACAGGGCGTCTCAAAAATGCAAAAACATAAAATCGAACAAGAGCACAAAGTCATTTTTTGACCTTTTAACGTGAAATAATATATAAAATTTGCTCAAAATTTACTTCTTAACCTGCTACCTAACTTACTGAAGAAAATTTGAATTTAGGAAAAATTAAAAAACTTAGCATTTTGGCAAGTACGCATTTTACTACTTTTACTTGAATAATACCTTTCTTCTTCTTTTTCCCTGGGAGCCGTCTTGATTAACTACCGGAGGCAGCGCAGCCTCATGGGCTTTTTGTGCCTTTACATTACTAAAAATTAATAAAAATAAATGTACAATGGAAAAAATGTAAAATGTTAAAAAAATGTAAATGTGTTACTTGCAAAAATGATGTTTTTTTTTTACTTTTCGTAAATTCAAATTTTCTTCTGTAAATTTGGAATCAAGTTTAGAAACACATTTCTGTACAAAAGAGGAAAAATAATGTTTTATTTATGTAATTTTTGCAATTTTTTTTTTGTTTTAAATAATTTGTTTTATTTACTTAATAAATCTAATCGGAAAATCAAAAATTAGATTCTTTTTAATAAAATTATAAGTATTTTAATCAATTATTTTAGATAAAAAGATTAATTTAGTATCCTTTATTCATTTATTAGGTTTTTAGAATTGATTTTTAACTAACCATCATTAAAAGTAAACAATTTTAGAAAAACATTTTGATTTTGGGTAACTTAAACTCTATTTATTATTATTTTTTGTTCTCACAAGTCACTTGCAAGCAAGTTTTTTATTTATTATTTTAGGTTAAAAGGCCAGAAGCGACTGTTTGCTCCTGTTCGATTTTATATTTTTGCATTTTTGAGACGCCCTGTATGATAACAATCTATTTTCTCATTGTAGTTCATATTTTTTTGACAAGCAGAATTTTTTATCAAGAATGACTTTTTTCGTATCTTTCAATTTTTGGTCCATTTTGTCCTTTTGTTAACCGCATCCGCGAATATATTTTTATATATATATATATATATATATATATATATATATATATATATATATATATATATATATATATATATATATATATATATATATATATATATATATATATATATATATATTCTTCTTTTGAGGGTTTTTCTGTTTCAGCTCATCTGCAAGTTCAGAGAGGACAATACGACTAAGCACACTCATTCTCTATACCATGGGATCAATGTCAGCCCAAATTGTATTTTTTTAATAAGTTAACTTCATGATTTACTGGCTCTAAAGAATTAAGAAAATTTAATAAAGATTAGAAAAGGTATTTAAAATTACGTTATAATATTATAATATCAAATCAAAATTGAAAAATAGTCCGAAGCGGGTAAATACAAACGGTAATTGTCATTGTAAATAATACCTATCCAATGACGAACTGCATTTTTTAGTCCAAATCCATAAAATTTAAGTTTATGAACTTGTTTAGAAGTACCTAAGTTTAACTACTGTATTAGAAGTCTTCTATTAATTCTAATACAATTTAAGGAAAGCAGGATAACATAAAATTAATATCAGAAATCAGAACACCTTTAAAATAATAGTATTAGATTTTACCTATATCTGACGCAAAAAACTCAAAGGTTTAATAGGTAAAATGCATTTATACAGTGTGCAGCTGCTTTGTTGGGTGAATAAAAAATAAAATTTTAATTACAAGAAAATATTTCTAGAGATTTTACTGCAGTTTAGTATTAACACCATTTGAACCCAACCTGTTGTTAGTGATTGTGAAGTAAATGATCATAAATAGTGACATTGACTATGTGTCAATGTAATTAGGATGTTATAAGTAGTAAATATAGTATCATGTAAACAAAAAAAAGTTTAATTAAATAACATTTTTTTAAAATTCTTACCGTAAGTGTTAGTTTTTTATTTTTCGGTGCAGCGAAGCATTGTTGGACGTTACCCATTACACTGAAGCCCACCCACACATCACACAATTTTTTTTAAAACGAGCAAAATAAGCTTAACTTTTCTACAAAAGTATTTAAGATGTTCCTCGAACCAAGACAATTTACAATATGGGATTGTCCGAATAAATTAGCGTTAGCATTCGTCGTCGTATTCGTAATTTTCGAGTTGAATAAATTTTCGGCAAAGTTTGTTGAGCGCAATTTTAAATGCTAGTTTTGTATTTATCAAACCGCGCGTTTATTTTTTGCGGTGACGGACACTAGACTCTCGATCGCGAGCACGCGCATATATTTTCTACGATCGTGATATTACTGGTAAATCACTAACTGAAAACCAGTCGTTGATGACTTCAAATAGTAAAAAGCTGTTTTGTTTCTTATTTTCTTTGCGGCAGTTGCGGTTGACCCATTCAAGATTCAACGGATGTCTAGCGTCTGAGTATCTTAAATTAATAATAATGTGAAAGGATTTAAAAATATATATATTAATAATATTATTTACTTCTTAATTATATTATACTATAATAAAACAATTAGCGTAGGTACGAATTTGTTTGTTGTTTTTTGGACGTATGAAATTTTACAGTCACATCAAGTGAAGGTATAGTCTGTCTCAAAGTATATCGTTATGGCTTTTGACGGACCATACCCCAATAACGATTTTATTACCTATTGTTATTGGGTAAACCCATTTGTTCATAAAGGCAGGGGTGGGCCAGGTATTTCTTGAGTATTAACCATTAGGCATATAAATATTTTGGCTAATATTTTAGTGGCAGTGTTGAAAACCGTTTTTACTGTGCGTTTTGAAAAAGTTGTTTTACGAGAATATAACTATGTCGCGTCGAAATCATTTGTCATTAGATGCAAAACAGGTTGTGAAATATGTGTATGACACTTTAATCAGTAGAGGTCTAATTAAACAAGAAGCTTTAAAAGAAACCTGTCTACTTACAAAAACTCTAATATCATCGATAAGGGATATTATTATTAGTGAAGAATTGAACAAAAGAAAAAACGTAGTGATTTTCAATCTCACCGTATAGACAATAGTGATCAGGACCTAATAAGAAGGAAAATATATTGTCTTTATGAAAGCGGAGTTACTCCTACCTTGGATAAACTGAAAAAGAAGCTAGACGAAGACGAAACCAATATAAATATTAGCCGTGCCACCCTCATAGAGTTGTTTGTAAAATTGGATTTAAATACCGCAAAATAGACAAAAGACAAGTGGTAATGGAATCGCACAGATTACGCACTTTGAGATTTAATTACCTTTAAGAAATTAAAAGACATAGGTTAGAAAACAGATCCATAATTTACCTTGATGAAACATGGTTCGATACACACGACACAGTATCCAAAGGATGGGTTGATTCCAGTCAAAACTGTAATAAAGGAAAACGCATTACCATAATACACGCTGGTTCAGAAGACGAATTTGTCCCAAACTGCTTGCTGTTGTCTGCAAAGAATATTAAGGATTCTAGCTTGGATTATCATGAGGATACAAGTGCAGAACTTTTTGAAAACTGGTTTCAAAATTATCTTTTAAAAAATATTCCAAACAACAGTGTTATTGTCATGGATAACGCAAGCTACCACAGCCGTCTGCTACACAAAGCACCAGCTTCATCAAGTTCAAAAACTAAAATCCAGGAATATTTGTTAGTTTGTTATTTTGAATTCAGGTACAAAAAAACGCAACTTTTGGAAGTCCTAAATTCATATGCAGTTAAAAAACAATATGTATGTGATAATTTGGCTGAACAGGCTGGGCATACTGTCTTACGGCTTCCTCCGTATCACTGTATGTTTAACCCCATAGAGCATTTGTGGAACCAAGTAAAATTAAAGATACTTTAAGTCCCAGTGTTATAAATTTGATAAAAAATGTAAATACTAACTTACCAGTTGAGAACTCTTACATTTCTATCCAAAACAACATAAATCCTATTGTAATTAATCTCAATGATGACTCTGATAGTAAAACAGAATTAGATTTAGATATTTAGATTAAAAATGTAATTATGTATAGATAATGCAGTTATAATTTTATTAAAACTTTGCATATATTTAATTTCTTAATGTAATTTTAAGATTATACTTACCTAAATAAATAAATAATAAATCTTTATATTATTAAAGTCCGTCCCTAATGTTCTATCCTTTAATACCCACCGATCCGCAGTTTTATTGCTGTCGGCAGGTATAATCCATAAATGAAGGCAAGAGCTAACACGGTAACACAGACTATACTACTTCTTACTTTCGGCACATCCTCACAAATTATACATAAAAATCAGGATCTCATTCAATAGGTAGTGCTGGCTATCGACACCTCTTTGCCAATTAACCCCACTTCCTGATCTCCTTATTCCCTTATTAGTTTTTATGAGCCTTCACACGTTATACCGCTACCTACGTTTCCATCTGCAATTTCCAAATATTGTTGTTTTTATCTGTTCTGAGTTTTCATTATGGAAAGCCAACACATGTTCTTTAAAGTCAAAAGGTGTTGTGTTAGATTTTTTTTTATATACATGGCAGCTGCCATTCCTTTCCTAAAAGAACAGGATATTTAAATTTTAATAGATTTAACCGACTTTACCCTTATAGCGGCTCTACACTAGACCGCGAATCGCAGCTGCGAACTTTGGCCGAGATTCGCGCCGGGTCTCTGCAGAATATGGCCGTCTACATTCGTAATGTTCACGGCATAGAATTAAAAGGTATTCTATGGTCTTTGTTTGTCGCGGACCCAAAAGTCGACATCGGTAAGGCCGCGAAGCGCGAACGCCAAGCCGCGAAACCTTCCACACTGGATTTTGCGTTGGCGAGTGTAGAGCCATCCTTAGGTAAACGATAAACATCCGATTAATGTTGATAATTGTTAAGATTTAATTGTTCTTTTAATGTAATACCTTATTTTCGCATCATGTGCATAAGATATAAAAACCTTGTAAACACAAAAAGTAATTCAATTTTAAAAATTGCATAAAGAATTTTTAAAACACGTTTGTTAAAGCAAATGTCCTGTTAAACCCTTATTTCGGTTGGTTTTTAGGAAAATAAGCTAATGATACTTTTTTAAACCTTGGAAGTACAGGGTCTTTGATTATATTTACGTGGCTTCTGGGGCTTTTATTTTTGAAGACAGAAAAAAATGTTTTATATAAAAATTGTAGGATTTTTTCTAGGTTATCTTTTGAAACTATCAGTAAAAAAATATTGCAATAAAAAAATGGAAAAATATAGGCAACTTCAACTTTTTTAAATGAAACACCCTGTATATTATATGCTACAACGAAAGATCTGATTTCAAATATATATACATTGATGATATTTGGATAAACCATTTTTGAGATATTTTAGGTTAAATTATTAATAAATTACAAAAAGTTTCATTTTAGTATCAAGAAAGCCATGGAAAATTGTTATGTTGCTAAATTTGGTGAGGGTTTTCTCTGGACCAATAATGTTTATTTTTGTGATTAAACATTCCTGCTAAAGTAAAGGAAGACTTGTCGGTGAATAGAATTTTATTTAAAAACTTTGGATCCTGCTGCATAAACCTAGCTATTTCCAATGCATACTTAGGTCGGTCCTGCATGTTTTGTTCAGGAAGATTCTGAACAGACATAAATTTATAAGGATAAAATTTGTAAAATTTTAAGGTTAAATAAATTTTATAATCTGTTTTATTAAGTTTAGAAAAGTAGTTAGTGCTAGTCCAATAGAAAATGTATAATAATTATCCTGAAAAAACGAGGATATTCAAAACTTTGTTTTCATTTCGTGCTGCAGTCCTTTTCTTTATTTTAAAGCTTTTTCGTTCAATAAACTTTCTTACTATGTATTTAATAGTATCTATAGATGATACTCGTTGTTAAAGATATAATAACTAATATTTCCTTTGCACTATCGTTGGGCTATCGTCACATTATTATTGTTACCATAAAAAACACGCATATTTTTTTGTTCTTCTGAATAGCCCATCGACAAAAAAGCAATACAAACTACTTTTAATAGTTAAAATGATATATGTTAACTTTGTCAATATCAATACGTAAAATTTATTAAAGCAATTTTATTGTTTTCATAGCTTTCTTGATACTAATATGATTTTTCAATTTATTTATATTTAAGCTTAAATATCTCAAAAATGGTTCATCCAAATATCATCAATGTATATATATTAAATAATAATAAAAATATTTTATTGTATGCATAATATAAGTATATCCATTTAAAAAAGTTAAAGTTGTATATTATTTAATTATATATATATATATATATATATATATATATATATATATATATATATAGATAATATGGAAAAAAAATTACAGGGGGGGGGGGGGGGGGGTTTTTTAAGGGGAAAACAGGGTATTCCATTTAAAAAAGTTAAAGTTGCCTATATTTTTACATTTTTTTATTGCGATATTTTTTTACTGATAATTTCAAAAGATAATATGGAAAAAAACCTACAATTTTTATATAAAACATTTTTTTCTGTGTTTAAAAATAAAAGCCTCAGAAGCCACGTAAATATAATCAAAGACCCTGTACATACAGAGATAAATAATATTTAGGAATTTTAAGATTTTAATATTAGATTTGTTCCTTCAAATGTTTAAATTATTATATTCATTGTAGCTCAGACCAAAAACAGTCGTGGAAACCAAAAGTTATTTTAGAATAGTCAGAATAGACATCTTTTTATTAAGAAAAATAGAAAAATCACATTTTCCTGTTGCTGTAGTTACCATAGTAGATTAATGTCGGCTTTTAGCATTAGCAATATGGAATAAATAAAATTCAGTGTTGTGCCAACCCATATGGCATTTAGGCAAAAGAGTACATATATACATATACAAACAAAAAATTAAATAACCCATTAAATATTTCTTAATTTACTTTACTAGTCACCCGATAATATTTTAAATGCATAATTAAACTGCGACTACGGTTTAGCAATATGCAAAAGAAGGCATCATTTTAAAAATACCTAAAATAAAACAATTCCCGTCTAAATCCTTAAATTTTACGATATCGCCTAGAAATTTAAATAAATATGATTATTATTTAGAAATTGAAGTTGTGGTATTTTTACTTGTGTTTTTAATTCAATTAATTCTGGGCTGGTAAACTAACCTAAACTTTTTGACTGTACATTTTTTTCTGGCGGCGGCTCTGGAAGGCATTTAATAAGAAAAAATACTGCTAATACTTTGACCAAAGACAATTATAGATTTCACTATAGGCACACAAAACAATGCTAAATTTTTGGTAATAGGTTTGGACGTTCGCTTATTCGAGCGAGTGTACATCGAGAAAATACGTATACGCTGCTGTATAAGCGAACATTTTTGCCAAAGCTATATTCTTAGTAACAGTAATTAAGATTATTTCTGTGGAAAATAGGCCAAATATGTTGTAATAATGATAATTAAATTTTTCTTTTGCTGTATATTAATAAAATTTTAATTATGAATTTTTTTACTTTGTGATTTAAAAATAAATTTATAGTTAATGGGATACACGATTTTAAATATGATTTAGAATTTCCAAAATTATATTTTTTATTTTATAACATCTACACATAACAAGAAATTCGGAAATTATACAACAAAAATTAATATTTATTTATTATTGAGAAATCAAACGATCCGATTGATTCTTTTCTACATTCATTTAACAATACATTAATGACAGGTTTTTTTTTAATTAAATAAATTTTATTTTTATTTTATGTCTTGCATATCGTGTTGTTGTTTTTACGCTGTTTTCTCTGTAGTGTTAATAATAAGACATTAAAATGTGAATTCTTGCTTTCGTTTTTTAGATGTGATTATGAAAATTTTTAGAAATATTTGTCAATGGTATAATTTCTTCTGAACTGGTCTATAACAATGTGTTCATTTTTTTATAACATTTTTTTGTCAAATTCGAAAGCCTTATGTTTAATTTTAAACTGACAGTCATAAGAGAGACATATATAGATTTAAAGTAAAAATTTTCATAATTAAAATGTTATTATCCTACAGCAAAAAAAAATCATTATTATTACACCGAATTTGGCCTAGTTGCTACATAAATAGTTCCTAGTTACTGTTACCATTGTTATAGCTTTGGCAACAGTGTTCGTTTATATAGCAGCGTGTGAACCTATTTTCTCCTGATGGACACTCGCTTAAGTAAGCGAGCGTCCAATAGTCCGAACCTATTACCAAAAATTTAGCATTGTTTTGTACGTCTGTAGTGAAAAACATAATTGTCTTTGCTTTGGCCAAGTTTCTCATTGACATTTTTCCTCCTTTTGCTTCCATCCGTCATATGTCACGTGTTTTATTATGAGATCATCTGCTCCTCTCTCATCGGAGATTTCAATGCCGAACTCTGCCTTTGTAATAAAAGGTTTTATGGACATCACATACCTACAGCTTAGCAAAAATATCAAATATGCTTTGCTACTTATTCATACATGTATACACGTGCCAAATTTTATCACGATTAATTTTGTGGTTGTATATTTTTATACGTGTTTTAACGCATTGTTATAAATATGGATTTAATAACTTCTGGTTAATGATTTAAAAAGTAAAGCGGGTTGCCTTGCAAATTCATCATAATGAGTTTATTATAAAAAATAATAACCGTTTTATTATAAAATAATGCAGTTTAGATTTGAGGCAGAAATTAATGTTTAAAAGTTTAGCAGATAAATAAATTAAATTGTTCAAAGAAAAATTATTATTATTATTAAATTTCATAAAAATTTATTGTAGCTCAGACCAAAAACAGTCGTGGTATCCAAATGCAATTTAAGAGTAGTGAAGACCGACATCTTTTTATTAAGAAAAAATAGATCAGGATAGGCCAAAGGAGGGCCTTATAACTCAAAAATATGGGGTATATTCGCAAAAAAACTAACTTCGAATTTGAGATCAGCGCCCCAAAAGATCCTCGTATGCCAAATTTCATTAAAATCGTCGATGGTTCCGGTAAGTAAAAAATTAACTAAAAACAGTGCCCAATACCAAACCCGGTTTAGTTTGTAGGCAATTTTATAGAATACGAATATATACTTAAAATAGAATGTACCAAAACTGCAGTTTAAGTATTATTAGTGTATAGCTTAAAAGGTTATACCCAACAAAAAAATAATTACTTTGCATCTTCATCAAAATGAATACAAGAGAACAAATGATAATGTTACTTAAAAAAACGCATGATAAAATGTACCCATTGTCATAAAGTAAATTTAATGAACTTTACTACAAAAAATTTCTAGCTAGTCGCATGAAATCAAGATTTTTATCAAATAATAAAGAGTTGTTAAATTCTTTCATTATGTTCTCAGTATACGGTATGACAACAAATCTGCTGCTTTTGTAAGATATCGAGCCCGCCTAGAAAATACTTTTGATGCTAGTTGAGAGACAACCAAACGCCAAAAAACTAAGGATCTACGAAAAAATAAATCACTTTTAAAGCTGGGTTATACAACTTCAATGAGTTTAAGAACATCTGGAAAAGTCGTTGCCTTAAAATGAGTTGCGGATATTATACGTTAACCAAGGCAAGCATTTAAATATAAAATAGCTTAATTGTTCCTTTGAAAACAATCGTGTAAATAAGATGTATGATAAAGAAGCGTTATCACCTATAGTGAAAGCAAAATTCACAAGCCATCAGGTCGGGGGTCTAAGTATACTAGTAACTAAAGTATAGTGTACAAGATATATCTATGCAAATCTTGATTACAACACGGATAATAGATCGTATTTTCTTAACTATCTTAAAGGAGTAGCATATTTTATCCTAAATATTATTAGAATTTTTATTTTACAGAAATGTAACCATTTAAAGACTGACATTTTTGACTAATTGTAAAGCCTAAACTTTACAAGTTGTAATAAAATAAGTTTTTTTATATTGCTTGTATTTTTGGCTTCACCGGAGAAAAGTTTTGGATTTTTTTGTAAACATCAGGAATCCTTGTTTACTCGGAAATATTTTTATTTATTGATCACTCCTTTAAATAACGTCGTCTAAAACAGTGACTAAGCAAAATGTACGTTATTGGTCAGACACAAATCATCATGTTTCGAGAGGGCCACATCAAACTCCAGAAACAATTAACCTATGGGCAGGTATTTTGGGTGATCATATCGTAGGTCCAATTATAAAGGAAAATTTAACCGGGCAACGGTAATTAGATATGCTTCGAAATCGTATCCACCCAAGGAAGTTTAAAGGTGTATGGAAGCCCAATACTGTAGAACAAAATTGTCCAGGCGTGCAGGGCAGCGGGAATAGGGGGGTTGGCCCCGCGGAATTTGCGTAATGAATAGTAGTCAGGGCGTTTCCAATTCTTGTTACTATCTATAAAATTGACGTCATCAAATGTCAGATTCAAACATTCACTGTTTTTTTTTATTTTTTCCACAAAATTGTTGGTTATTAAAGGATACTACTATAGAATATTTAAAATTATTGTGTAATATTGGATTTTATATCATCTGATATAATATGGAAAGAATAGATGGCGCCACTTTACTGCCTTCTATTTAAATGGCCGATATTTTTGGAAGTTTTTTATTTTTACCAAAAATCTTTGTAAATAAATAAAAAAAGATTTTTTAAAATAAATTTCAAACATTGTATGATAGTATTATGTACTTATCACCAATTTTGTGATAAAAGAAGGGCAAGATAGTGTAAATGAGTTTAATCTAATCCTAAGATTCTGGTTGTACATTAAAAGTGAAAATTTTTATAACTCTTTTAGGCATATACTTTTCACTAATAACAAACATTCATGAGACAGAATAACAGTGGTTAAAAATGTTTAGTAACCTTTGGTACCTGAGTATCCATTGTAACAGTATCCGTTAAATATTATGTGTGTACAGTATGTCGAGCTTAAAAAGTTGATAATGCAAGATTAAGAAACCAAAAATCTAATTTATTTTTAAACAAATGGTATTGTCTCGAAAGTTGCCTCCTCTCCGATTTTGATCAAATTTGGTATACAGGGGTTTTTTGAGGTGCTGATTACAAATCTGAAAAAATATCTTTTCGGCAACGTTTCGTTTCCGAGATCTTCATCATCAAAGTTGAAAATTAAACTAACCTCATTTTCACTATATTCTCCCTTCTTTTTGTACACAATTCTTGATTTTTACACTAAAGTGGCACACAATATTTTATAAACACCTTTTAAAACCATGTATTTTTATTTATATTACATTTTTTTTCATTAAATTGCGAACTTTTAAATTCAAAGGCAGCAGCCATATTTGCTTAAAAAATAAAAGTGTAAAAAAGGTGTAAAATAAACATAAAAACAAGTTTTTAAAAGGTGTTTGTGAAATATTGTGTGCCAATTTAGTGTAAAAATCAAGAATTTTTTGCAAAAAGAAGGAGGAATAGTGTAAATAAGGTTAGTTTGATTTTCAATTTTGATGATGAATATCTCGAAAACAAAACATTGCCGAATTTTTTTTTCAGATTCGTAATCAGCGCCCCAAAAAACCCTGTATACCAAATTTGGTCAAAATCGGAGAGGAGGCAACTTTCGAGACAATTACCAAACAAATACAGAAAAAGCAAAAAGGAACTTTAACATAAAATTGTACTTCCTTTCATTCATTCATTCCTGTATATATTAAAATTTGCCTGGTCTGCCCAGTAATTAATAATTTTGATCCTTTAAAAGAGTGTACTAAATTATTAAATTAAATAAAAGTACCTAAATGTAAACCTTATTTCTTTTTAATAATCCACAGAAATACACAAACATTGTGGAAATCATGTAAAAGATAGTTAAGATTGCCTTACTTTTCTCACTAATATTTCCTATGAAATTTTTATTTTCTATTATTCATAATTGATATATTATTATTTATTCGGTTACCTAACGTTACGTCTTATAAGAAGCACCTAATTTAAATATAAGAAATACTTACCTAAAGTTAAAAAGACGGGTATATACCCTTGGATTTGCAAGACAAAACCATACAACCTCTAGTCATTTTGTTACGATATTATAAGTAACAAACAATAAATACAAAATTAAAGTCACAATTTAATAAACACTAATCACTAAAATAAGAAGATTTTTATCAATCCAAAAAACGGTACTCCGGCTTTCACACTGATTTATCAGTGTGGAAGAAGGCAACACATTAAATTATTTCGTGGAATTTTGTTATTGCGCAGAATCGGCGGGGCCAACTCTGACAGTTATTTTCATACTGGGCTGGACATTTTTTGATCGAATGGGTCATAGCATTGGGCTTCCATACACCTTTAAACTTCCTTGTATCCACCCCCTGATTCAAGAAATAGTCCAGGCAAACCCACATGAATTTACCATGGATGTAACATACCAACAAGATGGTGCACCTTCTTACTACTACAGGCCTGTTCGAAAATGGCTTGACGAAAATTATCCCGACTTAGAATGACCTGCTAGGTCACCTGATATAACACCCCTTGACTTTTTTGTGGGGGTACATAAAATCTAAGGTGTACGATACGCAGCTACTTATAAATAGAATAAGAGATGTGTGTGGCAGTATTACCCTGAAAATTTTAAATAATATTAGGAGTGAATTCCGAAACCGACTTTTTTATTGTTAAGATGTGAACGGTGATCATTTTAAGCAATTGTTAAAATAGTTACAAGGTAAGTAAGGTTCTGTTGCAATTAATAGTTTTTTTTTGTCATTTACTTGTAAATTATTTAAGCTAAATTTTAAACGCTTGTAAGGCTGGAACGACTAGGCCGAAGGGCCGAAAAGGGGTTTAAAACGAAGTACTTTATGACTCCCTCTCTTTTATTTGAAAAAAAGCTGATAGTGCCCTCTTGGCACTAGATCAAGCCACCACAATAATTTTTACGTCAAAATGTAGTTTTAGTGATACCCTCTTATGGTACGTTCCACAATAATTCGTTGATTTCTCGTTTTACCTGCTACTGTTAGTCGTAAAACTTAATATACTTTGGGTACCCGCATGTAGATCCGAACTTAAAATTCTCTTTATTTATTATTGTACCTACTTTTTGGTATATTATGTAGCTTGTAGGCAAATTGCAGGTGTTGGATATAAAGCAGTGTCCTTTCGTCTTAATGTATCAGTCGTTTGGAGTTTGTCAAGATATTTTCGTGTGTGTTATTGAGCATCCAAAATAGCTAACCTAAACTATTAATATTACTAGGTAATCAGGACCTGTACCCTTTTAAAAGGTGCGGTGCCTACACAATAGATATTTGTCAGGCAACCTATTTATCGTCGGGTTTTTCACTGAGGGTTGTAATTTAAATTTTATTGCGGTCAAGAAATTAACGAATTATTGTGAAACGTACCATACCTAAATTTTACCCGACCTCGATATCTTGTTCCGTTCAAATGTTAAGGGGATGGTAAGGTCTTTTAAAACCCGCACTGTTGCCGGGTAATTAGCTCATCACAATGACGAAAATATATTTTTTTTTTGGTAAAATATAAAATTCATGTTTCCTTTGTTATGCTAAAGAATTCCTTTTTTATAAATCTATCTGATTCCTACAAAAATAGAATAATTTTTAAAAATTAAACATTGGCTGTATTTTTACGTTCTACACCATAAGGTCACCAAAGTTTTTTTGTCGCGTGGACCATTTGTCATGATTTTTGCTTTTATTCATCCACTTCAAATATGTTTTCCACAACTGTTATAGATCCCTTGCAGGTCGTAGTTTATCCCTTTGGGCATTATCGGACTATGAGATGATAATGATAAGCTCTGAATTTGTTTCACCTTGTATAATGCTAGCCTGCTGTTCATGTGAATTTTATTTTGGTACTGGAATTTAAGATTTTTTAAAACGTCAAAGTATCGTTAAGAATTAACTAAAATATACTGTACAAGATAGATCTATGCAAATTCAATAACTGTGTAAATTCATTTATCTTAAGGATCCACCTACACGTTAGACTACATGACGGTTTAACATAGGGTAATAGTTATTTCATTTGCATAATCAACAAACACTTGAAAGATGAGTTATCTCAAAAGGTATTTTAATGATTTGTTGTGGTTCTTAATTTACCTTGACGAATTTCATATAGTCACACCCTTTTAAGTTGGAGATTAACAAGGTGAGTAAAAAATACTATAAATGAATAGTATTGTGAGCAGTGGCGGCTGGTCCATAAGGGCGAAAGTGCTGTAGCCTTCCTAGAAAAAATATATACAGTGTGTCCAAAATAAGGATCCTAAGCATGGGAATCTCAGTACCTGTTGGAGATACATCTTAGGTTAACTTAGGAAAAAGTTGTATTCTTTAAAGCTTATTAACATGTCGTTTAAAAACTTTAAAAAATTTCATGGTCTGCTAAGATATTTGGGAAAACGTGAATTTGACAATATCGATTTTATTTTTTTTTTCTTACTTTATTTGAAGAGATATAACAAAAACTAATAACACTTTTCCATTGGCACTTTAACGGCCGAGTGATGATCGCGTTGTTAAATTTAGCAATGGACTTAGCAATTGTTAAAAGTTAACAACGGTTTAGAATGTTTAACAAAACGTCATTGTCAGTTGTATTCAATGATTTTAGTAGGTAACCTGTTAAAATCTGACATTTTGTTAAACATTCTAATTCGTTGTTAACTTTTAACAATTGCTAAGTCCATTGCTAAATTTAACAACGCGATCATCAGTCGGCCGTTAAGGTACTACATGATGGTATTTTTAGATTTTATATCCGACGTTTCGTTTTCAAGAAACCATCATCAAGTTTTTCTTTTTTTTCTATGGCCCGAAAAAAATTACACCCTGTATTTGATACAGTTTTTTATTACAAATTCAACGACGTATCATATGTCATATTGTTTTTAGTTGCTATTTTTTAAACGTATTTTTAAGTAGGCGTTGCAAACAAATGCTTTGACATAAATACCTGTCACCGAATCTGTCACATATTATTAATATCATGATAAAATAGTTATTGTCGTTGTTGTTACCCTGTTTGTCGAGTTGTTTTTAGAGTAATTGTCGTTATTGTTACTGTTGTCGTTATTATTGTTTATTGTTAAATAGTTATGCTACATTTTTGTCCGAGTAATGATCGCGTTGTTAAATTTAGCAATGGACTTAGCAATTGTTAAACGTTAACAACGGTTTAGAATGTTTAACAAAATGTCAGATTTTGACAGGTTGCCTAATAAAATCATTAAATAACACTGACAATGACGTTTTGTTAAACATTCTAAACCGTTGTTAACTTTTAACAATTGCTAAGTCCATTGCTAAATTTAACAACGCGATCATCACTCGGCCGTTTATGTCACAAAAATACTATAAATATAGCAGCAATGTATCTTAATACATATGCAGAAAGAAAGCAGCCATTTAAGTCCATTTTCTTACAGCTGCCTTGAAATTTAAAAGAATATGGTTTCTTTAAAAAGCCTGTTTTATCTTGAAAAAAGGGATCTTTAGAAGAAAGCCAAAATAATGTTTTACAAGCAGTTATTGAGAACCTTGAGATATCAACTGTGTAAATCGAAGATAATGTAGGAGTAGCCAAATCTACAGCTTAATATATTTTGCGTAAAAATAAATATCACCCCTATAAATTTAGGATTTGCCAAGAACTTAAACCAGGGGATTTCGAACGGCGCCGGCATTTTTGAGAGTGGTATACACGGGCGTGTAAAGAAAATTTGTTTTTTTTCAAACATAATATGTTCCGACGAAAGTATGGTCACTAATAATGGTATCTTCAACCGCTGCAATACGCATTACTGGGCTTAACAATATCCGCGTGTTAAGAAAATATCGAGAAATTTATTTACCATTATTTATTAAACGCAGAACGATACTTACATTTATTACAAATTGATTTAGAAGACTGTCTAGATAATTTACCTCTGGCACAGGTCAATAGCTGTTGGTTTTAAGAAGACGGTGCTCCTGCACATAATTCTAGGCAAGTTTGGGAGTATCTTTCGCAACGATTTCCTGGAAAGATTGGAACCCCTAGTAAATTATCTTGCCAGCGCGATCCCCGGACATATCACATATAAGGTTGTGTTAAAAACCGAGTTTACCAATATTCTTTTGAATCTGAACAGCAGTTACGAGAATGTGTAACGGCCGCATTTAACAGTATGACACCAGAGATGTTGCCTGACACTCAGTCTAAGTCGCTGGAATTCGCGCCATATACAGGAGGGCAAAATGAACGTAATGATTTAAATGCTGTATAACTTTTTTATTAGTTAATACATTTTTAATATTATTTCATAAAAATGCATCCTGTAATATAAGAAATTATTTAAGCCTAACGTAAAAAATGACATATCGCAGGTGTCGCCCTGCTTTACAATGTCATACCCATTTCAACACGTTTCATAACTTTCCGCAAAATGTGTCTTTGTAAATGTCATACCTTAGTTAAGGGATGGTTTGTGGCTTATTAATTTAGACTCTCTCCTTTAAATAGCCCTAAAGAAAAAAGTCTGGAGCGGTCAAATGAATTGCGATTGTCTCTAGCTTTTTGCTGTAACGCAACAGCATAATCTGGTAGTCTGTCGGCTTTATTTCTTGCATCAGCTAAATTTTATGGGGAAACATGTGCAATGTAGCCAAAATTTTTTAAAGAAACCTCTTTGATAAACAAAGTTGTGCCGAAGGTCTCCTCCTTGATGTGTCAGGACTCTTCCGCTCGTCCGTACGTTAAATTGACCGGTACGCTGTACGTGGACCTCCAGCACCAGAAAGATTTCTTACTTAACCTTGTTGCTAAAGACTCGCGGCAGATGATGCAGTTCTTTCGTTCCTTGCTTACGAGTTATTTCAAAAGTAAGTAACGTTACGTTTCGTTCTAGTAAAATAACGTTCTAAAAAAACGTTACCCAAATAACAACCCAACCTGCAGCCGTTGAGTCGTATTTGCCCCCGGCGCCGGCGAGCTATTTTATACGGGATTTAACCAAGGAAGTTTGAAGGTTTAAGCCCAGTGCTGTAGAACAATTTTGTCCACGAGTGCAGTACAAAAAAGGCAAGCGGATATAGGAGAAAAGATCCTGAAGAGTTTGCGCAATAAATAGTACAGTCAGGTCTGGACTTCTATAATTCTTTTTTACCATGTATAAAGTTCACATCATCAAATGTCCAATTTAAACTAACTACACTTTCACTGTTTTTTTTTATTCTTTGCACAGCATTGTTGGCTTTTAAACGAAACTATTATAGAATATTTAAAATTATTTAATATAATTATATCACTGCGTTTTTTTGTTAAATATTAAATTTAATATAATTTGCTTTAATATGGAAAAAATAGATGCCGCCACTTTACAACCTTCTGTTTAAATGGTCAATATTTCTGGGGGTTTTGTATTTTTACCAAAAATCTTGATAAAATAAATGAAAACACGAATATTTTTGATAAATTTAAAACACTATATGATAGTTTAGTGTACTTATCACCAATTTTGTGAAAAGGGCAAGATAGTGGTAACGAGTTTAATTTAATTTTCATACAGTTTGTTTGATATCCAGAAATAGTGTACACTAGGTTACACTTTTTTTATGGAAGGTGTCTTTTAGGACCACGTAGGTAGAAAAAGTGTAAAATAGTGTAAAATATTTCTAAATAACAAACAGATCTATATTTAATGATCGATATCTCGATAATAAAATGTCGAAAAAAACTTACTTTAGGTTTGTAATCAGCGCCTCCGTTAAAAAAACATCGAAATCGGCGAGAGTCAAGAATATTGTTTCAATTTATAATTTGTATAAAAGAACAATAATATAAATTTATACATGTTGATTTTACATCCCAAAAAAGTTGGTCCCCACTTTCACATTATTACCTATAAATTAATTTAATTGTTAGAAGAAATCAATTTAAAAAAATAATAACCCAGAGGGTCCACGCAGCACGCAGGTACGTAACCGCCTAGGCTATTTCGTTGCTGGCGCTGAGAAAATATTTCTAACATAAGCTGAGTCTAAAAATTTGTTGATTTCGCGTTTTACCTGCTACTGTTAGTTGTAAAACTCAATAAACTTTGGGTACCCGCATGTAGGTCCAGACTTAAAATTTTCTTGATTTATTATTGTACCTACTTTTTGGTATATTATGTGGGTTAAAGGCAAATTGCAGGTGTTTAATATAAAGCAGAGTCTTTTTATCTTAGTTCATCAGTCGTTTGGAGTTTGTCAAGGTATTTTCGTGTGTGTTATTGAGCATCCAAAATAGCTAACCTAAACTATTGATATTAGTAGGTATGGTATATGCCACAATAATTTGAGGATTTTTCGACCGCAATAAAATTTAAATGGCAACCCTCAGTGGAAAACACAGCCATAAATAAGTTGCCTGACAAATATTCATTGTGTAGGCACCGCACCTTTTGAAAGGGTACAGGTCTTGATTACCTCTTCTTTTACTAACCTAATCATTCATCACATCATAACATTTTTTTTAACAAGTCGAATTTTTCTCGAATTTTTAAAAAGAATTCAGTGAAAATTCACGACTGACTGACTTCATGTAAAGGAACATAGTCCAGTGCTTTGCCAGTCAAAAATTGTCATGCGCAGCCCCGACCTCGAATGGACAACTTTTATCTTCGCGTCTTCCATGCCATCCGCGCCGAGTCGCCCATCTCTCCCTAACAAAAATTGATTGTCCTCAGTACGGCTCGTTTTATTTTGTCCTATTTTAGTTTAATTCATTATGCAGTATTTTAAATGGACCCCAAATTTAGCGCTGTTCCAAATAGGATCGAATACGCTTTACCAAAAGTTAGAGGTTCTCAATGCTTGAAAATATTATTTTTGTAGGAAATTGTACACACAACACATGGGGTGTGTTCGTTATTCAGTTATATTTTACACTATTTTACACATTTTGGACCCACCTAGTCCTAACATACACCTTCCATAAGGGCGATTACGAAAAAAAGAATAAAATAGTGTACACTATTTCTTAATAACAAACAGACCTAGTAAACTTTCAAAAATCAATATCTTTTTAACAAAACGGTAAAAAAATTCAGTTTTTTTTAAAGTTTTCTAATACTTTAATTTATATTGTATTAGTTTTAATTAGTTAGAAATAATTGGTTCGGGTGTAAATGAAATCAAACAATAATAAATCTTACTTTGTGTTGTTTATTTTCGTATTATAGACTTATAGTAAAATGTTTAACTGACCATTAATTGAAAAAAGGTATGAAATATACTTCAAATATTTACATGTATGTTACTGAGATCGCTGGAAAATTCAATGGAATATAATTACAAAATCTTAATAGTTGACAGAACCAAAACAACAGTGGGGTGTAAAAGTGGTCCAACAATATTCGTACATTACCTACAGAGCGCCCGTTAAGACCAGAAATAACCCAAACATAATATTAAAACAAGCTTTATACACAAGTTTAAGTATATCCTAAACACTATGATTTGAGGTAAAATTTAAAAAAAATCATTACCAGTGTTCTATTTGAAAAAATAATGTCACAGATTTTGGCTTAGTTTAAACTGAAACTATGTCAAAAAATAGTACTCAAGATTTACGAAAATTTGTGTATAATTTTGATGCGTAATTTCTAGATTTTGCGCTAAAGCCTCGTTTTAGTGAGGCCAACCAATGTAAGATATATCCAACATTTCACCAAATTAAAGAGTCTAAAGGTATTGATATATGATGCGCACTCAGAAACGTAGGAATATTATTGGTTAATAATAACACACTAACCTACAGTAACCCAAGATCGAGACAGATTATGATAAAGAATATTTAAAATTTATATAGGGTATAATTTAATCCGCCACCAAATTATTCTTTTTTGTTTTCGCATAAGTTGAAATCAAAAACACATTTTACCCAAATTTTTTTATTACCTTTTTTTTTCAAATGCCTCCACCAGAAATGGTGGTGAAGGAAAAAAATGGCTCATCGTGTGCAAAAGAATCACAAAAAATAACATTTTAGACTTTACAAGTACGTTTCTCTTAAAAAAAAATATTTTTTATTTTTCTTAACCAACCAAAATGCGAATGTACACTTATAATTAACAGAGGCGCATTTAAACTTTCACTCACTTTTTACTACAGACCTTCTGTTACGTTACTCATATTATCTGATTTTGACGTATTAGCTTTTTTTCTTTAATATATGTGTTTTGTCGATACCAAAAAAAATATATAACCAATATGACCCCGTCATCGAAAAATTGCGTTACTGCACGTTATTGTGAATAATACAAACGGTACAATACGGTTTACTATGACATAATAAAGTTACTTATTTTTTTATAATAAGTAAGTAGGTACCCAAATATATATACAAACTAATCCAGTACCATACAAGATTGGTACGAAAAAACATTTGCTGAATCTTTCATTAAAAAATAACCATTTGGCAAATTGTTCAGCAGTCATAAAATAAATAAAATTATACAAAAAATATTTTATATGGAATGTTAGCAACAATGTTGGCTATAGGCCTTAAACTGTTAAAAATATAAGCAAATTACCCAAAGAAAACTTTTTGTGAATCGATGAGTCATTTTCTAATATTCATTAAAGGAATAAAAAAATGTTTTTAGGTTCTAATTGTTGTCTTTTTCTGATTGTGCACTATCGTTTTTTCATAAGTCCAAAGTGTCTAATCGGAACTAATCAAAATATAAAAAATGTAGTCATTTTTTTAATAAATGTCTTGTAACTTCTTGGGTATAGGTTTTTGTAGTTATTAAAATGACTTATTTTCTTAACGTTTCGCCCATCGCAGGCCCATCAGGCTGGGCTTTACCTAAAGATGGCTTTACAAAATAAAGACCTCCTTTAAAAAACCCACCATGATGGGCGAAACATTAATTAAAATTACAAGATATTTTATAAGGTATATGGTTTTAAGAAACAAAACAATATATATATATATATATATATATATATATATATATATATATATATATATATATATATATATATATATATATATATAGGTGCCACAGATTCGAGTGCATGCATGGGGATCTCGAAACCGTAAGAGATACGAAGTCGGTTAAATATGGCAAGTTGCGCATTTAGGTGCCAACAACATGCCGATTAGAAAGTTGTAAAATTCCGAGTACTTCCGGAGATATCCGGAAAAAACCGAAATTTGCTCATTTCGTTTTTATTTTTTCTGCGTTATTTAAAGAGATATGGAAAAACAAAAGACACTTTCTTATGGCCACTTTTTAAGCTTCTATAATCAGCGTTAAGAGATTTTTGTACGACGTTTGTTTCGTTAGACCCTCATCCACTTTATTTTTTAAATACGGACCTAGGTTTTTATTTAATTTTTTTGAACTCTTATTATCCCAATTACAAAAATGTATAACACTTAATATTTATTAACAAATATGGAACGCCCCTATAAGAAATGATGTGCGTTCCTTGTCTTACTCATTGTCTCTTATGGAAAATATGTTTATTTAACAGAAAAATATTAAGTGTTATACATCATTGTAATTGGCATTTTAACTGCTTCAAAAAAATGCAATAAACAATTAAGTGCCGCATTTAAAAAAATAAAGTTGATGATGGTCTAACGAAAACGAAACGTCGTACGGAAAATATCTTAACGCTGTTTTGTAGACCTTAAAAAGTGGCCATGAGAAAGTGTCTTTTGTTTTCCATATCTCTTTAAATAACGTCAGAAAAAAATTAAAACCAAATCAGCAAATTTCGGTTTTTTCCGGATATCTCCGGAAGTACTCGGAATTTTACAAATGTCTACTCGGCATGGTATTAGGCACCTAAATGCGCAACTTTGCCATAATTTAACCGACTTCGTATCTCTTACGGTTTCCGAGATCCCCATGCATGCACTCGAATCTGTGGCACCCTGTATATATATATATATATATATATATATATATATATATATATATATATATATATATATATATATATATATATATATATATATATATATATATATATATATATATATATATATATATATATACATATACATGCATATACATACATATACATTTTTTTAATCATTTCATTTCTTGCCATAATACATTAAGTAAGCAGTAACTGCTAACATTCCAATATTTTTAAAATTTCTTGATCGCATACACAAAAACATTGTACAATTTTAAAACCTAATTTGCTAGTGACCTTAAAATCCAGACAATTAAAAAAATTGCTAATAAAATAAAATGACAAATTATTTACAATTGAAATTAAAATAAAAATAGACACTAGGTAGTCTATCAGGACCAGAATATTAATTAAAAAACTCGGCTAACCCTACTTATGATATCTCAAGACGGTAGAATAACAAAAAAGCTTAGGCCCGGTTCTACAATGCAACTTAAACTATGTTCTCAGTGAATATCTGCTGATACTTGAACCTGCCCATTTAAAATATATTGCTGTCACTTTTGGCATTTACCTGATTTTAATAGCCCGCTTCAATTACCAATCGAGTTCAACTGAACCACAGCTTAAATAGCTATTGTACAACAGGGCCTTAGTAGCTAAATATGCCAACCCTCGGTGACCAAAAGTTGGTATTACTCGTTGGACTACGTAAGAAATATGCACAAATTAATTTATTATCTTAAACTGTTCAACAGTTTGAGATTATATATAGTAGCCAGTAAAAAAAATTGTGTTTTTAAAACAACTATTTATGTTTTTTTATTGTAATAACATTATTAAGATTAAACATTTTAATATGTTTTTTTTGTAATTTTATGACAGCCCACAAAGGTTTGTATGGAGCCTAAATACGTACCGTGGGTGCCAGGTTTTTAGACGTTTAACCCTTTTAATCTCCCCGTTTCGTCAACATTGTACAAGCACCGAAACATGTAGATGTAGCATTTCAGTTTTATAATATAATATAAATACTATTTAAAAAACACAACTTGCACCAATACGACCGACTAGCGTACCCGACGTATACAAGGTAAAAAAATAGACCACTATTACCTTAAAAGTTATGACGTTTGTTTACGTTAAGTGGTCAATTAGGATCCTTTACTGCGTTGCCAAATTACCTTTTTCACTAAAGTGCTTAAATTTTACTTTTAAACTACCCTAGACGATTTTTTGCATTTTATAAAAAAACTTGGTGCGAAATATGTACAACATATTACAAAAAACTGTGATGGTTACTTATCACTGTATAATTTACTTTTCTTTTGTCTTTTTCTTATGCCCAGGGCTGTATTTAGGCGGTGGCGAGATGGGCGCCCGCCAAGGGCTCACCTACCCGGGGAGCGCAAAATCGGCTATAAAAAATGTTTTTGTTTCATCCGTTGTCAGTACCGGAGTCATATTATTATTATTTTTTTATTGACATAATTATTCAAATAAATAAATTATACTCCAATATTTTTATAACAAATTTTCAACTTGGATACTTAATTTAATTATTTTTAATATATTCAGACTGAAAAAATGTTTCAATTATCAATCAATTTATCCTGATACCTACAGCTGGAGATAAATTAGTATTTTATAAATTGGAGGCAGCAATAATTCTTTCTTTTCATCCGTAAATAAGGATGTATAGTAAATTTACATTCCACTTTTTTTAGTCAGATACACACAGTTCTTTTATATAAATCATGTCTCTTTAAATAGTAAGCTAATATTTTCATATAAAAAAAAATATAGAATTTGACACAAATTTCACCACAAAATTGGTATTTTAAAGAAAAGAAATTCTCGGTTTATTAAACTTTAAACCTACAACTTTGCACTTTAATTTTGTAAAATTTCCAGGGAATAACCCCCGGAATCCACGTTTTCGTTGGGATGTACTCCATACTCCCGGTGTGTGAAGGGGGGCGCAAATGTTAAGCCTCGCCAAGAGCGCGGCTATACCTAGATACGGCCCTGCTCATGCCTTGTAAGTTTCTAAAAGTACCAGGTTATGCCTACATAAAAAATAATATAGTTTTTTTCTAATAAAAAGTCAAGTATGTAAGAGATAAAATGACAAAAAAAAAACGTTTATATAAAACGTTTTATTTATTCTAAAAATTTAAATAGCTTTTTACAAATTCGTTAAAAACTTAAAATAGTAATGTCATGTCGACACAAAAAGTCATTGTGCAAAGGAAAAAATGTCTACACCAAAATATGTAACATTAGGAATGTATATTACTTAAAATTTCAAGTTTTGGGTCATTTCTGCATTTTCCCCGATATTTAGGAAAGTAAGATTAATATGGCAACACTGTAGATAACACATAATTGATTTTTAAGAAAGATAGCTAAGTATAAATTACCTAACTTCATAAGATATTTTTTCCGAAATAATAATAGTGGCCAATTAAAAGTATACCATCCTGTACAAAACACGATGCCGTCCTCGATAGACTACCATAAAATATTGTTAAAAATTGGCTATTTAAACATACTTGTTACAATTAATTGTTCACAGTCTCTATTTATCTCATTGCACACTTAGAAACCACACGTAATACACTAATCTACTTGTGAAGTTGGCAATGTTTCGTAACATTTTTTTCTACTACGGGTTTTGTAATAGAGCTGCACATTATTACATATTTAATAGCTATTCACAGTCTTTATCCCTAAAGTAGAGTCTTAAACATTTACTACCAAGATCAGCAATACTTGGTGCATTTTTAAAGCAGTCCTTCATCCCAAAATTGGGGTAAAATAAAAAAAAAGAGCTAAGGAATAAAAACATACATATTTTCGATTATTATACAAAAAGTTTTGGACAAATTGGAAACATTGTTCGGTTTTTTAACGAGATTGGAGTCTTATCCCATCGCCCTTTACCTTTCAAAATAGCTGCGGTTTTGCAGGTATAGCAGGGCATGCAAATAACGCATTTATTTGGATTATGCACATTAGCACATTTTTAAAAACACTAAATTCATTTAAACTTAAAAGTGTATTTTCTTAATAAAGAAACACTTTAAAATAAGCTAGGACCTCCTGGTTTATATATTCGGCATGTGTTGCTTCCATACTAAAATACAGGGTGTTTTCTAATTGAATGTCAATATTTAAGGAGGATTTTTGGGTTTATTTTAAGAAGAAAACTTCATATGAACGTATGTTCTAAACGTCTTAACTTTTGTGATACAGGGTGATAAAATTTTCAAAAATTAATTATTTATTATTAATATCTGTAATACCACCTTAAATATTTTAATGAAATTTAACCTACATGTACTATGTATCAGGAAGCATTTTTTAGTGGACCACATTTTTTTAAATTTGCCCCAGTGGCGTTCGTACGGAATTTGACCCGCCGGCAGACATTGATGGTTTGCCACTTATTTCTCTTAAATAAAAATTATTTTAAAAATCCCCAATCATTTCTAACCAAAGTTCATTACTTGATTTTTCAATCCGATGCACTGTTTTCGCTTAAAAAAATAAAAACCGTTTCTCTGCACAATCATAACAATATGGGTAAACAATATCATCAGGTAGAGAAATATCTAGATTTAATTTTTTTAGGTGAAAACCGTGCTACGGACGGATCAAGAAATGAAATCTGTTTATAATTTTTTAAATCCGACGTACGATTTTCACCTAGAAAAATTAAATCCCTATAATACTCTGCATGGTGATATTGTTATGATCATGCAAAGAAACGGTTATTATTTTTTTAAGCGGAAACCGTGCATCGGATTGAAAAAAATAAGTGATCAACTTTGCTTAAAAATGATTGGGGATTTCAAAAATATTTTTTATTTTAAGATAACTCAGTTGCGTACCATTAATGTCTGGTGGAAATAAAAAAAATGTGGTACAGTAAAAATTGCCTCTTGATACATAGTACATATATGTCGAATTTCATTAAAACATCTAAAGTGGTATTACAGATATTATTAATAAATGATTTATTTTTAAAAATTTTACCACCCGTATCTCAAAAGTTAAGACGTTTAGACATACGTTCATTCTTCTTAAAATAAACCCAAAAATCGCCTTCTTAAATATTGACATTCAATTAAAAACACCCTGTATATTGACACTTGATGCGGCAATTAACGAGAATCTAGATTTTCTAACGAGAATAAAATTCAAACAGCTAAATTGATGCTTAATGATAAATAGTCCAGAATTCCAGATGTCAACACGCGAAAAAAATTTCATAATTTTTTATAAACAGAAATAAATCAGAATAACTTTTTGAGCATGCATCCGTAACTAGTTAAAATTTACAAAAGGCGGATAAACAAGAAAAATAAAACAAAATTTTACTGTTTAATGCAAAGACCACCTTTGTATGTATACTAAAAATTCGATATTAGAAGTGTTGCAATATTTTTTTCTTGGATGCAAACTAAATACTTTTAAATTAAATATGCTGTATATTTAAACTCTCTTGATTTCTTATAAAAATGTAATTCAATTTACATTTTTCAATAGTCCCTAGACCGATTTACAGTTTTTGGGATAATATCATTTTAAGATTTATATACGTTTTACCATTATACTGCACACCAGCAACTGGCACAAGCTACAGAAATATTTATCACATTTTTAACTATTTTAAACCACCCGTGCGAAGTAAAACACAAAAAACCTCTCGAAAGTTAGTATAGGAAACTGCAATTCATTTTTATAAAGCAAGTATCTCAAAACTAAAAGAATATTTAATAAATCTAAATTTAAGTATACAGTGAAAACTTAAAGTACGTCCGTCCCCTCTCTAAATTCTAAACCGTTTGGTATATTGGGATGAAATTTGAAATGATATAAAAGCCTATTATCGTTCCAAATTTCGTCACAATATACCAAACGGTTCAGAATTTAGGGTGGCTGGACTGTATAGAGGGTATTTACGAAAATGGTAAAGATGGGTGATAAACTCTAAAACCTCTCCGGTTGATTTTAACTAAAGCGTAAATGCGTAAATTATTCACAAGTTTGGTTACCATCTTTTAAAAAAATTAATAATTAAGGATCTTATGATCATATCATTTAGCAAAAAATACACGACAGTTTCAAATATTAAACTTATTAACTACAAATGCATGTTAAAACTGTTTAATAATCTATAAAACGCTTGAAAACAAACAAAAAATACAAATATTATAAAATATGGGTTTGATTTGCTCGTTTGAAATTAGAAATAAGTTGTTTCAGTTTTTGTTACTAAGGTTATGTTTTTATCACAGCACATAACTCTAATAACATTATAATTAATTATGACATTACAAGGCATTTTGTTATTTTTAAAAATTGTTGTCCAATTTATTTTCTTCTCTAAAGTATAAAGTGAGAGGAAAATAAAGTTATATTTGCACTTAATGCAAAAAATATTTTAACTGCCTTGTATAATTATAGCACTGTTTTTATTTGCAACTTAAAGTATAAGTTATATTAATTAAATTTTTTGTCAAACTAAATACTTTTAATTTTACACAGTCCTTTTCAGGATTTTATAAAACCATTATAACTTCAATTTTGTCTGAGTCTCACTACTACATCTCTCATATCTACACTTTTTCGTAGATTATAATGAAATTTTTCACGGAAGTGTTTTATTAATACAAAGATAGAGCCAAAAATACTTTAAAAAATGTATTATTAGCTTAAAATTGTTTTTCACCTGATACATTTAAACTGTTTAGGATCAATTCGCATAATTTTCTAATTGTCATAAAGGTGTAACTTCCCTTTTTTTATTTTATACAGTCATAACATATTCATACAGGGACAATATATATTGGGTAAGGTCAAGTGAAATATTTCTCCAATCTGCTTATTTGCATGTTTAAATCATTTTTTACAACAAATAATAAAATTTCATAATTTTTATACATAAAAGGTGCTCTAGGTCCATATCGACAGAATCTACCCTTTTTAAAAGTTAAATTAAGTTGAAAATATTTGCTCTACTCAAAAAACTATTAAAAATATATTTTTAAAAAAGTGATACCGAAAATAATACCTAATAAAAAAATTAGTTAGGTTTATTTGAAATATTTGTTTTTTGAGTTGCGACCTTTTTTTAATAAAATATTTTAGCTATCCACTTAAGATAGAACACATATGTTTAGCTTAATAAATTAAGTGCATCTTTACAAATCTATCAAAGTTCATAATTTGATGTAAAAAAATGATTTCACTAAAAAAATGTTGGGCAATACTTGTCTTGACCTCACAGAACATGTGACGAGCCTAAGTAAAAACTTTTAAACCCTGGAAAAGAAAAAAATTAAGGCATTGCAACCTCATGACACTTTCTTCTCACTATATTTCTCGAATATATCTTTAATAGTTGTAAAAAAAGCAGGCAAAAACAATTTTCAGAATTTTTGTTTAGAGGACTCTACCTGGGGACTTTTTGCACCATTTTCCGCTTTAAAATATATTATACAAATTTGTTTGGTAAATATGGTTTATATTCAACTGTTCATATGGTTAGCAGGAAGTAAACAAAATGCAATATTGTAAAATAGGATTTAACTAATCATTTTAAAAAGTAAAATTGCAAAAAATAAAAAAACACTTTTAAACAATATTTTTCAATTAAAATAATTTGTTTTTAATCTTGTGTTAAAGTGACCAGAATTGGCAAGGTCCAGGGCACTTCCATTTTATGTCATAGAAAATGGCAAATTAATATTATACCTATTTTTATTACACCAAGATATATTTATGTAGTTACTGTACTTTTCACCTAGAAGCAACAAATTAAAAAATTTTAGATAATACAAATCAAATTATTAGTAATATAAATTCAATATTATATATATATATATATTATATATATATATATATATATATATATATATATATATATATATATATATATATATATATATATATATATATATATATATATATATATATATATATATATATATATATATATATATATATATATATATATATATATATATATATATATATATATATATATATATATATATATTTAAATCGAAGACCGAAAGAGCTGAACTCTGGTTTCATTAAAATAACTTTTATTTTACCACCTTATCACTTTTGTCGTGGTTTTTTTACTAAATATTTTATCTATGCTGAGTTAAATTATTTAAATAACATGACAACTCAACCCTGTTTAAAGCTATATAAATATGATGAATGACCACTAATGATGTGAAGAACTGCTTTATTAGGAAAAACTGCCAGTCTTATCAAACTAAAATATACTTTGTTACTATCTATTCTACTCAAGGCAGTGATATCTGTACACACTTTATCTACATTTCTTGGTAAACCACTATTCTTTACCAAATTATTCCTCAAAATTATACATTTAAATATACACAGATTTAGGCGCTTTTTCTAAGGATAATTTTTTGATTTTTTTTTCTGTTTTAGATTGCTTTTGTAAGTAACATTTAGCGACTTTGAAAAGCAAAGGCACAATTTTCAAAGATAAGTCACAACAATGGTTCCCACCTATAAGAAAATTTTACTTCGGCTTCGTTAAATGCCGACTAATATAAAATTGAGTCCGTTGCTTTTCCACATATACATTAATTCTTATTCCTAAGGTGGCGAACAGGTAATGAACTACTCTATTTAAATACATAATTAAAAATGAGCGAATAAGGTATACACATAACACACACTAACATAGTTGCAGCGCGATTGTCCTTATGTCCTTGCATTGCATAGAATCCCTGATAAAATATTTGGTGTTTCTTTAGTTTCGTCTTATAACCTAAAATAAGTGATCGAGTAATTTTAACAAAAAAATTAGAGAGATTTGTTTGAAGTGATTGGCGTTATCTATTTACAGACTGACTCCAGGGTCAGTCCCATAGTTGCGGAGATGGTGGAAGCTCTGAGGGGTGAGCAACTGTCGAACTGTAACAAAAATAAAATAAATTATTTTCTTTACCGTTGTTTAATACTTATGTAGTAATTTTATTAAAAAACTTAAAAAACATGACTTACAGCACAATGTGAATATTATTTACAAAATGAAATGTAAATTGTGACTCAGTGAAAAGCAAAATCTAAAATTTAGGTCAATTTTAAACACGTTATTTAAAAATAGTTATATTTTAACGAATATAAAATAAACAAAATAATGTTTAAAAAAATATATAAACTGATTTTACTGCTATTTACATTTTAATGGCTAAAATTTGCGTTTGTTGTTAAGTATTTAATTTCACGCGTTTAGTAATCATATCACCCACTCATTATTAGACAAATATTAAAACATACATTTTATTATGTTATATCGCAAACATGTATTAACTGTTTCGTATTTACTTCAACAGCACGTGTAACACCAGCCTTGGGCCCCAGGACTGATACATACAGGGTGTAAAAAAGTATCATGCTCACGATTTAAATAGGCGATAGTGGAGCTCGGCAGTCAAAAAGTTTATATGACATATGTAACAAAACTTGACAGATTTTGTCTAAACGATATCGGAGTTTCAAACTCTGAAAGCAATTATTTCTGAAAAACTTAACAATTGGAAACTTTCATCTTAATCGCGTATTTAATAATAAAATAAACTAAGTTTTAAATGCTTTAATCTATAAATAAAAAAAATCCCCCGGTTAAAAATTTAAAAAACAATTGGCAACAGCGCTCGTGCAGTCGTGCATTGTGCGAGTGGTGGAGATATTTTTGTTCGTTGTAGGTTAAAATGTTTTCAAATCAGAAAAATATGCCAATATGTTTTTAATTTACGGCAAGACAAACCAAAATGCTACTCTAGCAGCTCAAATGTACCGTAAAAGATTTCCACGACGGCTACATCCATTTAGAACCATAGTGCAGGCGTACCAAAGAGTTTTGAAAACGGGATGTATGCTACCGAGAAATCTAAATAGACAACCTGGGAGATACATAACTGTGGAACAAGAGGAAAGAATTTTGGAATTTGGGGAAGTAAATATTGGTATTAGGCCGCAAAGTAAACCTATCACACACCACAGCTCACAGGACCTTATGGGAAAATCTACTGTATCCCTATCGCCAACGTGTGAAGGGTTTGCTAACTGAATTGACTGGGTTCGTCGAAATATGACTTGTGTAGAAACTAAAGGACGACATCTGAAACAACTTATTTAAACTCAAATGTGGATGCTTTTTTTTAATAGGAACTTCTATTAAAGCAAAAAAGGGCTGTTTTAAAACAATAATTTGTGTTCTTAAAATGGATATTTAGTTTAATTTTGTAGTAAGTACAACACTCGCAAAAAACATTCGATGTTCGACTCGATGTGATGAAGCGGGCGCGGTATTGCCAGATTTTTTACCCTTTGAAAAGCCATATTTTAAAAACAGTTAACATTTAACCCATGTGTTTTTGGCTTTTTTGACTTTAATCTTTACTATCGCCCAATAACATCGTGGGCATTATACTTTTTACACCTCCATTTTCTTATTAATTAAATTAATTAATGATTTAAAAAAATAGATCATTTTAGACAACGCGGTAGTGCCACCACGGTTTAACGAAAATAACAAAACTAGGGGAATCATTTTAAAGAGGGTTTTAAAAATTAGCAAAGGTCCAAGTACCAAACATGCAAAAATACCACAATACCTAAACAAGAAACACCACAGGGTTAAAGAAAATTTATTAACCTTTAATTTTACCCCTAAAAAAAATAAAATGGTTTCCCTTAAAAGCTAAAAGCTGAAAAACTTCTGACATAGAAGATAAAAGTGGGTTTTCCGGTTTATTATTTCCAGATGTAAATGTAGTCGTGCATACCTCAGAGCTGGGAGCTTCCACCTCAAGAAGCTGAGACAAATACAAGAGTTTAAGAAAATATATTTCACGGAAGTCGCATGTACTGTGGATTTACAGAGTGTCTTTAAAATAAGATTGTGGCTTCTCCGAAGTCTATTTGACTTAAGCCGTAAAACAAAATCTAGAAAGTGTAGAAAGAAAATGCCTCTTATATGCATTATTAAAATAAGCCGTATTTTGTTGTTGCTGCTTCCTTTTTAATAAAACTGCGAGCATTAGTTGGTGTTCTTCTAATGTATACATAACAAAGGCTGAAATCATATAAGAAACTTAATAATGGAGCAAAAAAACAGTTCATAGCAGAGAAAAGCATTATGCTCATATGTCATCAGACGCAAAATACTGGTTAAGTCGATGGTGATGTGCATTCTCTATATAACGCATAGGCTAATTAATACTAGAAGACTATACAAGATATGTTGCAATTGTAAAATAACATTCTGAAAATTATTATTAGAATAAACATTGCAAAAAACAGCTTTGCATATCTTGCCTACTATATCAGTAGTCAAAGCGATAATTTCGATTAGTATAAATCGGCTGACAAAGAAAACATGAAGGCTATGACCTATTATACGACTTAAGTCTATTATACACTTGTCTAATATGAAGGGTGACTTCTTACTTAGCTCGTAGTTAAGGTGCTGTTATCATTTTTTTCTAAGATACGGTAATGGTACATATTATTTTTGATTTGTGATAAAAAAGCTGAATTACCCAAATCTGCTAAGTTAAATGTGAATAAATTAATTGCATTTTCTTTATATATTGCAGATGAAAAGTTATTTATAATTTAAATTTAGAAGGTGGATTATTTATTATTCTAAACATTAATAATAAATAGATTTTGTAAATAAAGGAAACTTGTAGTCAGTTAGACTTAATAAAATTTTAATGTAAATAAACAAAGTATTATTTTTTATTTAATAGTATCTATATTTACCTTTTGATAATTTGGCATCTGTTTTTGATTTGTTAAGTTACTTTTAAAAAATGGTTTAAAGAAAAACTACTAAATAAAATCCCCGTAAAGAACAGCTATGGTAATTTTTCAAATTCATGGAAGTGTTGAATTTGTAAGACAGGGTAAGTAAAAACAAGGGTCAATATGAGTTTATTTGTTACAAAATTCAACTTTAAATCAGCCGTGCCTAAAATTTTAGGATATTTTTGACGTATCGTGCTCATGGTCGATTTTACTAAAATTTTGTATACGGGAGTTTTTTGGGTTGCTGATCACGAATCTAAATTAAATTCAAATTTTGTCGGACCTAACCTTATAACTGCACAAACTTTCCCAAAATGCCTACTTTTAAAATAAGTTACATTAAAAGTTTAAGATTTATGGTAAAACATTTATTATTTTTTAGGATACATTTATTTTTAGGTTTTTTCTTCGTTAATTTTAACAAAAAACACCACAAAAAGAAACATATTTTTAGTTCTAAAAAGTCAACAAAATTATCTAGGGATTTTTAAGCAGTGGTACACAACCTGGAAAACAATTGAAAAGCACCTACTTTTTTAAATTATTAGGATGTTGTTAATTACCCATTTAATATATACCTCATCAACAAATCCAAATTCAGGGAAACGCGCCCCTGCCTCACTTGTATTTATATCTGACTTGCTGACTTCTAAATAAAAACACTTTGCGATATAAATGCAGGAGTCCTTGTGCACTCTTATCATAAAGCACCTTTTACAAAGATTAATATAATGCTTTTACCGGGATTAAATGGTTTTTTATAGGATATTTCAATTTCTTCATTAAAGATATTTTTATTTTTTTACATTTAATGCTGGTAAAGACAATTTCAATTTTAAATTTGGCGTCTTTTAGTTGCACCAACTTATCTGCGTAAAAATGCCTAGATAATTTCGTTGATTTTTTTTTAAATATAAAAATAAAACTTTTGAATGTATTTTTTAGTAAAACTAATGAGTAAATAATCGTGTTAATAAGTTTATCCTGTAAAATAAGATGTTCTACCATAAAGTCATTCAGTTTTTCTGTGTCCAGCTTTAAGAAGGAAGAATTTTAGGAAAGTTAGTGCATTTTTAAGGTTAGGTCTGAGCAGGGTATTATAACTTAAAAACTAGAAGTAGTTTTTGACAAAATTGACTTCATATTCGTGATCAGCGCCCCAAAAAACTCCCGTAGACTAAATTTTAATAAAATTGGCCGTGGGCTCGATAAGTAAAAAAGTACCAAATTTAATAATTATATTACTGTAAAAGTACTTTCTTAAATTCCTAATTTACATATGCATTTCCCATTCCCAGTGATTAGTAAGAATACACATGTGAGACAATCGTCAGTTCCGGATGGATATATTTGCGGCTATATTGAAGGGTATCCGCCCCCTAAATACTATTTGGGTATTTTTCTTTAAAAACATTATCATCTTAATGATCGTAATTATACTAAAAAATGTACAGAAATAGCAACACAAAAATAAACGCCTTTACTTTTCATAATAAGATGTAACTTATTAATGGCAAATAAGATGTACCATTACTTTTATCGCTAAACAAGACTAAAATAATAAAAGAAAAGAAAATCAACTGACCTAAATGCAAATCACGCAGCACAGAGAAAGATGACGGGTGATAACAGAATTTCTAGGGTCTTCTTAAAGGGCGCACACGCTACTTTTTCTTTCCTGTATAACAACCATCATCTTACTTTTTACTATTCTTTGAATAAAATCCAAAATTACGAGATTAACATCAACACTTGAAACAAGAATTTAATAAGAAAATCGTAATTTCCTTATAAACTTTACATCGTCAACACGATAAGCAAAATGCAAGTGTAACAATAAATATCATGTATAATTTGTAAAATATTCTTAACGGGCAACAACATTGTTAATAAAATCAAATTTATATTGACTTTATGTGATAACTCTCAAAGGACATAGGTAACACATGCATATCAAAATGATTAAAAATTGAGTTAATTGATTATGAAAAAAAAATACTAATATTTTATGAATATGAATGTTTGATCAGACAAAAAAAATATAGAAAACAGCTGGTAAAAGTTTTAATTTTACCCACGATTAAAAAATAATTAAATTCCAGCAAATATTTTAACAAAATTAAAATTATGCATTTTCAAATGACATAATTTAAAATACCATACAATCATTTTGTTCAATTCAGACAATGATTAGTACATTTGAATCCCAAGAGCACTAAATATTTTACGACTATATGAAAGAAATAATATTATAGTAAAGACTTCAGGATTCTATTGTAGGCAAACAACACACCATAATACTGTGAACACTATAAAGCAGTATTACTATAAATATGTGAAGTACAAGGGGCAAAACAAAGAAATACTTTCTATTCTAAAGTTATAAAAAGAGAAATTTATAACCGTAATCTTAAAAGAAATTAACAGACCCATTTTACTTAAAATAACAAATCCAATTTGTAAAATTTTCCTAATCGGAGCCAAACAATTAAACATCCAATTCTTTAGAAAAAACTCAAAAAATCATCATTTTACAGAACCACTTTTTATTAAAGAAGACATTATTAGAGATTTTTTATATCTAATAAAATTGCATTGAGCTGAGCTTAAAGAAATCCTTAAGAAAAATCAACTTTCATCAAATGAATTATTCACTTTTAGATTGTCAGCGATTCCAGAATGTGTTCAAAGGTAATGTAATTAGACAAAACCGTTTGAACTTTGGATCTTCTGACTTTTTACCACACAATTTCCTGCTGTAGTGACATTGAAAAATGGTATTATTGAAAATACCTGCCACTTCTTGATGATTTTGTAATATAACAATTTAATTTTATGACCATAAATTCACAACATAAAATTTTAATATTAGGTAAGCAGGGGTCTACTTAAAACTAAAAAACATGACAAGTTGCCACGAGACAAAAGAGGTTGGGGACCTATGAATCTGGATATTGCTTAGATGTATTATTTCTTAATATTGAATTATAGTATCCTAAAAGAAAATTAAATAAATATAAAAAATAATTGCTAAATATACCGGTCCCAGGTTCTGGACTAGAAAACAAAATTATTATTTTGACATAAAAGTATTCGCTGTTGTATTAACTATTCCTATTACATGAAAAATAAGATCTTTTAACAGCAGCTTTAAATATTTTTGGTAATTGTCTCAAAAGTTGCCTGGACTCCGATTTTGACCAAATTTAGTGTAAAGGTTTTGGGGCGCTGATCACGAATCTCAAAAAAAAAAAAATCGAATGCGTTTCGTTTTAGAGATATTTATCATCAAAGTTAAAAATTAAGCTAACCTCATTTCACTATTCCTTGTTCTATTTGCACACAATTCTTAATTTTTACGCTACTCGTAAATGGCACACAATGTTTTATAAACACCTCTTAATTTTTTAAATTATTTATTTATATTAATTTTATACCTTTTTTCATTTAGTTGCAAACCTTGACCTTCAAACACTGCAACCATGTATACACTAGGGATTTTTTCATCATACATAGCTGCCCCGTTTAAAAGTGAAACTTCGCAATTTATTGAAAAAAGGGGCAAAATAAATTAAAAAAACAAGTTTTTATAGGGCATTTACACAATATTTAATATTGTATGCCAATTCATTGTACAAATCATAAATTGTGTACAAAAAGCAGGGAGAGTAGAGTGAAAATTAAAAAAAAAAATCATATTTGTGATCAGCGCCCCAAAAATCCCTCGTATGCCAAACTTGGTCAAAACCCAAGTTCAGGCAACATTCGAGACAATTTCCATATTTCTAAAAAATAAATAATTGTCTATTTAGATTTACTTTAAAATTTAAGTGCTAATGTATTCCGTAACTTTGGATTTAATCCACTATTATAACTACCATATTAACAAAATAAAAATCATTGCATGACAGTACTAACTCCATTCATAAAATAAATATTCTTACACACATAAATATAGATATGTCTGGGACGTAAACCAATAGTCAAAAAAATTAGTATAACTTATACAAGTTAGTAAATTGTTTTACTTTGCTGATATGTATTTCCTGATGTTATTATTTTTTAGGTTATATAATGGCGAGCTTCCTTTAGGCACCTATTCCAGGGATAATTCCATGGACTGGTTTTAAGCCATAGGAAATCATCCAAACATTAACAAAAAGTCCAAAAATTTCTTTTACAGCCACATTTAAGTACTCGGAGGTGAAAAACATCAAAGCAGGTATAAACGGTTTCTATCAGAGCCCTTTTTGGTCCTCACTAAGTATGTACTATGACCATCTCAGGCCACGCGGTGTGACCGATTAAAAAAAAAACTTTATGAATTATATCAAAAAAACCCCTTGCGACACTTTAGATGGCACGTGAATTTCTCTTTGGTCTCAGAAGTAAAAACACGGTTTCTACGCCTATAGCGATTGTTTTCTGGCAAGCTTTGTAGCTGTCCAAATTCGTGCTCACTTGACGAACACCAAAACGAAACTCCGAGACGGTCATGTAGATATTTTTAAAAGATAAGAATACGGACATCAAGAAATCGAAGAACAGCCAGGTTTTCGAGCAGGTCGCTCTTGCATTGACCACATTTTTAGCCTTACCCAGCTAAACGAAAAGAAAGTCGCCAGGAATAGAGAGGTGTATTTTCTATTTGCGGACCTTACGAAAGCTTACCATACTGTCCCAGTGCAAAAACTATGGCAAGTAATGGAAAGATCTCCAATAAGTAATACCCTAATAACAGCCGTAAGGCAACTTTATGATCAATCAACCTTCAAGGTTAAGCTGAAGGGTGAATTGACGGACAGCTTTCAAGTCACCAAAGGTCTCAATGAAGTTCTAAGAAAAAGGAGTAAAGCATGCAGCGGAATGGGCATACACATTAATGAAAATACAACTATATATACTCTACATTTCGCCGATAATCAAGTTGTTGTCGCCCAAAATAAAAAGGACTTGGGAGTCATGACAATAAGATTGTTTAAAGAATATGAGGAATGGGGACTCTTGGTAAATCGATCAAAAAAAATATATTTATGCACTGGAAACGATAGATATGATTTAAACTCAGAAGAAGACGAAACAATAGGGTCGTGTACCGAATACTTATACCTAGGAACAATGATTGAAACTAGAGGCCGTACAGGGAAAGAAATAGAAGAGAGAATTATAAAGGAAAAGAGAGTGATAGGGTGCCTAAACTCCATCATATGGTCGAGGTGCATCTCTAGAGAACGGAAACACCTCCTATACAACTTAATATTTAAAAGTATAGTCCTGGATGGCTGTGAAACCTAGAAACTTAAGGCAAGTTTAGAACGACGGCTGCTTTCCCTGAAGATGGACTTCTATCGTAGAGCAGTATGGAAATCAAGAATGCAAAGAATAACGAACTAGAGTATTAGATAATAATATAATAAAATAATACAAAAAATTCAACGAAGACAACTGGTGTGGTACGGCCACATTGAACGGATGGATGATTCATGAATGCCCAAACAAATCCTCAAATGGACACCCACAGAAAGAAGGAAAAGCGGAAGACCTAGGGCGACATGGATGGGATCATTACAAAAGACCATGTCGGAGCGTGACCTACACCCAGGAGATTGGGAAGACAGAAGAGAGTGGAAGCAAGGAACCGGAAGGCCCTATAAAACCGGATGATGATGATTTCTAAAATATTGGAGATGACATGAAATGTTATGAATATATAGATAATAAAAATTATAGTTGAGTATGTGATTTACATATATACATTCTGAAAAATTAGTATTTTAATGAATGGAATTACCACATATGATTAGTGTAAATTTTGTTTTCTTGTAAAAAAACTGACTTCCATGCATCTTATAATTTAATAAAACATATTTAAAATAGATCTCAATGTACTATGAAATAAAAATATTATGAATAAGAATATGCAAGATAAAACTGAACCTAAAAATAAAATTAAAGCTAAAGATGATAATAATAATCTTTTGAGACCCATTTAAAATATTGTTCGCAGAAAGCCAAATATTCTACACTACTCTACAGTACAAACAAATAAATAAAACAAATCTACTATAATTTAAAACGCACGCGCCAGCATGGAAATCATTTAATATTTTACATCATAATGGATATGATACGAATAAATAAAAAAACATAAAATACCCTTTTACCTCCTGGTGTACGTATATATCTTTTTACAAAAATAAATATATTTTAGAAATGTCTGTCAACATGCATCAAACATTATTTGATTATATATTATGTATTGATATGTACAATACTTATTTAATAAAAAATATATACTTAGTTCAATTAAATTTAATAAATTTTCTATTAAAGCAGTTGTATACCATGGCAAATAGATCATTTAATATTCAGCAAAGCAAGGGTAACCAATATAAAGCTATATTTATTAGGGTTCTAATTAAAACATCTCAAATTCTCTGATCCGGGTTTAAAGTTATTCGAGTACAATAATAATCAGCTAAATTTCAAAATAATTAAACAAAGAGCTAGAAAATTTTTGTTTTTATATTTACAGACAACTTAAAACGAAAAATATGCTGCATTGCGATAGAACACTAATGATGTCAATGTAAGCAATTCCTAAGCAAGGCTGGTTGTTTTAAGGTTTCTTAACGAGATAGTGCTAGTCCCTCAAACCTTAACCTTGTTAGATCAAGGGTGTCTGCGGCCTACAGCGATTTGATCATTTCCAACGAGGATAAAACATGGTGGAACTGTCTTGGTCGGACCCGGAGTTTCCATTAATTTGGAGGCTTCGTAATTTTAAAGCAACCAACATTAGTACTCGTATCTACCAGGATTTTTGATTATGCCCAAAACAGGTCTACTCTTGTGTATATACATGGTGATTCAAAAGCACTTTGACAAACTTCAGGAAGTGATTCCTCACAATATTCTAGTATGAATTGTCCAAATAAACATATGTTCGGAAACGCTTCGTTTCCAAGATACAGGGTGTTAAAGTTTTATTTTTATTTTGTTTTTTTTAATAACTTTTGAAATACTGACCAAAATTAAAGGAAAATTGGTGTCGAAAGAATTTTCGAGATGTCGAATTCGAATCTGATGTTATTATTGCTCTTAATCTTAGGGGGCGCCACATACAAGTCTTTTTCTTTTTTGAAGATTCATAACTTTTTTAAGGGTACTTAGCACATTTTTCATTAAAAAAATCAATTCCTCCGTCACATCTACGTAAAAAAGCCACCTTTATTAGAAGTCGCTACAAGCAACCGTTTTCTTACTTAAAGTTTTCGAGTCGATTATAATCGATGCATGTTGAAGTTATTACCATTATTTTACATTCTTCACCAGATATTTTAGGAAATGAATTTGACGTTTAAGTAAGTAGTTATGGTAATTACTTATTATGTGACAGTTAAACGTTTCTCGTTAGTTATTTAAAAAAATTAAAATAAACATAAAACTGTGTCTTTGAAATGAAGCGTTTTCAGACATAGTATGTTTGTTTGGACAATTTATACTAGAATATTGTGAGGAATTTTCTCCTGAAGTTCTTCAAACTTGAATGACCCTGATATATTAATATATATATACTATAATATATATATATATATATATATATATATATATATATATATATATATATATATATATATATATATATATATATATATATATATATATATATATATATATATATACAGGGTGGTCGATTGTACCTGAGGCGGGTGAATAACCGAAAAACGGCGCACTTTAGAAGAAAATATTGCAAGTAGTGGTTCAGAACAAAGGGGAAATTCAAAAGTCTATTAGTTACTGCGGTTTTAAGGTCATTTCCATATTAAAATATATTTTTTAATAGGATCTTTTATTTTTTGCACAGAATCTTAATATGAGTACAAAAGAGAACAACTTTTACATAAACATTTCTTTATTTTCATTTAAATTTGGAAAAAATGGATTCTAAAAAGATATTTTAATAAATATCTTCCAAAACTGAATTGAATAAAAAACTTTAGAATTTGTAAACAAAAGGATACGATTTACTAGGTGCTTACATTGTACATAGACAGTAGCATACACGGTTTTAATATTATCGAAGGACCAAATTTTGTGTTTTGAAATTAAGGGACCTCCAAACGTAAAGGAAAAAAAATAATGAGTTTAAAAGTGGTAACAGAAATTTTAATGCTTGCACACTGGAATTTACGAATTCATTCTTATCACACACTTTTCACTAAATAACTCTTATATCCAAAATGGCGATTTGCTAGGATTATTTTTAGGATTGATATATGAGTATCTTTAAAGGCGTCATTTTATTATAAGTTTTTTTATGATATTAGTTTTTAGAACCAGATTTGTCAGATTTGTCACCAGATATATGAGTATCTTTAAAGGCGTCATTTTAATATAAGTTTTTTTATGATATTAGTTTTTAGAACCAGATTTGTCAAGTAAAATATTACATTTTTTTGGGACTGTTTTCATATATAGGCCAACAAATTTGCCACATACTTTAAAATAGACTAAAACAATATGAAACACCAAAAAAAGACAGTGTTTTAATTACGTACACCCGTAGGTAGAGGGCTGCTTCGGTCACCTATGCAATGGCGCTGCGCTGGATCTGGGCTGACGGCGGCCGTCTTACCTGGCGAAACTCTTGAACGCCGCGGATTGGGGATTAATGCACAGTGGCACTCTGCTTGTGTTCAGTTGTTCGGCTATAAACTTGTGCATTTCCTCTGTAACAAGTAAAATATAATTTTATAAGGATGACGTCCGAAGAGAACATTAGGAACTATGAAATTAAAAAAAGGTAATTATGCTGTATACGGTTCTCTTTCAAATATAATATTTACACTTATACAGTGTGTCCCAAATTGGTGGGGAATGTATGGGGATCTTGGAAACCACGATAGATAGAAAATTGGTTAAATGGGGAAAGTTTTGGACAATTATGTTAGTAAGCTAATTTCGTTTACTACGTGGTTTTACCTATTCAGGTTTTTGAGAAATTTTGAAAAAACCTGAAACATGCATTTTCGAAAATAGGCCATATTTTTTTAAAAGTGGAAATTTTTCAAATCTGTAAAAACTTTTTCAAAGCAACTTTTTCTTGTAGAATATGACCGGGTAGTCAATTTTTATTTTCTACGTTTCGGGTTTTTAGAGTCATAATCAACTTTATTTTTTCATATGGACGCCATATTGGATTTTTACGCATCCAAATAGTGCTTTTTATTCTGATTTCAACAATGTATAACATGTCATAATTTAAGAGTTTATAACCTCATTTATTTCAAAAAAAATATTTTCTCAGTTGGCCTTGATTCCGGCGAACGTCATTTTTTTTTGTAAACAATAAAATATTAGTAATTGGTAAAATAGATAAGCTGAACAGATATTTTACAGATATGGGTTCGCGAACATAGCTATAACGTTAATACCGTGTTACAACAAAACTACACGTAACAAGTTAATTGAAACAAGTGAAAACAAAAACAATGAAAAGTGGCTAAGCTAATATTCCTACTTAAATGAAGATGTAAAATAACGACCTAAAATTCAGAATGTTGTCCATATTTCTCAATTTATTATATTAACGATATTTTTTAAAATAATCCTAACTACCCTATAAATGGTTGACTTAGGTATGTGGAATTCTCTATCAACATCCCTGGCTGAGGATGTTGGATTTTCTTTAAAATGTTGGTTAACTGCAGCATCTCGTTGTCGATTTTCTTTAACGTACTTCTCAGGTCGTGTTTTTTTAAAACTTCCGAATTTAAACAAATTTGTAACCAGTTTTTGAAAGGGTGTTAGTTAAGGATGCTGCCTGTCAGGAAAATTGTCGAAATACGTTTGCGCAGCTATATTAACATTTTTATTGCTTTAAAAATAACGTTGCAAAATATCAAGTTTTCTTTAAATAATTAACCATTTTACAAAGTTGAAAATATTTGTTTTTTGAAATGGATGAGGTTATAAACTCCTAAACTATAACATGTTATACATTGTTAAAATAGAAATAAAAAGCACTATTTGGCTGCGAAAAAATCCAATATGGCGCCCATATGAAAAAGTAAAGTTGATGATGATTCATCAACTTTACTTTTTTTAACACGGTATTAACGTTCTAGCTAGGTTCGCGAACCCATTTCTGTAAAATATCTGTTCAGCTAGCTTATCTATTTTGCCAATTACTAATATTTTATTGTTTACAAAAAAAAATGACGTTCGCCGGAATCAAGGCCAACTAAGAAAATATTTGTTTTTTGAAATAAATGAGGTTATAAACTCTAAAAACTATAAATTATAACATGTTATACATTGTTGTTACTTCTGTCCAAGAATTTGTTGGTCAGAGTATTCATTGGACCATTTCTACTTACCTAGGGTTAGTTTTATTCATTTTCGGGATTAGGTAGTTCTGTCCCAATATTTATTTTAAAAATATATAACTCATATCTTGCAAGTAAATCAAATTTGTTTGCTGATTATTCTTTATTTTATTTATCATATAAAATTTAAGTTTTCTAATCGTTTCTGTCTTCGTGCCAATTTTTAGGTTATAAATTTAAGATTTTACCAATTTTTTCCATTTCTAATGTAATATTGGAGTACAGTAACTCGTTTCACCTGTTTTATTCCGCTCAGCAGCCCCATTCACTTCCCGGTTCCGCAATGTTGTTTACTTAGAATTAATTTAAAACGGAACATTTTGGATCAGCGCTACTGCAGTTTTATTCAGAAGAGTGTTCAAAATCAGTGAGTATCAATGATTTTTAGAAAAACATTAAAATAGCAGAAAACCGTATAAGGCATATTTACCAAAAATAGACGGTCTTTGAAAATACATTTTATAATAGTTTTTTTTGTTACCTTTAACTTGTTGCACTGATGTTAGTTTTCTTTCCCAATGGTCATCGAAGCCTTGAGGTGCCGTGTTTTCAAATTCCGAGGTGTACTGCCGCATACCGCTAGCCGTTGTATAGCAACATTTACACATACAGGAATGGTACCTTAACCTACCTTCATCCAGGTAAGGATGCGCTAATGCATCAATAACCGATATCCTCTTATCCTAAAAGAAAAAAAATATATTTCAATTTTTAAAATTTTCACACTTAAAACTATTGTTGATACTTTAATAGTTATTTTTGTAACAAGTACCTAAAATTAAGTTTTTTGGGACGAATCGTTGCTCTGCGGAATAGCAGATGAGTATCAAAAAACGGATTTTATTATGTATGATAAGTTGTTTGACATCGCCAGTCAATTTTTAAAAAATGTTAAAATTTAAAAAATTTAGATGTTTAATTTTTGTATTGAAATAATGACGACTTATTTGGACTGAGTCCGAAAAAGATTCATTGTACAGACTAAAATGAATCCGTAAAATAGCCCTTTCTTAAAGCAAATGCAAAATGCTATTATGAATTCACAAAGTATTTTTACCAAAAATATTTTTGGTGGAAAGCTGTCAATAAAAAAGTATACATCAAAAAGTTTGATTACAACTTCTAGTTGGCATTGAAAGCAATCAATATGGCTGTTTAAATTAAACCTTTTTTTAGGCCATCTATGAAGGCATGCAGACCTGTCTGAAGGGTAGTGGGGCGAAACTGACACTTTAAGATTTTAACAAAGCGATATTTATATACAATAGAAACTATTGTCAAACAAACATATCATTTCCATGGCACAGTTTACCTACCAGGTAATAAAGAACGCAATACACAAGTTTTACTGAAATGCAAAAGACAGCGAACCACGTGACCTACAACACTCATGCGGTCTACTGAGAATTTTGGTGTAGATATAAATTTTGTTAAAAAATGTATCTTCTATTTACTTATAAATGAAAAAGGTTATATTAAATTGTATTTATCTTTTTATGCTTAATATCTAGGTGCACGGTACCTATGGAAAAATTTAAAAAGGTATGTCAAGTGGTTTCTGAGATAATTGACTTGGAAAATCGCTCATTTAACTACTGACTAAGTGACTCATTAACTCATCAAAATTATGCTCCACTATTCGTGGTTGTAAACATTTGAAATTTAGTATGTAAATAGGTTTAAGGACACAAGTAAGGGAGAAATTGGAAAAACTGCACATTTTTGTTTGGAATGCCGTGAAACATGGGCGGTAATATCGTATATTTGGGAGTGATTTTTAATGTTTGCAATCTGATTGAACCTGCATTTGTGAGGTCAGTATTAGAATTTAAAATGCAGGCTTTTATTCACAAAAACAAAGAAAACTGTTACATTTTACCTATCAGACTCCAAACCAGGCGTGACTTAAGAAACATTGACATGAACACAATTCGTACTTTCAGTCTAAAGGATAGGTTCTACCTACAGAGCAGCATGGTCTTCGATTGGAGAACATTTAACAGTTAATTTAAATACTATATTTACCAGTCGATTGGAATGCTCTAGCTTTATCATATTAACCAAAGGCTAGCCGATGAAGAAGCCCTTTTTGCGCAGATTGATTGAAGACCTTAGGCTACGTATCCTAAGCATGACAGATCATTTCCAAATTACGTGGTTTGCGAGGATAGATCTTATCCAAATAAGCTTAATTTTGGTTTGTGGTTTTTGACATATAAGAGTTGACGGGTGAAGTTTAACAGGTGGCAGCTGTCATTTTATTACGTAATATACAGCTAAAAATACAGCTGGCCCATGTAAGCTAATCCCCGCCAGACAGTCAGCGTCGGCGAAATTTTTTATTAGGATCCCCAAAAAGGGCAGCCCGAAGCCGTTGGGACCTTGATGGCCCCCCACAGTTAATTGAATAGGTCAGCGGAAGTCAATGCCTATTGTAGTTAGTGCAAATATTAGCTAGCGCCTAATGTAGCTATTGCCCATGATAGCTAGCGCCACTCTTCTTTACATTAGAGGTAATGTTGTAATTCTTTTTCTTGAGATTAGGCTGTCCCAATGCCTACTGAATGGTACAGGAATTAGGAGCAGACGATCCCGACAGACAATTGCAGTTCTGTGAGGCCATGATGGATCTACTTGACAGAAATGCATTACACTAAGAAAATATTTTATTTTCCATGGTTATCGACAAAACTATCGTTATTGAGCCGATAGTAGTCCTCACTGAATTGGGTACCCAATGGCCTTAAAAAATTAATGTGTAGGCTGGTATTAGTAGGATCGAATTATCGGGCCAATATTCTTTGAAGATAACCATACTGGAGGGAGATGTTTACAATTCTTACGGAAAGAACTTGTTCCAAATTTGGTAGTTCAGTTTTCAAATGCTTTGAGTCCGCTTATGTCAAATGCGAATATTTGGTTTCAGGAAGACGGGACTCCTCCCTAAAATGCGCGGCATGTTAAAAATTACCTTAACCAAATATTTTCCGACAGACTGATCGGGAGAAGGGGGACAACGGAATGGCCAGCAAGGTTCCTAGATCTAACGCCACAAGATTTTTTCTTGTGGGGTTACGTTAAAAATAAGGTTTATAAAACCAAACCCGAAAATATTGATATTCTCAAAAATCGTTTAAGGAGTGAATATAAATTTATTATGCCGAAAGCTATTCAGAACGTAGGAAATTAATTTTATCTACGGTTACGTTGCTGCCAACAAGTCGATAGACAACAGTGCGCAATTTATGTACGCCCTGTAACCTGTAACCACACAAGAATGGATAAGTCGCGTAAAAAAAATATATTTTGGAATAAAATGTACTTACAGGATCGAAAACCAGCATCTGACACAGCAAATGCACAACCTCGTGTGTCGCTTGCGACGATAAAGTGTAAAGAGCAGATAAACTGGGAGGTTTGGGTGCTCTTCTTAACATATGAGTTTTGGCCCCTTCACAAGCATATTTCATATCCTCCAATGAGGGGGTTCCTAAGAGTTCCGTTATTAATTCAAGCTGCTGTACGGGATTCTGCGCCTAAAATATAGTTAGATTTTAATAATTACTTATATTTCTTCACAGCATTTTACATAATAATCCTCATAATTTTATGAATATTTTAATTTTAAATAGAATATTTAAATTAAATTTGTATTACTAGTATATTAAAAATTAAAGTTATTTTAGATATACAGTTCGGTCCACTAAAAAATATATTTAAAAAGTATTCAGGTAAAAGTCAAAAAATAATAATAATTAAAAGTTGTTTAGAATCAGAACTTTTCAAATAAATATGTCATGGCCTTTTATTTAAATTTTTCTTTTTTTTTTTGAAAATCTTGAATAATGCAAATTTTTGTTTTCCTTTTGCATGGTTTTAATGGGTAAATACTTAAGGTTAAAGAGCTCTATTAACCGATTTAGAAAAAAGCAGGTAAAATAATTCTTGAAAAGTGAAAGGTAAAAAAAACTGAACCAAAATATTATTGAGTTTTGTGCGTGTTAACTAAATTACCTGAAACAATATTCTTCGTCCTAATAATTCTCCAAATATACATCCTACTGACCAAACATCCACCGCCGCTGTGTAGTGCTTTGCCCCCATAAGAATTTCAGGTGCTCGATAATATTGGGTAACCACTTCCTGAGTCATATGTTTGGTTGAGTCGGGTTCCTCTACTCGTGCCAAACCAAAATCACAGATCTGAAAAAGTAAAAATACAATATTTTAAGATGTATTTAAAAATCGGTTTTTGCACATATTAAATGTGCTACACCCAATATGCATTTGTACATATTGGTGATTTTTCTTAAAATAATCATATTGTGTACTTTTTCCTTAGAATCCTAAAAAACTATTAAGGTAGTTCACTCGCAAAATGGTGCATCTTTCACCATGAGGCAAAGACGAACCCTAAAGGACATCTTCGGCATTGGAGACGAGGATACAAGGCTGCTCAAAAAAAGGTAAATGAGTTTGAGCTACGCGTTCACCTCTTTGACCTTGAGAGCCAAAATGGAGGCGGCGGCGGCAGGGACTGCTGGTGGCGTCGAGACCTCCGCGGCAGCGCCACTACCGCCACTGCCGCCACTTCCGCCGCTACGACCGCTGAGGAGATGGTAGTCGACGACGAACCTCAAGGGACTGCTGTCTAGCCACAATTTGTGGCGCACGATATCGGTTCCATAACGAACGTCGAGACACCAACCAAGGGTGACTCAGACTGTGGGTCGATCACATCGGCCTCCAGCAAAACTACGCTTACTCCAACAGAGCAAAACTAAAGAACTGCCACCTGCACTGTCATGGCTAAGAAGGTAGCAGTTACTAAACAGGTAAGATTTATACATTGTAACTTGCAGCACAGGAGGGCAGCAACGGCAACATTGTGCCAACGTCTTGATGGGCTGCAGGACACAGTAGCACTGATTCAGGAACCCTGGCGAAATCAAACCAAAATATTAGGCTTAAGCAAACTAATGGGTAAAATTTTTAGTTTTCCAAGCAACAGTCAACCTAGGACTGCCATATACAACCCTAAGGCCCGGTTGTACAAACAATGGTTCAACAGAAGTTTCCTTGAACTGCAGTTCACTGTTGAACCCAGTTCAGAATTTTGAGTGTTGTACCACTGCAGGTTTACCTGAACTATCAGTTGCAAAGCCCACAAAGAAAAGAAGAAAAAAATTGCCACAACTTAACCTAATCAAGGATTTTGATTTTATTAAAAAAAAAACAACTTAATAATTATAAGTATGTATTTGTATTGTATTTTTTTTTTTTTGTTTCATTTTACATTTTTTTCAATCACTACTGACAAAATAAATCACAGGTGCTAAATAGCTATACATATTGTATAAAAAAATAAATCCTTTTTTGTTTCCTGTAATTTTCTGCATCTGCCCCTCCAGGAGATTGAATTTTATTATGCGTGCCATCCATGGCTCCAATGCTAAAAAATCCTAGCCTCACAATGGTAATTTCAGATTCAGTTCTTAGCATTTTTATCAATTTTAGCCCCAATTCAGCAACTGATTCTTAAACCTTAGATATTTTTCAACTTGCCGTTGACTTGTCAATACCTCCAAAATCTCAAACAACTTGTAAAAAACTCCCAGTGGCTAGAAATCGTAAAGCAATGCATACCATTTCAGTAGGAATTAGTGCATGGTTTCTAAAAAAAATAAACAACATTTAAACTTAAAATTAAATGTAATTAAACAATATAAATCTTACTTATCTGTAACAGATGAAATTTGTTTAAACATTTCATCTATATTAAATCTCACAGCTTGTTTTCTTTTAACCTAAATCTGGCCTTAAATTATTTGTCATTGCAAATATTCAAATGATTTGGTCTATTTCTGTATATTTATGGGGCTCGAGAGTGTGCAACATTAATAAGTTATTCTACAAAATCCTTGTCTGTCATATCTTTTCATACAAGATCAATTTTTAATTATAAAAATAGGTATCAACTTTAAACATATAACAAAATATTTAAAACACAAGGTAATCTGTCAGAAGAGTGAGGTTAAAAATTTCTAAAAGGAGTTGAACTCATCTTAAACGACCAAATTCGGACGTTCAAGATCAACCACAGTTCACCGTCTGAACCGGCTTTGTACAACGATTTTTTTCCGTTGAACCGATGATCAGCGTGAACTTCGGTTGAACGTCCATTGTACAACCGGGCCTAAGTCATTCCGAGGTTATCCGCTTGTACATCTTTCCACCTCAGATGTCACTGCAATCAGGATTGAATATATAACGAATAGCCAAAAGAAAACCATTGTCCTGGCTTCAGTATACCTCCCCTCAGACGCAGTCACACCATCACCTGGGAAAGAAATGGAGGATCTAGTAGAATACTGCCGCAAACACAGTTTGGAGCTTGTTATGGGCTCACTTTACGACTTTATCATAACACATAATCTAAGTATTTTAAATCAAGGCAAGAAGCCTACTTTTGTGAACTCGCGCTGTCAAACAAAAATAGATATCACGCTAAGCACTACAAGTATATCTAACTTAATACAAAACTGGCAGGTATCTGACGAAGTTTCAATGTCAGACCAGCGCTGGTTAACGTATGAAATAAACTTTTCTGTAACAACATCTACACTAATCCGTGATCCTCGAAAAACAGATAAGGTACAATACCACGAACTGTTGGTAGAGGAACTGCGGTATGTAGAAACTAAAACACCCAAAACACAACGATTTGGAAATATACGCCAACATAATCCAAAACGCAATACTAAAAGCCTATAAAGGCGCCTGTACCATGAGGTTGGTCAAGAATGATGGTACTGCCTGCCTGCCCTTGGTGGTGCCAAAAACTGAATTAACTCAGAAAGGACGCCAGGAAAGCTTTTAATAGGGCAAAAACAACCAAACTCGATGAGGACTGGGAACTGTACAGATCCCTCCTCAAAGAATACAAAAAAGTCATAAGACAAAAACAAAGAGCGACCTGGACAGGCTACTATGAGGAAATTGAAGATTTTTCTGATGGAGCTAGGCTCCAAAAAGTACTTAATAAAGATTCATATCAAGGTATAGGAAAATTAAAGAAAGCGTATGGTTGCTACACAAAGAGCATGTGGACGTGGATGTAGAGGTGATACCTACAAACGAAGACGGGGACACTTAATTAATCCTATGTTTCAATTTGATTTAATTTAAAAAAAAGCCGTTTTGCGGCGAAATTACCTTAAGAAAATGATTTGGATCAAAACAAGACAAGAACGACATAAAATTAACATCTTATTTATTGGTTCGTTTTTCAAACCGGCTCATTTTTTTTATGATCATTCAAATAAAAAGAATTTTGTATTCATTGTAAGTCACAACATAATTAAGTGTAAAGAAAGCATTATAAATATACACGTTTTAAATAGTCATTACTGAATATACACTGCGGGAATGGCTGGACTACCCTTAATTATTACGTTATCTTTAACTTTTCGGCAAAGCGCTCGATTATGTCAATTTTTTTCCGCCCACATTTCGACGTAATTCAATTGTTTCCTTATTGACATTTGTCAAAGTTATGACGTCATTTGCATTTTTTTATGACAGCCTACGGATTGTGATCATCTGAAAGCTCTGACCTCATACAGTATGCTTTTAAATTTTGACGCGATTCTGTCAAGCCAGAACCATCTAGACGGTACTAGTTCAAGTCCCGTCGAAGTTCTGTTTTTCTTTTAATTTATTTATAACTTATCATTAAAAAATTTTACAAAATTAAAAAGTTAATTTTACGCGCCTTTATTAATTAAAACTTACGAACTGAAGTCATTTTTTGCCTGGCGATTTCTCGAAAACAAGGCCGAGTTGGCACCTACAATTTTGGGCTTTGGTTGGTACCTACCCACACTATAAGTATGCGAAGTGGAAGCCCATAACTCGATGCACTACTCAGACCGTCCCCTCGTGAGACGAAATAGCTAATTATTTTTCGTTTTAATTTTTTTTCTGACAAAGAATATCTTTTTTGCGTCTTAAAGGATATTATTTAAAGTGATTTTTTTACGCTAATTCTTATGCTGCGCCAGCTCTTTAATACATGTTGGATGATTTAATTAGGTATCTCATTCTCATTGATAAGGCTGACAATAAGGGTTCTGTTGTTTGTCAAACTCTTTATGCTTTCACTAGTTTGCTTTTTTACTTAAAAAAATTAACACAAATAATAATATAATTAGTGCTTAACTCTTAGTTAAACAAATTTTCTTTTAACGTGTTTACTCCATATATGCTTTGCTAAATGTGTAGTCGCTTTTGGGCCGTTGTTCTCCAAACTGTGCAGGACGGGCCGGCGGCCTGCACAGTTCGTTAAACTAAAGCGTTCTCACATACACACACAATCCCTAAAGCCAGGACTGCGCAGTTTTTCCTCTGGAGATTTCCTCAATTTGTGTGCCCGGCATAACAGCTCCAATGATGAAAATGAAAAACCAGTTATTAATTTCTTAACGGAAGGCCTAGCATAATCATTTCTTAGAGTTTCTTTCTTATAAAAATAACAATATCATGTGTAATTATCAAAACTGTGCAACTTCGCATTTTTTTTTAAATAAATGTTAAATTCTATGAATTACAAAACCGCTTGGTTGATACAAATCGCAAGAAAAAAACATCATTTTTATGCTGAGTTTATAATAAAATCGTTCGTTGACTTGCATTTACTTAGAAACAGCGGGCAGATTAAACAGATACAACAAGAATTTAAAATAAGATCACTTACCTTTAAAACACAGTTACTGTTTACTAAAAGATTGCCAGGTTTGATGTCCCTATGTAATATCCTAGCTGAGTGTAAATACTTTAAACCTGCGAAAAATAAAAACAAAAAATAAGTACTAGAAAATGATCACTTTTTCGGAATAAACTGCTCGTCAAAAGTTAGGGATATTGCTAGTATTCACAATTAAGTTTATTTAGATTATTTTAGATCAAAGTAAAACACTCACATTGTAAAGTGTTAAGTCAATTATGAGAAAATGATTTTTGGAATAATACGGATGTTAGAAAAAATCTTGTTACTTTAAAACTTTCCAAACCAGATCGATAAAAAATATATTATGACATGTATATTTAAAATGTTTTGCTTTAAAGCACTTCTTGGTTTTATCTCTGACTTTTAAGAAATAATTTAATTTTAATTAACACTCAAGGTATCGCCAAGTTTATATTTTAATAACAGTTAATTTTAAGCTGACTCTAACAGAGATTGATTGAACGTCCTATAAAATCAATAAAGGCCTTTTGCGGTTTTTAGTGACAAAAACTTTAATAAGGATATCTGAGAGGCCCGTAGCAATGGAGAATTATAAAGGTACAGTACGTTTCACAATAATTTGTTGATTTCTTGTTTTATCTGTTACCGTTAGTCGTAAAACTTAATATAATTTATGTACCCGCATGTAGATCCGGACTTAAAATTTTCTTTATTTATTATTGTACCTACTTTTTGGTATATTATGTAGGTTATAGGCAAATTGCAGGTTATGAATATAAAGCAGAGTCTTTTTGTCTTAGTTCATCAGTCGTTTGGAGTTTGTCAAGGTATTTTCGTGTGTGTTATTGAGCATCCAAAATAGCTAACCAAAACTATTAATATTAGTAGGTAATCAGGACCTGTACCCTTTCAAAAGGTGTGGTGCCTACACAATAAATATTTGTCAGGCAACCTATTTATGGTTGGGTTTTCTCCTGATGGTTGTAATTTAAATTTTATTGCGGTCAAGAAATCAACGAATTATATTGTGAAACGTACCATAACTTAATTTTCAGATTTGAAACCATTCTGACAATATTTCCAGTGCCTAAAAACGAGGTATTTAATAATGTCTGCCCTTTTTTGATGATACCTGCGCACCATTGATATTTTGTTGTAAGTTAATGTTTTTTTTAATTAAAAAAAATATTGCAAGGCAAGCAGCGTTTGATCACTGTAGTATGTGTTTGATTCAGAAAAAAATATTGATAACGACTGTATAGTGGTCGTAATAACTGTCTCTAATATTATTTGTAAACCTGTTAAAAAGTTTGTTTCAATATAGAAGAAACAAAAATTTCCATTTAACATTTTATTTTCCAAACACTGTAAAAAACCTAAAAACGTAATAATTTTTTGGGTTGTGTTTCAAAGTCATATAGGTTTCCCAGGCTAAAAAAGTAAATTTATTTATAGGATTTCTAGAATTACGAATATAAAGCAAATCGTATTTGTTTTAATACAATTATTTTTTTGATGAAATGGGCTGTTATTTCGTTAAGCAAAATAATTCGATTAAACAATTAATTCTGTCTAAAAAAGAAATCGTAAACTTTGTAAAAGTGTGCTGGTATTGATGAAAATGTTTGCCCTAAAAATAAAACTTAAGCCCTTCTTTCCATTTCCCTATATTGCATTTGGGATGATTTTTTTACTTTCTATCCAATTCCTAATTACTAACATTAACTAACAACTTTATAATTAAAAGCATAAATATAGTTAAGAAAAAATAAAAATTACAGCTGTAATCACTGCTAACAATAAGAACACTTACTATTTTTAAATCAGAATTATCTTAGGTTTTACTTTCTCTCATGTTTTATTATGCGTTAATAATGAATGCACGCACAATAACGGTATTTATTCTTCGATTATATTACTTTATAGAAAGAAGTAAAAATATAAGAATGAAAAGTTTTTTTAAATCAAAAGTGGGTTAATAAAACTGTTTTTAAAACATAAACAATGTAATAGATTTGTAAGCAAAATCAGTTTTTTTTTAAAGTCAAGTTTTACATAATTTACAATAATATTATTTCTGAATTGAATGTAATTTGTATTTTAAAAAAACACACAAAAAAAACAGAGGACAGGACATACAAAATATTATAGTGTCATTTTTTTTAATCTCATAACGTTTATTTAGTAGCATCACATATTGAGTTATGCCAAAAATCCTAATTTTAGCAAGGTTATTTCATTTTTTTTAAATACAATTGGTATATTCCAGATCGATCGATAAACTCCCCTAATTTTGAGTTATGGTTTGTTCAAATTTTTTTTTCAAGAACATAATGGAAATAATTGTTTTTTTTTTCAATTTTAACAATATTCCTTCGATAAAAAGTGATAAACGTTGATAGAGGTTAATTTTGCAGCTAATTGTTTATTTTAAAATTTTAGGTCTTCGTTCTTAAACAAAAAATAAAATATGACTAACTTAATTACTTAAAAAGATTTATCCTAGCAATTAGTAGCAGCTCAGGGTGGTTTTTCCTTATAATATGAAACTTGAAAATGTTTCTTTATTAGATAATGAATTGTTTAATGTAGAATTTCGTAAAGAATTATCCCTTGATAATGTGGCAATCCAACCATGAAACGTTGGGACACGTATTTAATAGGGGAATGTTTTTATTTGTCTGCCCTCCACCCGCTACACTCCTTTAATTATTTATAAATAAATATAAATTTTATTATTTTAGGTGATTTAATGTCTTGAGTTTAGCTTAAACAAAATATAAAATTAGTTTTTGACAACACTATTTTAATGTCACACCATCTTTACTTCATCGTAACCAAGTCAGATTTTTGGTTAAAAATACCTTTTACGAAGAATTTTGATTCCACTAATTCGGCCGAGTGATTATCGCGTTGTTAAATTTAGCAATGGAATTAGCAATTGTTAAAAGTTAACAACGGTTTAGAATGTTTAACAAAACGTCATTGTCAATGTTATTCAATGGTTTTAGTAGGCAACCTGTCAAAATATGACATTTTGTTAAACATTCTCAACCGTTGTTAACTTAGCAATTGTTAAAAGTTAACAACGGTTTAGAATTTTAACAAATGTCAGATTTTGAACTTGCACTAAAATCATTGAATAACACTGACAATGACGTTTTGTCAAACATTCTAAACCGTTGTTAACTATTAACAATTGCTAAGTCCACTGCTAAATTTAACAACGCGATCATCACTCGGACGATTGTATGCTAATTCTAGATATTAGTACCTATATACCATGTGGTCATTTAAGTGTGCAACATATGGGATTTTTTTAATTAATTGCACAATTAAAATAAATTATTGCCGAAAGTTGGTGCATGTTTAATAATCATATTAGGTGCACCTAGAATGGTTGCAAGTCAAACAGCATTCAGGGTAGGTCAAAAATATAAAAATTGTACAAGAGTAAACTAACCTTATTTTAGAAAATTCAGCAAAATGTTATAAAGAAAAGTTGTTCAGAATTAAAAGTTATGCCTAAATACCAAAACATGGCCTCCTAAGAAATGTTTTTTTTGAAAAACCTCTAAAATTTTTCTTATTATTTTTTTAATATTCACCCTAGACACTCTCATAGATTATTTTCAATCAAATCAAATTCGCATAAATTTGTTCGAAATTCAAGCATATTTGTAACATTAACATAGATTTTTAATTTTTTAGGGAATCACAAACTTCATGTTTGTTGCAACGATATTAAACACAACTTTAAAATTTTACAAAAATTCTTTTTAATAAAATAAAACTTAAGTAATGATAATATGCATATTATAGTATATATTTTTTTATTTTAAATGTTTATTAAAAAACTGTACAAATTAATAGATATCACTAAAAAACGTACTAAAATTATCGCGGATCCTCATGAAAAAAAAAACAAATGAGGAATAAAAGTAAACATTATGACAGTTTGGTGACAATCTTTTTTCTTTCTTGAATAATTATTCTTTGCTTATTAAGTTTATTTCATTTCAAATGCCTCCTCCAGAAGTTATCCGAGAAGGCCAAATTAGTTTTAATATGTGGAGATAATTTATAATTAGAATAATAATAATGTTACCTTTAACATTTGTTTTTTCCCTAGGTGTCCGCGATTATTTGTATAATAATTTTTTAGTAAAAATTTAAAATTAAAATTTTGTAGGTAATTTAAATGAGCGTTTTTTCTCAAGCTTATTATCATTATTAATATTAAAGAGAATTTTTGCAAAATTTTAAAGTTGTGTTTAATATTATTGCAACAAACATAAAATGTGTCATTTCCTTAAAAATAAAAAATCTAGTACAGTTGAATAATAAACTTCTTTCTCTAAATGTCTTTTATAGAAAATATCTGCTGCTTCATGTACGGCCTTCTCGGCTAACGATAAATGTCCTGGGGGAGGCATTTGAAATCAAATAAACTTAATAAGCAAAGAATAATTATTCAAGAAATAAAAAATATTGCCACTAAACTGTCATAATTTTTACTTTTAACCCTCATTTGTTTTTTTTTTCATGGGTATCCGCGATAATTTTAGTGGGTTTTTAATAATGTCTATTAATTTGTACAGTTTTTTAATAATCATTAAAAATAAAAAAATTGCAATTTAAATGAGCGTTTTTTGATATGCATATTATCATTTCTAATGTTTTAGTTTATTAAAAAGAATTTTGTAAAATTTTAAAGTTGTGTTTAATATCGTTGCAACAAACATGAAGTTTGTGATTCCCTAAAAAATTAAAAATCTATGTTAATGTTACAAATATGCTTGAATTTGAACAAAACTATGCGAAATTGATTTGTTGATTATGAAAGTTTTTAGGGTGAATATAAAAAAAAATTAAGAAAAAATTTAGAGGTTTTCCAAAAAAAGAACTAAACATTTTTTAGGAGGTTATGTTTTGGTATTTAGGCATAACTTTTAATTCTGAACAACTTTTCTTTATACACATTTTGCTAAATTTTCTGAAATAAGGGTAGTTTACTCCTGTACAATTTTTATATTTTTGACCTACCCTGCTGTTTGACTTGCAACTATTCTAAGTGCACCTAATATAATTATCGAATATGCACCAACTTTCGGAAATATTTGTATTTTGATTGTGCAATTAATAAAAAATCCTATATGTTGCACATTTAAATGACCACACTGTATATTATATTCCTTTGTTCTCTATTACAATTGGTCTTTATTGAAGATAATATACCAAATTACAAGTAATAACACATATAATTAGGTGAATATTAAAAATTTTAATATTATCTGAGTATTGTTTAGAATGTTTAGATAATAACTTACCTCTAAGTATCTGGTACAAGAAGACTTTTATGTGGTCTGATGAAAGGGGCTGATGGGAAACTATGATTTTATGCAAATCGCTCTGAAGTAATTCCGTTATTACATATCTGCGGATCTTGTTAAGGAAATTAACAGCTGTTAGCCAGGTTAATTAAACCAACTAGGTAAACAATGCAAATGCGAATAATATTTGCACAGCGATATTATACAGTTCTGGTAAAATTATATTATAAACCTGAGTAAAGTCATTTTTACGTTCCAAAATATATGTATTCACAGGGCGCTACTATTTTATACAAAAGCCCCAAGCACATATTTTTTTATTGGCAAAAAATAATCCTTTATACCTAAATAACGCTTCTGCAAAATATTGTTTTGATAAGAAACTTTGTAACAGAGCTATAATAATCTTAACTTTAAATATTAAACGACCGCGCCAAAACACAATCTGGGTATTTATATGCCGCGTGACGTAACAATGCACCAATTTACGGACACTTGCAGCATAAAATTAAAAACTACTAAACTAATTTATTAACGTAATCAGTAATTATACATTATTTCAGGTTTTTTTTAATAAACAAATTTACATAAAGAAAAAAATATAGATTTGTAATTTTTTTTAGGCTTTATAATAATATTTAGATTAGTTTTTAAGTAGTTTCAACACTTTTTTTTAAAGTGATGCATTTTTCATTTTTGTTCTGATTTATAGGCATTTAGCCAAAAACAAAAATTAACTTTACTTATAAAATATAATACAGAAATTATGATACTCTAACATCGAAATAAAATCAAATTTTTAATACTCATCAATGTCATATTTAATATTTTTACATCATATTTTGTCCTCCATTAATTTTATCATCTGTAAATCTGGATCAAATTTAGTAATTCTTAATTACTTTTAAACCTTCTTGGACAAAAAAAAATATATTAAAAATAATTACGATCTTTAGTTTTAATGCGCTTAATAGGTAAAAGAATTATTTTGCATTTTGTGTCGTTCGATACAGGCAAGGAGAATATTTGTTTTATAGACCAGGCAAACTAGAGAAAAATAAATACATTTTCTCGCCAAGGTCCGATTTGAATGTGTTTTTTTGCATCTTGTTCAGAACGACCGTAGGAAAAAAGTTCCGCCTTTTTAATGTCCGGAAGAGGCGGAAATGCATCGCGGGTGTATAAAGTGCTTCTAGTAGTGCATCGCATACGGCAAACCTGCCAAAATGCACGAAACGCCCCGAAAATTAGTACTCAGGGGTTTTGGGGGCGCTGAATTCGAATATGCACTTAACCCCCCGGGGGTGAACTTCCAGCCGCCTGAAGGGGGCGCGGGGGGACACGTGGAATTCAGTTTTCAGAATGGCTGAAAAAATGCCTCTCGGGGATTTGGCGGGTTCGAATTTTAAAACTGACTCAGTCAAATGCGCCCGATGCCTATTTCAAATTATTTTTAGGGGGACGTCAATCTTCTATAAATTGATCTGTCTATAAATTAATGGAAAATCATGGCATAAAAATAAATTTAAAAAGTTTGGAAGGAAGAAGAAAGAATAAGGCTGCTAATTTTCTAAATATATATATATATATATATATATATATATATATATATATATATATATATATATATATATATATATATATATATATATATATATATATATATATATATTATTATTTATTAATTATCACACGGGCTCATTTAGCAAACGACTATAAATAATAATCAAAATTATCCTTCTGCTCCTCCCCTTTTCTATGACCCCTCTCAAAATAATCCACTGTACCGCCGGACAGCTGTGCGTATCCGTATACCTAAAATTCAAGAGCGTATACACCAGGAATTTCGACAACCAGCATCTCAAAGCACTATGAAATTTTATGCTCTTCTCATTCATGCTCCGGGACTAACTGTCTCAATATACCAGTAACGGTCCACGATATAATTTTCTATCGCCGATATACTCGATATTCCGTGCTACAAGTTCATGATTATTATTAATACCCCCCACCCGCTCGTTGCCCCTTCGTGCACCTCTCCAAGAGGGTAATTTGAAATCAGCGCCTGTAAAAACCCCTTAGAGACATTTTTCCAGTCATTTCGAGAACCTTGAATTTCACGTGCCCACCACGCCCCTCCCTCAGGCGTCCAAAGTCCCCCCTTCCGGGGGATTAGGTGAATTTGGTGTGTGGATATTCGAATTCAGCGCCCCCCAAAACCCTTAGTACCAATTTTCGCGACGTTTCCTGTATTTTGGCAGGTTTGCCGTATGCGATGCACCTCTAGATGCACTTTATGCAGCCGCGATGCATTTCCACCTCTTCCGGAACATAGAAAAGGCGGAACTTTTTTCCTACGGTCGTTCTGAACAAGATGCAACAAAACGCATTTAAATCGGATCTTGACGAGAAAATTTATTTATTTTGGGGTAAATCGTTTTATATTGCCTGATCTATTAGAGATGTTTTATAATTTTAATTTTCCATCGTTATCATTTAATAAGCTTATCGTATGCCAGAACTTTTCGATATTTTCAGACACACTACTTACATTGCTGTATAAAACAAGCAAGTTTAAAATACTAGGGTCTCGTTTCATATCCCCGTATTCATTATCGGATCATAACAGAAAGCCAAAAATGTATTAATTATTTACCAAAAAAAGTTGGCTACCAGAAGCGTCTGCTTCGTGTCGTGGCCTGAGGTCAAATTTAATTAGACCGAAGCTAATTTTTTCCAAAACAAAGATGCATGTGTAGTAAGTAGTTCTTAAACAAAAAAAGGGGGGGAGTTAATTCCACTTTTACCCGGTATATGCATAAGAACTACAATTAAGCGTTCGTGGGCAATCCCTAGAGAAAAAACAAAGTGATGAATAAATTTACGAATAAGTGAGTACGTAATAATAGGTTGTTAGTTTTAAATACAAAAAATATCCTTCTAAAACTATAGATATAATATACGTCTAAAAAAGTATTAAGTAGTTATTTATAAATAGTCATTCGTGTATAGTTTCTATTTAAACCTCTGAATTGGATTAGTTGTAGAACAGGAAAAGCTTGGTGACCCATTTATAACGTTATACTTTTAAATTAACTTAAGGCTGACGTTGGCTGACGCGTGTAAGGTTGGAAATGAGGTCTACGATATATACGTACTACTATTTACACGACAATACTCAAAACAATATTTTAATATGGAACTAGGAAACAAGTTAACGTTTTTTAACGAACAAAATAAGGCCAATTTAAAAAATTGCGGCCATTGCAAGGTAAAGTTGTTAAAGCGGAATATATGACTAATATATTGCATTCGTGAGACGTTATTTCTGAATTATCATTATTAACCTAATAGATTTAAAATTGATGCTATATATAAAGTATACTTTGTTAAAATATTTTATTAAGTCATTATATTTAAAGTAGAGTACTTCTGTTATATCCAACGAGCTGTTAGGTTAACTGGAGAAAGCATCGATTTGGCATAAGCGTGGCATCATACCCGTACATTCTAAGGTTCTGCCTAGCGATGAATGAATCTCTGTATCAATCAATAATCCACCAAAACCCGGGAAAATGGTTAATACAGATACTATTTTGTCGTAAAGCGTGGCTGTCAAGTATCTTTCTATTTTATTTACTTGATAGTATATTATGATTAAATTTTACTTACTAATATTTGTTATATTTATTACTATAAAGTATTACACAGAAAATTAATGATGTCAAAATACTATTTTGTTTTTGGACAGCTACTAATAAAGGCGCTAAACAACGTGACAACAGTGCATTTTTCGTAGAGGTGTACGTCGGCCACCTTCGGCTTCGCTCGACAGCTGACTCATTCAATATGGCTTTTTAGTCTGAATGTTTCTTGTTGTTTGAGTTATTTTTGTGACAATTGTTGTATAAATTTCGGTTTTGTGTAAGTACTTTTAATAAATTAAAATGGTCAGGCAGTTCCAAGTGCGTAAAGTGACGGATATGATTATCATTTCACAAGTAAGTACAAACTATGCTTGTACCATTCTATCGCCAATAATAAACACAGACATGATGGGCGCAGCTCTCGATTGCGTTTATGAATGAAATGCTTTCTTTATCTATGCTGTCAGCTGATTGGTTATATCACAAATAATGCCGTAAATTGTAGCACTTATATTGACCTATTTTTTTTGCTTTAATAAGTCAAGTCGTCGTAAACTATAATTGCCAATGTAGATAAACACAATTTTTTACAAAAATACTTCTATTTTACCGGTGGTAGCTTAGCACCAGGAAAGTCAGGTGGACATGCAAAAATTTAAGCAAATACCTTAGGTACAGACGAAAACAGAAAATACCACGTTTTAATTAATTAAAATGTGACATTAAGCGACAAACGAGGAGAACGTGTAGTACAAATAAAAATAGAAATAACCATTGAAAGAAATGTTTTTATATAAAATACAGGAATTAAATAAATATTTATTTTGGCTAATATACACGTGAGTTAATTTACTTTCAGAATGTTATAATAAAAACTTCTTTTGCTATTTATTTCACAAAAAAAAGTCATAAGTGGTTTGAAAAAATACAGTTTTGTACACATTTAAATAAAATAAAAAATGCCTCATTTAAATATCAAAAACAAGGTTTTAACAAAACTACAGATTAAAAGTTAAATATACTTTGAAAAAATGTGTATCTTAAAAAAAGCTCAGTTTTACGGAAAAATTTTCACGGCTTCAGCTCCGAAGAATTATTGTTTATAATTCCTTCGTCTACGAAAACTACTCCCGACTTATTCAGCTACAAAAGTATTCCAGATTTGTGGAATCTGCTACCAGTGGACCTTCATCCCAAACCTAAAGGTCTTTAAGTCTCGTATAAACAAGTTACTCCTTATAACCCTTCAGACACCCATAGTACTCTAGTACTTAGGCTTACAGTCTTCTGGTCTGTCCTTAAAAAAAGTTAGTTATTAGTAAATTTTACTGTTTATCTTAATAAAAATAAGTACAGGGACATCAAATTAATTATCCCACCTACTTAAAGAATTTTCCATTTACTTTGTGAATAAAATTAAAATATTTTGATTTTGATAGCAAAAACTTTGTCTGCTGTAAAATTTGTCATATACGGCGCTTCGTCATTATAAGTTTGTTAAAATAAAAACCTTTTTTTAAGTAAGAATTATGGCCATTTTCAACGATATACACAAGTTGACTATTCGGTTTAGCCGTTTTCGATCAACGGGGGTTTAAAGCCATTTGAAAAACCATATATCTATGGAAAAACCAGAATGAAATTAACGTCTCAACTATTTAACTTTTTTTTCTATTCTCTGTTTTTAAAAATATCAATGTAGTATTTTGCATGGATGGTAAAGTCGTTAAAGAGAAATTTATCAGCTGTAAAATTTGACAGATCCACCAGTGGCGTTCGTACGGCATTTGACCTGTCTATTTTGGCAGACATTTATGGTAAGCCACTGATTTCTCTTAAAATAAAAATATTTTTGAAATCCCCAATCATTTCTAAGCAAAGTTGATTACTTTATTTTTTTCAATCCGATGCACGGTTTTTGCTTAAAAAAATAAAAACCGTTTCTTTGCATAATCATAACAATATCGGTAAGCAATATTTCCATGCAGAAAAATATTTAGATTTAATTTTTTTAGGAGAAAACCGTACGTCGGACTAAAAAAATTATGAGCAGATTTGATCTCTTGATCTTTTTTAGACCGACGTACGGTTTTTACCCAAAAAAAAATTAATCTAGATATTTCTCTGCATGGTGATATTGTTTACCGATATTGTAATGATCATACAGAAAAACGGTTTGTATTTTTTTAAGCAAAAACCGTGCATCGGATTGAAAAAAATCAAGTAATCAACTTTACTTAGAAATGATTGAGGATTTTAAAAATAATTTTTATTTTAAGAAAAATCAGTGGCGTATCATCAATGTCTACCAAAATGGGCATATCAAATTCCATACGAACGCCACTGGTGGAAATAAAAAAAAGTGGTACACTAAAAAAATGCCTAAAATATCTAAAGTGGTATTACAAATATTAATAGTTTACTGGTTTATTTCTAAAAATTTTGCCACCCCGTATCTCAAAAGATAAGACGTTTAGGACATACGTTCATATAAAGTTTTCTTTTTAAAATAGACCCAAAAATTGCTTCCTTAAATATTGACATTCAATTAGAAAACACCCTGTATAAAACATGATAACCACTTGATTCAGTCAGACAATGTGCTTTTTAAATAAAATAAAAAAAGGTATCCACATAAAAAGTTATATTATATCCAACTGATATTTTTTGAAAATATCGAGTACGAAATTTGTCATAGTTGGCCTCTATTTAATTTGTATTTTTTTTTTAATGGTAATGTACAACTTGTGACACATAATTTAAAAGCTCTTTTCTTATACAGGTGCTTCTAATTTTTTGTTTTAATATGGTGTTTATTTAAAAGAAAAAAAAATATCCCAACTTCACTAAGAGTGAATTACTAAATATTCTTTTTTTTTGTTCTTTATTGAAAAGATAAATTTGTATATTTGTATATTTTGGATGATGATGATGATGGATATCATATATCCATTTAAATTATATTTAGGACTAATCAATTATATACACAAGAGCAAATCCAGTGTCGCTAAGTACTTATATAGAAAACTACAAAATCCAATCGTCTTACACCAGTTAGAAAGCACTGAAAATACCGTGTGTGTTATGTTTTTTGACCACACCTTGTACGATTTATCGAAAAGACAACGAACATAGCACCACTAATATTCCTAATGAAAATCACATAAAAACTTTCACACAACAAAGGAATATTTGAACTAGGATTTTAAGCTGATTTTCGTCCTTCTCGGTCTGGATCACTGACCACAGGAGTGTCCTGACCAGTCATAATAAATCTTTGTAAACCATAGGATCGTCTTATGAGATTTAAATCTGCTGGGTCCATTGACACTAAAATAATTTTATTGTAAAGCCTTACATTGTTAGTTTATATATCGGTTTACATTCTACAGATTGGCCCAAGAGTGTAATAAAAATTAATAATCCACTATAAAACCAAGAAAAACTGCATATGGAATCACAACTAACTATTTTTTAATTTTTTTTTTTAATAAATTAACGAGATACTCTCAAAATATTGTAAAAAATAGACTTTGACCGCTTTTTTCAATATTCTAGAAAAATCAGAATGGACCCAAACTCATATGCAATGATATGGGTTTCCCATTCCGATGAACTTTAAATGGTAAAAAAATGTGCCATTATTGGTCGAGTAATGGAACAATTCGTCCGCCCGCTTATAAGTAAATCCATAAAGATAGTGGCATTCTACAGTAGAGCGGTCTAAAATGAGGGACTTTGGGTCCTTATTTCGAAAACTTTTTGATTTTTCGAAAAAATTTGGACCATTTTTGTAGATCACAAGGCAATTTTATTTATTGTCTTAACAAAAATTCTCAATTTCGCATATTTTGGCAGACAATAACGGGAAACCCATTTTTCGAGCCTTGAGGGGCCATTTTCAGCCCTTTCCCACCTGTTAATGTTGATAAACTTTTTTTTCGCTCGAAAGCATCCCCGAAGACCTAAGAATTGCGCAACAAGGGAAAACTGTACAGATTTATTTACAGCTTTGTACCTTCATTTATTGGACCATATATAGGGGGGGGGGACGAAATCCTACATAACGTAACATGAGGGGAGAGGTGGGTAAAAAAAGCATGAAAATTGTGTAACGTGGTTTATAGATGGCCCCTAAGCATTCACTTTGGGTAACCAAGTTTCATCTTGCGCTTCGAAGGTGAACAAGATAATAAGCAAATTAATATTCGCTATCATTAAATGTTTCTGTTAGTCCAGAAAAAAAGAAAAAAATTTCAATAACATCTTTAATCACATCTGTAAAGTTTAGGTTTTAATTTAATCCAACTAGTAAGTCGTACCACTTTGGAAGAGGCAAAAGTGGTTCAATCGTATCATGTAAAAGCCCAAGTTTTTTATCCAAAATAACAAAAAAAAAACTAATAAAAATAAACAGATCCTTTTGACGCATCTTGTCTAACTAAAAACGAGATCCCTGAATACTCCAGAACTAACAAAATGATTTTGGTATTTATACAATTCGAGTTTTGTCAAATTGTTGTATTTTGTGTTTTCTTATTGGTTATTAAATGGGCGCGTGCTGTCTCAATGTTTTTTAATCGTTGTTTGTTTTTTGTAACCAAGACCTCAAATTTTCTTCTATTTTATAATTTGTAATAACATAGGATTGTTTAAATATGTTACTAAAAGTACGTGACAAAACAAAGCAAAATAAAATCTAATATTTTACGAAGACTCCAGACATTTTTCTCATTTTTTTCCATCCAGTAATTAAAATATAAATAACTAAATATTCATCACAAATTAAATGAAGTACATTGAAAATTGTCCTACATATAATTAAATGTTTTTTTTGTTTATCTGAAACGACAATTAATATCAAGCAAGCTTTGCGAAATCCTGAAGAGACACGACTTTCGCGTAAACGAGTAACATCTTACAGCTTATAATTGCTCGTTACGGCGCTATACATTCGCTGACCTGGATATAGTTATTGTTCAAAAGGCCAAATTAATTTTGCAAAAATAATTGCCTATTATTGTGCAAAACTGTATGATGTCCTTATTAAAGCGAACTATGGACTGTGCTATATTCAAATTATAGTATAAAATATACACTACATATTTTTACACAGTTAAATATTAAGTGTTTGTTTTAACCATAATTAAGGTTAAATAAAAAGATTATTTGGCATTTGTCCAAAATACTGATATTTCTTTTATATTTAAAAAAAACACTATTTTTTTTTTTTTTTTTATATATATATATATATATATATATATATATATATATATATATATATATATATATATTTTATATATATATTATTTTAAAAAACTTTTTATTATTAATTTTACGAAAAAACTTATTCCTCATAAAAAGTTCTGCATGCTCTGAATCTTAAATACAATCATCAAATATTTTTTAGTCTATACGATCTAACTCAAAAAATAGGAGTTTTAGTCGGTAAATACTTTTTTATATTCCCATATGTTGGCAACTTAAGTAGATATATATATATATATATATATATATAATATATTTTATATATATATATATATATATATATATATATATATATATATATATATATATATATATATATATATATATATATATATATATATATATATATATATATATATATATATATATGGGAAGTTCGGGGCCTCTCAAGTTGGACTGTAAAAGGATGCATAAAAGTGGAACTACGTGTTGGTCTGCTGGGAGCTGCCAAAGAAAGAATTATACTGGCCAACTCTTCGAAGCAGAAGCCTTGAAAATAGTAACAAATCCCCTACAGCTCGTCGGTGGGCAAGAGAACGAAGCTTTTCTATAAGTGTGGGATTATTAATAAGACGAACAGCTCTACTCTGAATGGAGTCAAGAATTCTAAGTGTTCTAGGAGACGCCCTTTCCCAGACGTAAAAACAAAATTCTAAAGAGGGTCCGATCTGGGATACATACAGAGTATACAAATTAGAGGAGAGAAATACTTCCTGGCTCGAAAAAGGAATCCAAGCTTTTTTGAAGCTGCTGAGGCTATGGATGTAATGTGTTTGTGCCAGTTAGGGTTATTCTCAGAAGTAACCCCCACAGGATTAAACGGTTTTTGAATCTGCAAAACTTGGTCATATGTAAAGGATGAGCACTGACCGACTTTTCTCGCAATAGCGAACATAACTGTGTTTTGGAGGCATTAAACTGGACAAGATTTTTGGCGCCTCAATCCAAGATTACCTTAAGGTCTTGTAAAAGAGATATCTGCATTGACCTGCGCTTGATTTCTAAATAAGATCTACAGGGTGGCTTAAGAAATTGAATATTAGAGTGAAGGGTACTATCATCAGCAAAACTATGGATAGGATTGGTTGTGGAAGAGAGAAGATCGTTGGTGGAAAATGAAAACAGAGTTGGTGCCAGTACTGAGCCCTGGGGCACTCCAGCATTAATTAGATTAAAGCTGAAAGAATGACCATCTACGTACTGATATACGTCGAATAGAAACTAGAGAGCCAAGAACAAAGCTTAGGTGGAAGACCGTAGGATGAAAGTTTGTTTAGAAGCCCATCATGATCAAAAGCTTCAGATATGTCAAGAGCAACGATTTGGAGATCACCAAGAAACTCAAGGGACTTGTTCCAGAAAGAAGAGATACAGGTCTATACCTAGTTAGAAGGAAGAGTTTTGTATCCTTTTTTGGGGACACGTTGCACACTTGCAGCTTTCCAGCTCTCCGGAAGAGCAAGAAGCAAAGATAATTAATGCTAATATGACATAACTAAGTAACTTTTTTTTTACGTTGTTTTATTATTGTTTTATATTTTTTTACCACGAGTTAACTGCCTGTATATGTGTAAAAAATACACTAGGTCTCAATATGCCGAAACTGAGAATAAGGTTTCGGTTTCGACTAAAAATTTTGTTTGGATCGGACACTACAAATAAAATAACATATTTAGCAATATGCAACATAGTTAAATTAAAAATTTAGCAGATATTATATGCGTTAACATATGAAATCGTACATTGCCATCAATAATCTTAATAATAAATTGTCGTTGTAACTTGTGCTCTCAACATGAATTAGATCTGTCATAGCGTAATTTAAGCTCGAAGCAATATTCCCACGATAGTAACGTAACATTGTGTAATAATAGTGCTATTTGATGACGGTGGCAATCAACCTGCCGCATTAGATGTGAGATGTCACTAGCCATTGGAGACGTCGACATTGTGTGAATATCTATAATTAAATTCCATGGGTCTACCAAGAGATCTCGCAGATAACAATTTTTAACGCGCTATTAAAGTTTTATAATTGGTTTACAAGTGAAAGTAAAAATTAATAAAACACATATATGTGTAATTTAAGTTGACAATAAAAATAAATATACCACATACACCAATAACTGGCTTATTACTTCCACTTTATTTAAAAAAGTTAGTTTATATTTATTTGTTTTTAAATCCTAGGCCTTCAGTCTAAGTACTTATGTGTCGTGGGCAGAGCTGGGTAGAAAACGAATCCTTTTGGAATCGAAGGCTAGAATCGATTACCTTTTAAAAATAGGATCCGTAATCCGGATTTGTTATATAATTTTAAAACAATCCGGAATCTATTCCTTTTGAAAAGGAATCAATTCCTTGTAATTTAAGTTTAAGACAAATCGGTTTATAAATGCTAAAATCCGCTATTTTGAATCTTCCATTTTAAAATTCCAAATTTTTACCTAGGATTCTTTCTTAGCTTCACATTAATTTTCGGAAATTAAGTTGAAGAATTTTAAAATATCTGCATATTAAACTTTAAAGAAAGAAACATCAGATTTTTAACCAAAATATATTGTTTTTCAGGTCCAGAAAAACAACATTTAAATTAGAGAAGCGTCAATCGTGAATGATTCGATCACAGTGACCGAATCGTTTATGAATATTAACGATCGAATTACGCTCGCAGTGATCGAATCCTACCCGACTGAAAGACGGAGAACGAATGAAATTGTGTTGTCTGGCTGGTGACTGGTTTGGTTTGGCTTTTGCAGTCATTCGTTCATCCCAATCAATAAATCCAGTGTGCCATTTCACCATATCGAAATATCGACCATCGCTGGGAGGTTTGGTTTGGTACACATAAAAATGATTGAAAGAAAGTTGAAAGATTGGATCATTTGAAATGGTCAATGATGATCGTCGTGAATGATCGAGTTACCCATCTCTAATTTAAATGAAACAATTTTTTTTTCTTACCATAAAGTGCACCCAAAAACGGGCCTAAATTTTACGTGCATTTGATCTTAAAAGTTTTAATTGCTAGATCTTTATAATGTTTTAATGTTTTTCTTGAGATAACCCTAACGGACTTTTAAATGGGGCAGTATTATAACTATTGTAATAATTATATTCCGCAAGCAGAGAAATTATTAAACGATACTTGTGAAACTTTTTATTAAGTTACAAGAAGATGTCCCCTTTATAAGTTACTTAAAGTTATTTTAAGAATCACATTTAAAAAAACCTACGAAGATAGAGCTTGGAATACGGTTCAAAAAATGTTCCATTTAGGGGTGGTTTTATGTTAATCTCAGAAATAACATATTAAAATTTAAAGAATATTTACCAAAAACTAATTTGTTTAAGAGTTACAGCACTTTAACTGTGACTTTAAAATGAGGCTAAAATTATGCTAAAATCTTTGAAGCTTAATTCATCATCTGGATTATGTAGCATCATTCGTATCGTAGTTACTATTTGCAAGTATTAAAACAAAAGATGATCCGGATTCATGATGCGATAAATAGGAATCGATTCCCTGGATTCAATTCAATTTTCCCTTAAAAAAATCGTGATTCGTATTGGTGATTCGATTTCTTTACAAGGATCCGGATCCGTGAATCGATTCCTTTTTTGAAGGATCCATTCTAGCTCTAGTCGTGGGCATCTTAAGTGAAATAGGACGCAGTTTATTAATACGGGACTTAAAGATTTGAGGGTTTTAAGGAAAAAACAATACCACTGCAGGATTTCATAGTTTAGTTACTTTAGTATGGAAGGAGCAGGCAAAGTGCAAGGGGAAGTATAACATTGGCTAATTCTTCAGAGTAAAAGCAGTAAAAATGGTTACAAAAAAGGAGAAAGGTCCCATACAGGGCAAAAGAAAAAAGCTTTTATTTGTGAGAGTACGGTCATATAAGGCTGACAGTTTCTTTTTGGATGGAATCAAAAATGCTGTGTGTTATGAGATAAGTCATTACCCAGACATAAAGTAGCAGGCTGTGATTTGGGATAAATCCACAGTTCCGACTATGACATTAATTAGAGTGGTAGTTCAGAGGTAGAAATTATTTGTAAAACGTCCGTGGTGATGCTTTACCTATAAGGTGCAGTGAAATGCAATATCTGCATGGTTTGGTACTTTAACATCGTTGACGGCTCTGAAAAAAATGGTTAAACATCTAAAACCCGGGCATCCGCGTTACCTAGTACTTAGCCTTCATGCAAGCCCTGGTAGGCTACCATAAAGATAAAAAACCCATGCAAGTATACAGATTAGAAGGGAAGAAATATGTTTTGCCTCGAAACAGGCATCCCAGCTTTTTTTAAGATTTCTGTGACAAAACAAAGAAAAAATATTGACTTTAATTTTTTTTAATTGCAGAAAATATTCTAGAGCCCTTTTTATTTTAAATCATTTCTGTATGATTATATCAAGTCTTTTTACCGTTTTATAATTAGAAAGGAAAATACAGATTTTTCAAAAGACTGCGTATTTATTGTTTCCCTGAAGAAATTATCTGCTCTCTGCCTTTGTATAAACAATTTTATTAACAATAAATAAGAAATAGCTGGATGTTTAGGAAAATTGTGGTTAATATTGCTGTATTTTAAATAAAATATTATCTTGCAAACACAAACTCTTAAAAACAGAATTAAACGTATAATAAATGCCCAAAAAATGGATTTAAAGTAAGAATAATGAATCAATAACGATACCAAGTCAAATAAACTAAAAAAGGGTACTGAGACGACTAATTAAATTTGTAGCATCCGGTATAGGAAAAGGAAATAAATAACTGTATTTTTAGAATTACTTGTTTTAAAATTATTGATAGAAACTTTTTATAATCACAATTTTTTAGCCACAAATGTTGGACCTGTAAAAATTGAGATCCAGATGAACATCTTATAAAAGGTATAATGTCGTGACATTCGCAGTAACCAGCAAAGTCAAGTAGCAGTTAAAATTTAAACAAGTCATGGTCATGAATTTAGCGAGACAAACATGTTGCTACACTAACACAGGTGATAAGAGGATAGAACTACAAGGTACAAGTGAAATTTCTACACATTCACTCACACTGTGAACTTAGCTGAGCTTAAAAATAATACAGAGGAATAACTTACGATATCAGAATCTAGTGGTATCAGTGGCGTGTACATGAAGGGGAGAGTACATGGAGGTCCCAGGTCGAGATTTTGGCGATTTTTCAATACCCTCCCTCTTGGCCCCCGGTGAGATGTCATGAGATTTGGCGCGACCTCCCCTAATGTCACGTTAGATTTTTCAAAATGCGTATTTTTAGTGTAAAAAAATATTTAAAACTAGTTTAGACTAATATTTAAACTTATTTAAAACCATGTTTTACTTATTTTAACCTAGTTACCTCGCAATTTTACCTCTCTCGCCCCACGTGAGCTTAGGTGAGATTCTCCTCGACCCCCTCCCCCTAAATGCCCCACCTAAATTATGGACGCCCTCTACGATAAATCTACATTTATCTGATACAAGACAAAATAAAATAAACTGTTCAAGAATTGATATATTCCAAAATCTAAAAACCTATTGACACACTTTAGCAGAACCTCTTTTAGGTTATCTATATCAAAAAATATTGGCAGTTTGACAACATGGCTAGTATAAATGACTGGTGGACTTTAATAAGCCCACAAATACTTGTACTAAGCAGGGTTAGCTACCCTGAAGAGTGGAATTATGATACCGAGGCCCAAAAATTATAGTACATTTGAAAAAAATTATAGTAGATTCGAAAAAATAATCGTTTAATTCAATTTATACTAGATAAAGTGAAATAATTTATATATATATATATATATATATATATATATATATATATATATATATATATATATATATATATATATATATATATATATATATATATATATATATTATATATATATATATATATATATATATATATATATATATATATATATATATATTATAAATATATATAACTATTATATTTATTATATTATTTATTATATAAATTTTACAGTATTATTAATCTAAAAATTGAAAATTTTAAAATGTTACTGCTGTGATACTTTATTATTCCCTTAGCAAACTTCACTTTATATATTGCGGTCAAGTTCACACCATACCCTGCGCTACACCAGCGCCTCTTTATTTAATGCTATTCTGGGGCCACTTTTTGAGCCAAACAGCCATAAGAGATGGTGCTCCTTACCTCTAGCCTCCATATTTTATTTGGAGTGTTGAGCAGTTTGCAGATGTTTACACGCATCAATTAAAGTAATTGATGTGTTGTACGCTGGAGGCGCTATATTGAAATGTACCCTACTTTTTACTGTTTAATATCAACAGTGATTTTGGCGCCAAATGACAAAATATGATTTATACAAATTATAGTAGATTTAAGGAATATGGTATAGGCATGATAGTACATAGTAAAAAGGAGTATAATTATAGAATGTCTACTATAATTATAGTATGGTTGCTAACCCTGGCACTGAGAACTCTGAATGGCGGGTTTTTAGATGTTTAACCCATTTTTCCATTTTGTATTTTACGGTTTATTTTAGAAAACGCGATAGTGCAACCACACACAATGACCACCATTGAATAGCTTCCCCTCTCCCACTAAACGTATGGGTAAAGTCAGCCAAAGGAGGCCTTTGTAAAATCCGAACGACACATAACTGTACGTGGTATTTGCCTATGTCAACCATCACTTACCTCTTTCGATATTGCTTGCTACTCGCGTCTAGAGAAACCCCGGATCCGTATGGCTGGCGAACTTCTTGACAGTGTTGACGCATGTCTAATATAATCTAGCCAATTTGTCATAACCTCAAAAATTAAATTTTAAAGTATAAAGTAATGGTTTGGGGTCTTTTCTAATTTTTTCTTTACGTCGCCGCATTTTCACATCTGAAATATAATTGGGGAAAATAAAAAGCCGCTTTAACTAACCAAAACTAACCATGACCGACTAGAACTTAGGGCTTTTGAATTTGTCGAAATTATTTGTAGAAGTTATAAACAAAATTTTTACAACGTATTAGAAAAAAACCGGGAATATATAATTACACTCTTAAAAAAAATTATAACTTCTACCATATCAAAAATTATAAAAATTTTGTTAATAACTTCTATGTAGGGATAATTTAGACAAATTTAAAAGCCCTAAGTTCTAGTCGGTCATAGTTAGTTCTGGTTAGTTAAAGTTGCTTTTTATTTTTCCCAATTATATTTCAGATGTAAAAATGCGGAGACGTATTAGAAAAGACCCATGAATTGTTTTTTTTTATTTAATGCATTATTTAGAAAAAGCTACTGTTCAAATTACGCGCCGAGTTCCTGCATAATAAAGCATGTTTCATGTGTCAACACTGTCAAGGAGCTCGCAGGCCATACGGATATGGGGTTTCTCTAGGCGCGTGTGATGTTGCCCAACTTTGCTGATCTGACGAAAAGCAATATTTCAACGCGTCAAAGGCTGTTGATGCCGTTTTTTTTTTTAATTAAAAGTACTCTACCACTAAACTTCGTGGGATTTTGGTTGCGTGGGTAACCTGCGTATTTCTAAGCACTTACTCACGCCAGTTTTATGCATGTTAAACCTCTATTTAAATATGACCAACGGCAAGACTTTTATATTAATTTTAATAAAATAAATTAACTTCTAACAAAGATAAAAGATCTGGGGTAATTCGAATACGTCCAAGTGACTGGAAAGTATCTTAGAACTTCGATCTAAAATACTGCCAGCTGGGATATTGCAGCAGATCCCCTATGTTATTACCTCCCGCTTGGCTCGGCGTCATTTTATTAGTATGCGGAATTGCGAGAGGTTTTTTATTCGCGTTGGTAGCTCTATACGGCTTACAGACACTATCTGTTTACTAAAGGGAGTAAATTTTTCCAGGGCTGTGTTATGCCGTAATATTTAAAAAGAAAAAACATATATTGGAAGGAGTGACATAACTCAAAAAACTTAGTTTTGAGAAAATGGCCAAAAAATTTGAGATTTTTAAGGTGTGAGCAGTAATTAAATATTTTTTTAAACAATTTTTTTACGTCAAAATGGTCAACCCTTCCTAAATTATTCCGATTTTATGCTAATTTTTTTATGAATAATTTTGGCTCATGTCACTCTTCCCGAAAATAATTTAACACAAAGAGAGTTAGAGTTATGTCGCTTTTCTTCCTACATAATAACCAGAAGGTTAATTGATTAAAACATAGATATTATATATAGTCTCTGTCATATTTTATCTATTTTTTGCATATAACACAAAAATAGCATTTATCTTTTGGCGTGTCATAATGACAATATTTTAAGAGTCATTTTAGAGTCGAAATGACACTATCCTAAAAAATATGCATCCCAAGCTTAAGCTTTTAATAATTACTAACCACAACTAACTTTTTTTAACTTTTGTAAATATATGACAAAGTACATATTAACAGGAAATAATAATGAAAGTCACTTGAATCTAAGAGGCCGTGTGACAAGATGTGACAAGAGGAGACGGGGGGATTTAAGAAAACGAGACAGTTGCAGTTCATAAAACAATTATTTCTTAATTTTTTTTTGTTATTTTATTTTATGATTTTGTCACGATAGAAAGTTATTGGTATTAAGTGTGTACATATATTATGTATATTAATTATTATTAAATATTTAAATATATATTTTATTATTACATCGAAAAAGGCTATTTATAGGGGAGAATGTATATTAAGGTTATAATTTTCCAACAAAAAACTATTTGGTGTCCAACCTAAAATTAGTGTTTTCTTGAATTCATCTTCCATGGACTACCATTTTTTGCCTCCTAACGCTTTATATGTTTATAGCTAAAAGTTTTGTATGCAGATTAAAATAAAAATAAAATTTATGATGATGAATTTGGAAGTACAACCAATAAAAAAATAAAAGCATTTTATGTTTTTACCACCAAAAACTTATTTTCTTTGTATTAATGTAATATTATATGTTTGTAATGTTTTATTAAAATGGCAAAAACAATGCCATAATGCCTATACTTGGACTGTTTATTATACGATACTATAAATAAATCAAAGATCGACAACATTTCACAATCAGCGCGTGAGGTACAAACCGATAACAGCACACCTATCTTCAGGGCCGCCGCCAGAAAAAAATTTAGGGGGGTTCAAAAAGTTTTTACTTGAGTGTTGACAAGGGATGGTTCCAAGGGTAGTACCGGTCCAATTTTTATATGGCTTCTTTATCACTCTAGGACGATAGTCTAAAAATTTCAGACCGGTATGAGAGTTGAATCGATTCATTATGAATTTTTTCAGCCCGCGGAGGTACTTGAGTGTTGACAAGGGATGGTTCCAAGGGTAGTACCGGTCCAATTATTTTTATATGGTTTCTTTATGACTCTAGGACGATCGTCTAAAAATTTCAGACCGGTATGAGAGTTGAATCGATTCATTATGAATTTTTTCAGCCCGCGGAGGTACTTGAATGTTGACAAGGGATGGTTCCAAAGGTAGTACCGGTCCAATTATTTTTATATGGCTTCTTTATGACTCGAGGACGATCGTTTAAAAATTTCAGACCGGTATGAGGGTTGGATTTTGAATCATCTTCGTACATTGTTATATGATTGGTTTTTAGATGAGTTTTTTTGCTGTTTTACCGCCAATTTTGACTTCAGATTCGTGTTCAAAGGAAAAAAATACGCTAGAAAAGCTTAGTCCGATACCCAGTACACGCTACTTTTTCCTAGACGATATTGTAAAATATATGGATTGAGATGGGAATTGTTTTATTTTAGGTAATTTTTAAAACCTAGGTGGGTCGAGGGACCTCCCCTGACCCCCCTGCCGGCGGCCTTGCCTATCTTGGATATTTTTTCTCATTTATGATTATTTTTAGAATTTGCCGTTTTGTAGACGTAAAAATAATATAGATTCTTTAATATAAATAAAACTTCAAAAGCAGAACAAAGTGTGTAAAACGATTTTATCGCATATAAAAATTATTTTTAATACAAATGATAGTTATAATACAATAGGTATACGTTCTGGGCTTGCAACTTTATTGCTATACGTTGTTACCCGTGTTAAACATAAGAATTCTAAAAAAATTAATAAAAGCTTTATTTTAAATTTATTAATAAAAAATAAAATGTGTGTTTTTCTTCAACTTGAAGTTCATATTTACATTTGTATTACGAAAAGGGAAAATAAGTTCGTTATTAGAATAATTTTTTTGTTTAGTTTCAATTAAATAACATTGAATATCCCATGCGGGACTTATACATTTTAATTTTTAAACACTAGGTAATGATAGACCACAGAGATAGGGGAGGATTCAAACTAAAGCGAGGTCGTTACCCTATGCGATCGACTATCGACACAATGGCCATAGAGACGAAAAGACTGAAGTAGGAAATATTAATTTAAAAATTGGTTCAGAGCCCTTATATTTTTTGGTTAAGAAGTATTAATTTAAATAAATACTTTAAATATAATAAAAATTAATAATTTTCTTTATAAAATTTAAAACATATTTTTGCATATTTTAATTTTTCCGACTTACTAGTTCTAATTTGGTAGTGTTTTCACGCTACGTTTAATTTTTTTCAAGAAATAATTTTCAATTTTTTCTAGGGGTTATTAAGCCATTTTTTTAAAAGTTTAAAATATGTTGCCGAACCTATAAGGGTATATTAAAGGACCTAAAAGAAAGTGGACACGTCTAAACATACAGGGTAACACTAAATTAGTATTGTAAATTTTAACTGAACTTCAAAGAATAAGCAAAACATTTCCTATGAACATGGATCCGAAAATGCCTAATTCAGAAGGTACAGAATGATATAAAAAACATTGTTTTTTAGTAATCGGTATAAGCTCTTTTTTAAATTTTAAAACTTTCTCGTCTCTTTAATTTAGGTAGTACCCATCATGAGAATAAAAAAATCTTAAAATATGTTTTACATTGTTTTTGCCTGGTTGATGTCAGTCGACGGTGACTGGATTTTTTACATTTTAAAGAAACTTCTGAAGCAACCCGAAGTATTTTAAAAAATAGAATAGGAAGAGCATATTTTTATTGGTTCATTCAATAAAATAATCATTTTTTACCGTTTCTAATATATTCGATCATCATTATTCATTTAAAACCTCCACTGTAACATTGACAGATATTTTTCATTCGGTTATCATGCAATAAAAGTAATTGCTCAAAAAAATCAATCACGATGATCCTATATGGCAAACACAAATGCAAAATAGTTGTTTATAGAATAGACAAATAAAAATGCTGTTCTTATTCTATTTTTTAAAATACTGCGAGTTGCTCCCGGAGTTTTTTTCAAAGCATGAAAAATCTAGTCACCGTCGAGTGACATCGATTAAGCCAAGACAATATTGTAAGGTATCATCTGTTTTTTCCAAACCACAGCACACTACACTTTAATATGGTCCAAGTTGCATATCATGGCCTACTGAAGCTTTTTTTTAAAAGCAAATGTCACATAGTCAAAAGGAGATTTTTAAGGGGAATCTGATAGCCAAGAAAAACATACAGGGTGGTATTTGAACAAAATTAATTTTAGTTACTGCCTTTTAAACCGGAAGTCGCAAAAGTAAATTATTAGGTTCTAAAAGAGGGCAACTATTTGCTACAGAAACCCTTTCAATTCTAGAGCGATATCTTTGTAAATAAGAAAGTAATCAGCTGTTACTGTCCACTGGGTCACCCAATATAAGAAATCGAGGGTCTTCAGCATTTTCTTAAATTTGTTATCATCCGATTTAGCTTAACATCTACTAATTTTATAAGCCATTGTCCGGTTTAATATACATGTAAACATAAAAATAATAAAATATATGGTATAGTAATAGATGTTCACCTTTCTTTGTTACTTAATGGGGTTCTCTGGATTGATAGATTCAAAAAATCGATTTTTTTGCAAACATTATTTCCTTAATATGTCTAGAATATGGTGATTTTTCAAAATTCGAAGCCATTATAAAGTTAGAAGAAGCAGGTGTTCGGACCGCTGAACGCTGAGGGGCTGACCCTATTGTGTCCTGTCGGCTTGATACCTGAGACCCTTCATACAAAAGATGCTTATACAAGTACAGACAAGTTTAAACAAGTTAAGGAAAAAAATAAAGTAGTTATTTACATTTTGAAATTTATTTTTTTTTCCATCATATGACGAGAACGGCTTGGCGGATTCACTTTAAATTTATATTAATTAAATTTTCAAAATTTTCTTTTCATAATAGTCCATTCCGTGTATTTAAGCTTACATAATATTTAAACGCAGGTTTTTTTTTAGTTTCAGATAAGCCAATTAGCTGATTTCATGGAGGGAGTGACCGTTCATTTTTTCGAGGCAGCTATCTTCAGAGCACTATTACTTTGGTTTTAATGAATATTTGTTGCTAAAAATGTATATGTATACTTTTGAAACACTTATAAATAAATGATTAAAACCCCAAAGTTCTATCTCTTTTGGTCCTCACAAAAAAATTTCCTAAAAATTGATAAAAATTAGACCGTTAAACTAAAGAACCCCCTTAAGTATATTGAATTTAGTACTCCGTAGTCTCGAAGGAATAAAATGTACTAATTTTTTTATTTTATACTTTTCTTAAATAATACTTTTTATTATGTTTCCAAATTGTAAAACAATGTACCAATAAAAAAACAGTCAATGATCACAATATATACAAAAACATATTATTCTTTAATTTAAAATTTAACTCCTGTCAGTACGGTCCTGATTATATGGCAGCTGAGCACATGGACCCTCAAAGCAACGCGTGCATTCAGAGACAATTCGGATCTTATTGCGTCGGGACGCCTATAACGGCGGGATGACGGCGGTGAGGCGGCGCCCTACACGATAGATAATAATGGATAATACGCCCACCGGACCTAAGGGAAAATCACTGGATTGAAGTGATGTATTCGAGACTCATTTGATTAATGAAAATATGTTTGGCTTTTGCGTAGATAAAAATCTAAAAGAAATAGACCGTTACAATCCTTATTTGCCAAATATGCCAGAAATAATTCTAACATAACCTTATTACTGTCATTTGTCTATTTAACTTATAAAAGAAATATGGTTAGGACTTTCAGCAGTAACATATTATTTGTTTTTACTTTCAATATAGTCCAGTAACATGAAAGTAACCAAAGCTGTAAATAAATCTGTACAGTTTTCTTTTAAAAAGTTTTAAAACAAAATTTAAATTCCTTTTATTATTGATCAGAAAATATTTTTTACAGCTAAATTTATTTTGCGCCTTGGGCTTGAAGCCGGCCGACTAAAGATCTTACGGTCCGGTGGGAGTAAAGTAGGTAGTTAAAGTTATCAACATTTTTTTAAACATAGATAAAGGGCTCCCAGTTTTTTAAGAAAAGAAAAAAATTTAAATACCCAAAACAGGTGGGTGATTTTTACCCATAAAAAAAATATCAATCTTTTTTAAAATAATTCCCCTAATATTAGGTTTATTCAAATTTTTTATTGGTTGTTTTGGTAAAGAAAAACCCAGGGATTCGTTTTTTTTTTGATTTTACATTCAAAACTTCATTTTTTTTTAAACATTTTTAGCAACAAAAAATTGCGGATCCTTTGTTCTTTATTAAATTTGAAAATAAAAGTCCCTTCCCCAAAAAAAAAAATCAAACTAGGGTTTGTTAAATATTTTTAAACGGAATATAAAATTTCCCTATATAAAGAGAGGGTAGAAGCTATTCTTTGACATGTCTGAATCTGTTTGGGACAATGTTCAAATTTTTGTAATAATTTTGTTATTATTGAAGGTTGTTTTTATATAAAACCCCAAAAACTAACAACAACAATTTTCCAAACTATGATCTAGTTCGGTTTTTCCCGGTTAGGTTTTCTCGTTAATGTATTTTTTATTATAAATGCGCCGCTCTGGTCGGTCTTGATTAGTGCTGGTTAGTTAAGCGGCTTTTTAAATTTTATTTGGGCTGCTGGAAATTCAAATTTTTGATTAATAAAAATATCTATGTAACGTAAAGTTTTTATTAAAAATTAATAATTTTCCTTTAGCACACTGTAAACGTCTTAAAGCGATGTGATTTTATTATGTAAATAATTGTTAAAATAAAATTTTCAAATAATAAATTTTTAAATTTTTATTCCTTTTTGGGTGCTCATCATCCTTTTGCCCTTAAATAATATACTTAATAATATTTTACATTTAAATTTTAAAAATCATCCAATTCTTGGTGATTTTACAAAAATGTTTATGTAAGTAGTTATTTAGCCTTCATTAATGGTATTTTGAAAAATTAATCCATTTCCCCCTTTAAAAAATCTTTAAATGATTAGGAACAAAATTTTTCCCTTTTAATTTTTTTTAGTTCCTTCCCCAAAGTACATGTTGGAAATTAATTTGGGTTGAAAAAAGCCTTGCAATATTATGGCAGCAGCTCTTAAAAAAGGGTTTAAATTTTGGACATTTTTGGGAAGAAAAAGATCTTCTGAACTTCATTTTTACCATTTTTCAGAAAGGTGAATTGTCGAACTATTTTCGTGTGGTTCGGAAACAATTTTTTCTATTTTGTGCGTTTTAGTTTCTTTCAAAGTTTTATTGTTAAAACCCATTTATGATTTTATAAATTTTTTAAAACATAATTTGATATCATATTAATGATTTCCATTCCTGGCAGCTTTATTCCGGATGGGTAGCTTTTTACCAAAGATTCATTTACTTTTAAAAAAATAAATACCTAAAAGGTTTATAAGGATAAAATTGATTTTATTTTGTTTCAGTACAAAATAAAAACCAATTAAAGATTTTCCCTTTCTATAAAAATTTAATAATAAAAATTACTTTTTTTTTACGTTTTTTTTATATAACTTTTCTTCTTTTTATTTTTTCTTTCCCCAAAAAACTTTTTTTTTTAAAATTTAAAAATATCATTTAAATTAGTTCAAAAAATTTTAAGGACCGGACCCCCCCAAATCCGTTCAAATTAATTAAAAGTTTTGAGAATCTTTGGGTTTACCGTCTTTTATGTTTTTTTATTTTAATTTGAATTAAATATCACCCTTTTCGAAGAATTTTTCTTTTTTTTCTCCTTTTTCGCTAATAGTAATATTTCAACCCTTTTTATTCCCGTCAGCGTTTCTCAGCCTTTTTGGCCCGGACCCCAAAATATGGTCCCTTTTTAATAAGTAAATTTTTTTTGCGGATCATTGTCGGACTAATAAAATTCTCCACCCGGGCCGCCCAACCCTGGTGGTCGCCCAAACAGTTATAATAGCTGTTCTGGTCTTTGTAAAACAGATTTGTATCCATCATACACAATTTTCTTCAAAAAATTCCTTTTGTTTTTTAAATTTATTCCACAACACCTCTATAAGCCACTCTACTAATGTGTCCCAACTGCACCTTTTCATGCGCTTTTTGGGTCCCATAATACTTTTTCGTCTGAAAAAATCGCTGTTTTTCCACGATACGCTCAGGGGAAAAATCCCAAAACTTTAATTTTGGCTATATTTTCTTCCCTTTTCAAAATTTAAAAAATTTTTAAAAAAAAAGTTTATCAATTATAATTCAATACCCAAAAAAATTTATTTTTGTTTACACAGTTTTAAGGGGAAAGAGTGCAATTTATTTAACATAAGGTTAAAAAAGCGCTACAGGGGTGGGCTTTAATTTGACCTAAAAATTTCTTTTTCTTTGATAAATTTTTAAAATTATTGTTTGGAAAAAAAAAAAAAAATCAATTTTTTTTTGTTAAAAAAATCTTTTTTTTAATTTAAAAAGTTCGAGACAAAAAAAATGTCGTAAAAAAAACGATTTCATGTGCCCCCCCGTGACATACTCAAAAGAAACCTGGTTTGATCTGGTTCCCCAAAAAAAAAAACGATTTTGATTTTTTAATCGCTCCACAAAATTTTTGGGAAAATTTAGGTCTTGGGAGTTCTTCGAGCAGGAAAAGTTTATCAACATTAAAAAGGTGGGGGAAAGGGGCGAAAGGGGCCCCCGAAAAATGGTTTTTCCCCCTATCTCCAAAATATTAGAAATGAAGGAATTTGAAAAAAAATAAGAAGGGTGCCAAAAAATCTACAAAAATGCCCCTATAATTTTTCGAAAAATCGATGGTTGAGATCGGGACCTCAAATCCCTCATTTTAGCTGTCGCTTTTTTCCCCCTTTAGAATGCCAATCTTTATAAGTTCATAAAAGGGGGGGCGGAGGGAATTTGGGTTTCCTTTTACTATTAAATGTACATTTTTAATCATTCAAACTTAAATTCGAAATGTAAAACCGTACCTATCTTTGCATATGGGTTTGGGTCCATTCTGATTTTCTAAATATTGAAAAGCGTTAAAGTTTTTTAAATATTTTGAGATATCTCATTAATTAATTGATTTTTTTTAAAAAAATGGTTTGTTAAGTTATTTTTTTTTAAAATGAGCCCCTAGTAAGTGTTAAAGTCCCAAAAAATTTTCCCTTTTCCCAAACCCTTTTCTTGCGTTTTAAAAAAAAATTTTTTTATCTCATTTTTAGAAAAAAACTACTACCATCTATCAGGTGTCACCCCAAAATAGTTTCCAAAATCTCCAAAAATATCAATATGAAATTTTGTTTAGACAAAAAATAAAGATCTCAAATCAAAAAATGATCTCTTTTTTTTAAACACCAATTTTTTTCCATTAAAGCTTAAAAAATAAAAATTCCATATCATTCACACTGGATAGATCCCGGAAACGTTCATGCAGATGGCAAAACAATTTTTTTAAAAAACAAAAAAAGATTGTGAAATTTTCGGGATCATTGAACCGTTTAAAGGGTCTCTATAAAGAAATATTAAAAAATTTTTTTTAAAATATTAATAAATTAATAATCCCTCAAAATTTGAAAAATCTTTGAAGCTTTTCAAAAATTTAATCAGAAATCACTCAAAAGGGGAATTTTGGGTTTTCCATTCCGAAAAACTGAATGAAAAAGATTTTTTCGGTAAGGGAAACCCAAATTGTCGCCCGCAAAGTAATCATGAAAGGCGCTTTCCCTAATCCGGCGGCTAAAATGGGGGGATTTTTGGGGCCCCGTTCTCGAAAACTATCGTTTTTCTAAAAAAATAGGACCATTTTTGTTTTTTTCTGAAATCTTAAATTACCTTTAATGTTGATAAACTTTTTTCTCAAAAACTCCAAAGGGAACATAAAAATTTTTGGGGGCCCTTTTTCATCATTGCCCAGCGCAAGCGCAGTCAAATTTAAAAAAAGCCAATTCAAAAGGTTTCGTACTGTTTGACCCCAATGGCTGGGAATGCATTTAAACTCCCAATTAAATCATTTCGGGAAAAAATCAAAAATTTAAATCATGTTTATAATTCGTTGAAAAAAATTCCTATAATTAAAGTGGGTTAAAATTCATGGATCTTAAGGAAAAAAGTGACTAATTGAGAGGTTGGCATCATTACCTTTACTATAAAAAAGTATCTATATTTTATTCTAATTAGACCTACCACATATATAATTGTTATTTTATGGTTTTTGGGGCGCTGATCAGAATCTAATGGGTTTTTGGGAACCTCTGGTTTTTTAGTTATAGGGGCCCCCCCAAGTGGACTAACGAAAATAACATTTTCCTTTCCTCTTTTTTAAAACTAATTACCAAAAATGAACTACATTGGCCAATATTAAACAACACTATAATTTACAAAGTTTATTGCTTTTTTTTTTAAAACACCTCAAATAAATCCAGTTTTTATTTGCAACTTAATTTTAATTAAAAGGGTTTTACATCATATCTTTTACAAGGTACAGAAAATGGTTTTTTTATTTATTACTTAAGGGGGCAAATTTGAAATTTTTAATGTTTTGTTTAATATAAGTCCTATTATTTTAAATTTTGTTTTGGTATGGGTTTTTAAGAAGGGGGAATTTTGGGGGGGCCTTTAACTCAAAAAAGAAGGTCGGAAAGAAAAAATTTTTTTTCGCCAATTCAAAATTCCCCCAAAATATCCCCAAATTTGAAAAAAGGCGTGTTTTCCGTAAGTTTTCACCATATTTTAAATTTATTGTATTTAATGTTTTTTAGCGTATCACTCTTTTCATACTCCATAACAACACCCTTTCGTTCCTTTCTTTTGATCCCATTATAATAATCATTAAAAAAAACCTTTTTTTATAATTAAGGCCTTTTCTTATTTTCAAAAAATTTTTCCCCTTTTAAAAAAAACTCTTTATTTTTTTTTTAATTTGTTTCACCTTTTAACATCTTGTTTACAAGCAATTTTTTTTAAAAAAAAATCTTTAAAATTCCACCACCAAAAAAATGTTTATGAAAGGGCTTTTTAACCAAGAAAAATCTTGGGTTATTAACTTTTTTGGACTTTACTTCATTTTCATTAATGGATTCGTTTACTGATACGTGTAACGTAGCATTTATAAGTGATGTAAACATATATGTATTTACTGCAAAAAAACATTAAGTTTTTTGTTTAGTCATTCCGAAAAAAAGTTAAAATTATTACTAAAAAGCGTTTATTCTCTTATTGCGATTTTTAAACTATATTTTTCTTTTTTTGAGGTTTATTTATGTAATATTTCAATTAACATATCTCTGACAGGGAATGATTATACAAAATTATTGTTGTAAAAACAAACTTAAAAAGTCGTTTTTGTGACTATGAATGTGTGAAAATTCAATAACCATATAAAGATATAAAGAGGAGTACAGGCTCGGAAATAACTGAAAAGTTTTTAGCGTCAAGGGCCATTGAGGCTGTTAATAAATAGTTTTTTTTTAATAAAATAATTTTTACTAAACTACTTTTGCAATGATTGTTCGTAGGGACAATGCTTATTCGTTTTTGGTATTAGCAGTGTTTCAACGCGGCAAGCGCCTTGTATTTAATAAATAACTGGCAAAATAATTTAGCCATTTTTTACCTCAGAAATCTTAATTTATGATATATCAAAAAGTGTTATGTCTTTTTTAAGAGTTTTTTGTTAACATTTTTATTATATTTATATCTTTCAAGCATTAAAATGAACAAGATTTTTGGTGCCCCAACGCAATATTAATTAAAGAAGATTGCTAATATGAGCCAGATATAAAATTGGTACTGAGGTACCCGGTACCCCCACTCAGATTTAGTGAAAGCTAGAAAACTTACCATCTTGGGCCATCTACAATGGCAGATATACCTCTAATAAAAAGGGACTTGGTAATCCAAGCGCAAAGCTTTGGTGAAGGACCACATAAAGTGAAGTTTGTTAGAAAACGCATCATGCTAGACCTGGTAAAAGGTAAAAGCGACATTTCAATTATTCAAAAATACATTCTTCTACACATAAGAATATTTAGAAACCACGCTAACCAATGGTGATTAAATAAATAATTAATAGAAACTTTTAGGAATTTTATTTAAATTCAAATTTTATTTTATTTGAAAAATTTCTAAGAATGGACGACCTCACTGTGAAACCTCCGTTTGCCGCCTTGCTTTTAGGAAATAACCATACTTCTAGAAAGGCAGGGCTTTCTGGGATTCAGAATTCTCGCAGTTTACAGATTAAAATCACAGGAGGGAAACCTGGGGCTAAATTATGTCGTGAATAGGATTTTAACGAAGCAGGCGTACAAAACGAAGAATCCGTTCGTAAAACCAGAAATAATAAATGATACTAAAGTAAAAATAAACAACAATACATTAAAATCATCACAAATCTAATCAAATCCATTTATTTTAATTATTATGGATTATTACAGTTTAATTGCTATAAGTGGACCACCATTGTTTTTTTTTAAATACATACCTACAGAATTTGTTGTTTTAGCTTCTTTTCTATAAAATTATATTATAAATATGCTACACCAGTACTAGTCTAATGATAATCAAGCTAACATATACAGGATTCCCCATAATAGACTACCTATTTTGATATTGAAATAAATTCTACATGAGATAAGGCGGTACGTTTTTTGTTTTATAATTATCTTTTACGGCCTTTAGGATTTGAATCAACATATTTTTAATCGAGTAGGCACCTATCACAAAGCTAGGAAAAATGGATTTTTGTAAAAGGTCATTTTTTTAGTAAAGCATCATTAGGTTTGAACACATAATTTAATGTTTAGTTTTTATTCTCATAGATTATTCAGTTCAACAACAAGTTTTTTGTGTGAAAACATAAAGAGCAACTTAATGGAAGAAGATGAAGCGACAGTACATACCGCTAAAAACTTTAAAAGAGTTCTGCGAGAAGTGTTTAATGGCCGACTCATCTCACTATTTGGGGATTTAAATTGGCTTTTAAGGTTCGCGGACCTAACTGCACCAGACTTTTTTCTGTGGGGCTATTTAAAGTCAAAGGTTATTGCAACTCGTCCAGAAAGCATCCAAGATCTTAAAGTCCAAATTCCTGAAGAGGACCAGTGAATAGATCAGGTTTTCTTGTCAAATCTTGAAAAGTGCATCGAAGTTAATGGCACTTACTGTAAAGACTTAATTTCTAAAAGTTTGGATAAGTCGTATGTTATAGTAAATCCCGAAGAGTGAATTGTAATTAAGTGTAATAAAATGTTAGTTTTATTAGGTTTTAACAATTTTACTGAGCAATTAAAATGGGTAGTCTATCATGGGGAACCCTGTATATAATTTTATATATTTGAACGTATAAGATTTTGCGTCTGTAGGTTTTCTTATTAATTTAAGTTCATCAAGGATTAAAATCTTTTGATAATATCATTCTTGTAAATTACTGCAAGGGTAGTTTAACTTTTATAATATATAAAGTGATTTTTTAATTAAAAATTAGTTTGCAAATCACAATAAAAAGGTATTAAAAAAATCAACTTTAAAAAAATAAACTTAAATTTGAAAAATAATATTTTTTACATATACACCAAATTAACCAACAATAACAAAATCAAAAGGACGTTCGAGACAAACTGGTGGCCTACAATTTTTTTAAGATCGGTGCCAGCAAAGCCATAGAACATAAAACCTTATCAAAACAGGAACGAAAAATGTAATACAAAAACTAGTTAAGAAGACAGTTTATTTAACAACCTTTGATTTTCTTGTTTTCTGTTTAGTAGTTATTTTCCCTAAGTGCCTGGCACTGACCTCAAAAAAAAAAAAAAACATGCCCCTTGATTTTTTCCATGCACTAGAATTAGATCAAGGTTTATATTTTCCCTTTGACACCACACCCGTAGCTCTTATCAATAAGCTAGGCTGTTACGTTTACACGTATTAGTCCATAATATCATAAAAAGTACTAAACCGATTTTGATGACATCTTTACAGTTTCCGAAGTTGAAGTAAATGTAACCCAATAAAGAAAGAATGGTCACAATCCGATTAATAGTTTTAGAAAAATACGTGGACAAACATACATACACCTACAAAATTTGGTATATTTGTTTGAAAGCCATAATAAATTATCATATTTAAATATACTGCAATTCCAATTATATTAAATTCACACATGTCGAACTGATAACCTCCCCTTTTTTAAAGTCGGTTAAAACATAAAATAATGTTTAAAAAAATACATATTTATAACCAAGAGGACAAATTACACAAATAAATATTTATATTTTAAGGAAGAGCAACAAATTAGGAGTTAAAATTTTACAAAAGAAAAATAAGTAATTACCGAAATTTGCAAATAACCTAACTCTTCTTTGTTCGAAATTATTTTATGGTTTTCGATGTCTATTTAAGTTTAAGCCAGACCTTGAAACGTGAAACTCATAACGGAAAACATGGTCCTTGAATGAAATGCTAAAAATAAACATCTTTGTTATTTCGTATTCTTACCCCACACGTTTCTTTTAAGGCCATGCTCTTTATCAGGTAAACAAAGAACAGTAACGAAGAACAGCCCTGGTCTTTATTAGATTTTCCGCAAATAGCATTAATGAGCTTAAAATATTTTACACTAAAATGTATTCTAACAGCAGTTTATATATTAATGTATGATATTAAAAAAGAAACTAAATTATTAATATTTTTTTTTATTAAAATTCCTATTTTTTACAAAATTTTCCTCCTTTAATCAAAACTATTTAGTGCTAGAAAAACGTGATTGGCTCTCATATCCCGGATGCACCTAGCAACTCTGTTTTTAGGTTAAGGCGGCCAACTTTATGAAAAGTCAATGCGGGACATACGACGCCAACAACGGGGAAAGGGGGAGTGAGCTAGAAGAAGCAAAATTAATGAAAATTGGGTAATGCTAAATCAGCTTTTGATAATTTAAATCGTATTTTTTCGTTGAATGACATTTTTAAACTAGATTAGGGTTCTTGTTAAGTATATCAAAAACGTTTTGACAACCATATTAAATTTAACAATAAGCATTGCACGTAACGTTTCAACTGTATGTGATGATTTTTCGATGTCCATAAGACATTCATCAACGAAAATACTCGTTTTGTAGGATGCGCTTTATCCATAAATTAATTAATTTACCGACATGCGGGACGCAAGAGACATATTGCGGAACAATTTTATTCAATATTGCAATGCGGAATTACAACCCCCAATACGGGACCGTCCCGCAAAATGCGAGACGGTTGGCCGCCTTATTTTAGGTACATCTAACATAAAATATGCTTTTAATTTTTATTGGAAATATTTTTTTGTTTTCTACATGAGGTTACGTTAAATGATTGTTTTGCTTGCATTATTTATTTTTTAATTATCAAATCAGACAACACTGTTTTATAAATATAGCTCACAGTGTGTAGATTGGTAACCAAAAAAATGCATAAATAAACAATACCGACGCGAAAACTTTTTGCTTTGTTTTTATTAGCAACACCGCAGGCATTTCATAAAAGAAAAACAGAATAACCTACTTTTATTTAGAATATTGCTAATCCAAAAGTATGCAAAATTAAGCTTTAATCATATGGCTTGCGGGTCGCGCCAGCAGAAGGGCGTCAATAAATAGCGGCACTTTTTTGGAAATCAACTGCGTTGTCAATATAGGCCTGAAATGTCATAAGAAAACAACAAAAATGTGCGAATTTTGCATTTCAATAAAAAAACTGCTGCTGTTAAAAATTATTGTTTTGGTATTTTTTATTTTTATTACCTTAGCTTTATATAATAATGTTATTCTCGTTACCCTGCAATTAAATTTTGGTATTCGGTATTTATAATCCTAATTTTTTATTACTTAGAAATAAAAAAGTGATAATATTAAAGTGTAAAGATATAGAAAAACATCAACACTGCCTTTTGAAGTATTTATAATTTAGTTCAAGTATTATTATTATTTTCAAAATATAACATTCGTTTATTTTAAATTGGCCATGACCTATTATTACAATTTATAAAATAAATTGTTATAAATATCAAATTTTGTCTTGGTTTTTCAAAACACATATAGAAAAAAGCAAAGTTGTGCTAATTTAAAATAAACAATAACATACTAAATTTTAAAACAATAACTAGTACGGCACCAAACGCTATGTAAAAAGCTCTATCAAGATCTGCCAAAGGACTTATGATTGGTAATTCTCCGGAGCAGAAGACGTGACGACGCTATAAAAGAGCGGGAGATGTAAGTTTTCCCGTTAAGAGTGGGGTCATTATTAGGGCAAACAGATCTTCTTAAGATAAAATTAAGAATGCAAAGAGTTGTGTGAGCTCCCATCAGTAGTCACGCGATAAAAATCTACATAGCTATTTCCGGGAACGGCGCGGCGCTTGGCGAAGCCGTATTAATTGATTTTAACCCTCGGGGATCAAGGAGACATCATTCACGCCAATTAGTTGGGTCCTTCTTCTGGAGCTAAACGCTGTGAGCTGTTAAGACCTAGTTTCTGATGGTTTTACGTTTTGTGTAGTGCACGAGGTTTTCGTCCTATGGTAAAGGAATGGTTGCGCGCGCAGCGTGACGCGTCAAACTGACAGCAAGCTGGTTGTACGTAATACCAGTAGCAGTCCTTGGTTTGATCACCGTTAATTGTGCCTTAAATCGATAACGTGTGTCTGAAAAGGGAAGAGCTGGCGAATTGACTACCATCAAACGCCAATACGGGAGTTTGTTTAACCATGTACCAAGTAAGAGTTGTGGGACAAGACATTCTCCAGATATGGCATTGGTATTTCAAAGATTGTCTGATTTGAAATACATACAGAGTATACAGATTAGAAGGGAAGAAATACTTTTTCCTCGAAAGATGAGTCCAAGTTTTTTTAAAGATAAGTTGATTTCTTAATTTGGTTTTTCTCGCACGTGGTTACTCGGTCTCGTAAAGGTCATAATATATGTGATGTGTCACCCCTCACATAATGCTCTAATACTTTATTCTGCAGATGAACTGGCTAGACAGGGAGCATCCACACCATACTTTGGACCAGAACCTGCCCCTGGAGTGACCAAAACCACAGCACGAGGGCAAACCAGGAAATGAATCCGAAACAAACACGAGCAATACTGGGGGAGCCTCAGTAGAATAAGACATGGAAAATGTTTCATAAGGGGCCCACCCAAAAGAACGAAGGAAGAACTACTCAGACAAAGTAGGATAATACTTCGCAACACAGTAGGGCTGCTACCAGGGCACGATAATCTAAGAGGACACCTACACAAGATAGGATCATACAACGGAGACACAAGTTGCAGAATGTGCGACAAGGGGGAAGAAACAGCCTACCATATCCTGAGCATTGAACCACAAAAGGCAGGCAATATTTGGGCAACCGGGAATGAACCCACAGGAATATATCAACCAACCAGTCTCGGGTTTATACTGACTTGTAGATGGAACAGGACTAATGGGAGGATTGGTATAAAAGATAATGGGAGATTAGGCACAAAAAGCCCAAGGAGGCAAATGTAATGTTTACCTGACTTAGTAGTAATCGCTTATATAAACGGCAAATACCTAAACGCTTTGGGCAGATGGAGCCTCATAAATTACAGCTAGCAAGATACAATATAAATTTAAATTTCTATATTTTCTTTAAATATTACAGAAATGTATAACAGTACATTTGCTTTACTGCCTAACACGGCTATCTAGCAGCTTTTAATGAAACATTACATGTTGCCCGGTTTGTAAATTTTCACATAGGTATATTAGGAATGTAAGAGATATCGAGATATTAATATTATACACTATTATTGCAATATTTCACTGTCAATTTATGTGCGGTATACTAGTAATGTAATATACCTCTAATCAAGATAGAAAATACAGAAATGAGAATATATTTTGAAATTCGTGCCAGCCACGCAGCGCCTATTCTTCACTTTAACGGTTTTCTTTGTTTCACGTAGCAGATTTTTGCTAGGAAACTAACTAATTTTCGCTATAAAACTGTTCATTTCATTATTATACCCGTACATTCTATCGGACAACGCCCCTTTTACTCCGCACCTAGCCAAACAGCTGGCGTGATAAGGATGTGGGGCACGGTTTAATTTATTTTGTCAGTGTTTGCCGCTACTCAAATTTAAGAGCCATGATAATATTATACAGGTCATTAAAAATTTGTTGCATAATATGAAGATATCGAAAACCCTAGATGATGAATGTATGATTAAATTCTGGAAAGGTTAAATGATATTGTTAATAAAACGCATTGTATGAATCAATAAAGTTTTAATTTGCTTTTTACAATGTTGGTACATACCTAAAGTATTGTTTTACATAGCTTTGAAGAGCAAATCACGTAGGTGACGTCCCCCATTCTCGATACATTGGGTAAACCGATTTATGGCGCGGCAGCATAACTTCCTTTTTTGATCAGGGCAGATTTGCAATGACCGGCACGATCTCCCGATTTATCCGCTTGTGATTTTTTTCTATGGGGTTTTTTGAAATCCTGTGTTTATGTGATCTGTCCTAGGACCCCTCAAGATTTAAAGAACAACATCCAGAAAGAAATTGCCAACATAACGCCTGCTATGCTTAAAAGAGTCATAACAGGCGCCAGAAATCATTTTACTTAATGAATCGAGAATGGGGAACGTCACCTACGTGATTTGTTTCAAACTAAATGAAAACTTTCTGCTTCCCCAATACGTTTTATTAAGTTTTGAAAAAAGGAAAATATTTTCACCCTATATATATATATAAAGACAGAGGAGAGTAATTAATGACTAGTTAAGAAAAAAATGAAACGAGAAAAAGGGGGTAAACGTCTTTTAAATTATTGAGGATAGGGGCCCGGTTTAGTAATGAAACCCTTTTCTGTTTTTTCAGCTTCGAGAGTTTTTTTTATTTTCTCCTTCCCCGGACCAACTAAAACAAAGGGTTTTTTTAAATTAGAAAAAACTAACTAAAACCTTAAAAGATTTAATAAAAAGTGGGTTTCTATTTGGGAAAAAAGCAATATCCATGAGGATAATCAAGATTTTTCTCATATCTTAGAAAACTACTTTAAGGGGAAAAATTTTTAAAAACTTAAGGAGAACCGAGAAAGAAACGTGGAAAAGGGGGTTAAAGCCCGACAGCCGTGATCGAATGTATAAACTATCGAATGAATCCAAAAATACGTTAAACTTCGATTAGAGAAGGGGTGCGAGATTAATAATGTGAAAGAGAGAGACATATCTTGTTATTTTACAGCGGGATCTAAAAATAATTTAGGAACTGTTTCCCCAGTCAGTCCTGACTAGGTAATTTAAAAAAGCTATTTTTAATTTTAATTTAAGTTAGTATTAAAAATTTTCCAAGACCGTGGAAAAGGGCCCGCACTTCCTGTCATTTTTCCCTTTTTTCATGGTTTGACTTTTTGTTTAATTTTTAAAACTTTAATTTTGAAAAAACAGGTTAAAATGACTACAGACAAGAAAAAAAGAAAGGGAAAAACCAAGTTTCCCCAAAATCAAGGAAAACACAAACTATAAAGAATTTTAGAAAGAATTATTCGTCAGGGCTGGACGTCAAAATTAGCTACGATATTTTTCTTATTCTAACCCTAATTTAAATTAAACCGTGCTGATCTGAGATGTCACTTTTCTTATTGAAACGTTTGGATTCCCGATTTATATGGACCATTTCTAGGAATAGTCTTTTATGATATGTTGACATCTTCAAACCTGATCACCAAAAATTTACTGGGATCATGCGAGATCTTAGAAAAGTAAATTCAAACATAAAAGACTATTCCCAGAAATGGTCCATATAAATCCGGAATCCAACGTTCTCAATAAGAAAAGTGACATCTCAGATCTTGGGACGGTTTACAGTTATTTATTACGGTTAGACAAGAAAAATATCGTGGGTTAATTGACTGTCCAGCTCTGAAAAATATTCTTTAAAAATTTTAAAATTTGTCTGACGTTTGGAAGACGGTGTTTCCTCTTGTTTTTTTTGCCCTTTGCATTTTTCATCCCTTTTTCTTCAAAAAAAAAGTTTTATACTATAACAAAAGTCAAAAGGGCAAAGGGGAAAAGGGCAAGAAGTGCTGGTTTTCCCTTTTTCCGGGGGTTTCTCTTTTAATATTTTAATCTCAAAATTAAAACTCCCCAAAATTTTACTCAGTCGGAAACCTTGTACTGTGGAACTTTTAAATTATTTAAGACCCGCCTGTAAACAAGATATGTTTTTCCAAGGAAAATTTAATCTGTTTCTCTTAAATTTTTCCATAACGAAATTCGGGTGATTCATTCAGATGGTTTTATACATTCGATCACGGCTTCAGCTTTGGCGTTTTTTCCACGTTTCCCTTCCATTTCGGTTCCCCTTTAAATTTTTAAAAAAAATTTTTTCTAAAGATGTGGTTTTTTTTTTATATGGAAAAAAAATCTTAAATTTACCCCAAAAAGGAAATTTGTTTCCACATAAACCCACTTTGGGAAAATCTTTTAAGGTTTTTTAAAAGGTTGGTTTTTTCAATTGTAAAAACTTTGTTTTATTTTGGTCTGGGAAGAGGAGAAATAATAACACTCAAAATTTTCAAAAGAAAAAAGTTAAAAATTACTAAATTTCCGGGGCCCCCAAACCCTTTTAAAAAATTTAAAAAGACACTCCCACTATTTTTAAATTTCGATATATATATATATATTTTTTATATATATATATATATATATATATTATATATTATATATAATATATATATATATATATTATATATATATATATATATATATATATATATATATATATATATTATACCTATATTTGTTTCTTTAAGCACAATTTAATATTTTCAAAAGTAAGACTTTTTAATTACATTTTGCAATATTATTATTGTTTTATTTTTTTTTAGATTTTAGGTATGAAGCAAACTTTTTATAAAGGATAAACCTAATAATGAAATATTTAAGTGGCCCCTATATATATATATATATATATATATATATATATATATATATATATATATATATATATATTTTTCTCTATCTATCTCTCTCGCATCGCCATCATGATAAAATTTCCCCAGAAACGGCGATTTTTTAATATGCTTTCCCGTTTCTGTTTAGATGTTGGGTGGTTAAGCGCATGTTTTATTTATTTTTTTAAAAATCATAAATTGCCAAAATACAATAAACGTTAAAGAAATTTAAAAAACTGCTTTCAACCGATCAAGCAGAATTGTTTTATAAACAGTGACGTCATGGGAACGTCTCAAATTAAATCCAAGTGGTTTTTTCTTCAAATGAAAAAGTATCAACATCAATCTATTCTGTTTTTGTCAATTTAAAAAGAGATGTGCAACAAGACTCTTTGAAAATTTTTCTACAAAATTAATTTTACTTGAATATAAATATGTAATCAATAATAAAAATTAGATTGCATTTTGTTAAATAAGGTGTTTTAGGTAAACAATGTCTGGGGCCACGGGGTTAAGGGGGTTAGGGGTCCGGACCCCCCCTATCCATCTTACTTACATCCAAAAAAAAAACATGCACCCCGGGTTGTAGCGATAGTTCTTTTGATGGCTAACTACAAAATGGGCCCCCGCAACTTTGGGGCAAGGTCCCTAAAATACAAAATACCAAAATTTAAAAAAAATTAAGTAACCCGGGAAAAAAAATCTGAATTTTGTATATAAAAAACATTTTTTTTTTAAAAGACTAACTCTAACCGAAAAGGGGGAAAAAGAAAATAGAAACATATTCAATTTACAAAACACAAAAACCAACTTTAAAAAAGATATAGTAAACTGAAGATCTGATCGACAAATAAAAATAAATTAAAAATAATTTAAAAATTTTATTCCGAGCTTTCATATCATCAAATTGATTAATCGCTTCAAATTTAAAGGTGTGTTTTGTTTTTAAAAAACTCTTTTTACTGTTAATTAATGTTGCAGTTTTATTATATTTAAGTAAAATTTTAGTTTTTTTATAGAAAAAATTTAAAAAATTACTAAATTACTTAATTTTTTTTTAACTTAAAAAACATTTTTAAAAAAAATAGCCCATATAATTTTATGGTTTTTGCCCGGCGGCAAAGACGACCGGGCTCACCGGGCCCCTCGTTCATGCCCCCGCCCTGGGGGCCAGAGGGGAGCTCGCCACTGTTACTTAGTCCGCCGCTGTGCGGGGGGCGGGAGGCACTGCCCCGCCGCCCCCGCTTTTGCGGCGTGCACAAACCAAGCTAGTCTAGTCTATTTTGTCCTTCGCGTTGCGCAATTTTATATTACAGCATAATTGCTTTTAAAGAGTAAAACGAAAAACAGGTATCTCTTTTAATTTTTTTTTTAAAAAGAGAGAAAAAGCCAATGGATTTTTTTCAAAAGACAATGGGACCTTCGAACTTTTATTCCCCCTCCCTTTTTGGGCGTCCTGATTTGTAATGGGCCGCACAACCCCCGGTGGAAAAAGTTGGATGGTGTCCTTGTTCGGAAGTTGTCCCCAAATTTAAATTTCCGGCTGTCTGGGCCTTGAACGAATACACTTTTTCTTTTTAAGATTTTTTTTTCTTTCCCATTGACGATCCGAATTTGCCCTTATGCAATGTTAGCTGGTTTCCGCCATGTAGGGGTTTTCCAAGAGCATCATTTTAAATCCAATTTCTAAGGTGACATGAGAATCAAAATCCAGGGTGTTTGGGTTAAAGCAGATGCGATTTCTGCAGCCTTCCCCCCCCACGAAGAATCCCTGCATCTAGGAAGAAAAATTGAGATCTTACTAGCCTTGGCAACTTGCTTTTTCTCTAGTAGAGCATCAATTTTCTCTTTGGGGACCCCTCCCTTGTCAAAGCTATAGCTACGTCCGTGTACAGGACAGATCAACGGTGGGTAAACATAGTATAGCTTAAACATGCGTGACTTTTTTTGTGGTATTTTTTAATAAATAAGGTTTATCTTACTAAAGTAGACACAACTGATGAGTTGCAAAATCACCTGATATTTAGTGCTAAAAGTTTGCGATTTCAAAAACAAAAAACAATAACTTTAGTGCCAGAAAATGCATTTGTACAGCATAAAAAATAAATTTTTGAGTTAAGGCCACCAAACGTGAATTCATCCTTTTAAAGTGTAGAAGGGGCCAAAGTACATCTTAACTTCTAGAGGCAAGAATTTAAGATGAACTTTTACCCCTTCTGCACTTGAAAAGAATACATCTAGGTTTCATTTGGTGGTCCCTAATTAAAAATTGATTTTTTGGAGATTCGTCACTATGATTTTCAACAGGAGAAATGTTATGCCGACGCGACGGATACCACTTCACGCAAAAGGTAATAAAGTTATTTGGAAACATTAGTTTCATAAAATAATTTAAAAAAAATCTTATTTTCTGTACGCACAACAAATTGCGAAAAAAATCTGTATTCGTCAAATTACAGTGGCCCAATGTACAACAGCGACCAAAAAGTTTATTTTTATTACGATATTGACAACCTTTTTTCTTTATTTTTTTAAGCGTCAACCCTTTAATTTTAAAAAAGTTTTTGGTCACCCTGAACATAATTTATAAGAGGATTACTGAATTGATAGACTATGGCGTAATACCAATTGTATAATAATCCAGAATTGACCTTTTGGCTTGAGCAATATCATATATCAATAACAGATACAAGGTAATCGCTGGAAATGCTATATAATGTAATGTGTCTGATGTCAAAGTTAGCCCTCAGGATGATTTTATTTGACCTGATTTTGTAAACAATATTTTTAAAAAATACATATTTTTTTGTATCATCCTGTATTATATGAATAGTTTTTCCGCGTTAACAACTTCATCGCTTAGGCGTCAAAAAAATACTATTTTTAATTTTCGATGCTAAAATAGTTTCTGTCAGGGTCAACAAGTGTCCGTGAATCATTGCCAATATTGTAACACGAAAGTGACATCGCTTATACAATGTTTTTCCGTTTGTTCTGCTGTATTTTGTGAATGGGTAAGTGTGTAGACAGACCCGTATTGCATTTTTGGGTTTTTTTTTATATAAAAGTTTTGAACAAATTGTTATGTTTCTGTCTAACGACACCAGTGAATGAAATACAATAATTTATTTTAAAAATTATAAATATATATATATATATATATATATATATATATATATATATATATATATATATATATATATATAAATAGCACTCAAGCCCTACTTCACTTAACTTAACTTAACTTAAGTGAAGTAGGGCTGTGGCACCGTACTGCGAACATACGTAGGAGGGTCCTGGACAATTTTGGATGTACCCAATTCTAAAATACCAATAATAATTTTGTGGCTTGCATCTCAACTTCCGTCTCGTTTTCTCACGTGGCGCATTTTTGGTTAGGACTGGTGGGGAGTGCGGTGATAAATTCGGAAGAATTATCTGTCCAGTTTAGTTGTTTACTACGTTTTTATTTTCAGTAAGAGGATGCAGTGTTTATAGGCAAGTAGCAGGAGTTAGCTAGCGTCAACCGACTTCGATCTTATTTCTTATCAGTCATAAAATTTAAAATTGGTTAAAAACCAAACAGTTTTTCCTAATAAAATAAAATAATTTTCTCAAATAAATAATGGAACGTTGAAGATATTTTAAGAAAAATAATTTAATGTCATTCATAGAATAAAAAAGAAAAAACTCTTTTCAAGTTATCAAAGATGATCAAATAAACCACCTTCTTGAGCCAAACAATAACCAAGATTGTCATAAAAACGCCTTCGACATTTGCTTAATGTTAAGGGTAATAATCCTAAATTCCCAATTCCCAATTTGTAATTGCAATTCTTGTAGATTATTAGCCCTATTCTCTGGAAAACATAAATTTATGATTTTACGTGACCTCAGAGAAAAAAATCGTTGGGTGAGACCATGAAGTGAAAATGTCGATTCATCAGTAAAAACAATGTTTCTTATAAAATTTTCTTGTTATTTTTCATTTCCATTACAGTTTCAAAAATTGCCTGTCTAAAATGATCATCAGGGAAAATTTCATTGGTTTTTCTTACTTTGTAGGATCGGTATCAATTTTTTTAGCACTCTTTCCACTGATCTTCTGCTCAAAAAAACCTGTCCTGCAATTGTATTAATGGAAACTGTAGGATTTTTAATAACACTTGCCACTACCATAATTTGTGTCATTTCCTTTTGTTGTTTTTTTTTGAGGCACTATCATGTTTATGTTTTCTTGGAGTTAAACAACCAAATGTCGAAAGTTTTTAATGACTCGGTAAATAGTGAAATCGTGGGAGTCGGCCTGGTTAGAAATAAATTATTAAATAATTCCGATTCCCCTAACAAGATTTCCACGGTGATTCCATTCAATAATTTAAATTTTGTCTTCCAGTTCGTAGTTCGTAAACATCCATCATTAATAACTATTTAAAAAAAACTTTTTGGTCGCAAATAATCGACACAGTACAACTATTGCTGTCGAGCGTTCGATACTAAAGAACTATTTCAGAAATAAACGTATTGAATTGTTGGCTAGAAAATTATTGATCGATAAGCAATGCGTGCGGCGTTTTTAGTGTACATCCAAAATCGTCTAGATCGTCCTATGTTCGCAGTACTCTGCGCTTTACTGTATATATATATATATATATATATATATATATATATATATATATATATATATATATATATATATATATATATATATATATATATATATATATATAAGTAAGCGCAACGTACTCGAACATAGGAGGCTCATGATGATTTTGGATGTACCAATTCTAAAATATCAATAATAATTTTGTGGCTTACATTTCAATTTCTGTCTCGTTTCCTCACGTGGCTCATTTTTGGTTGGGACTGGTGGGGAGTACGGTGATACATTCGGAAGAGTTATCTGCCCAGTTTAGTTGTGTACTACGTTTTTATTTTTAGTGAGAATGCAGTGTTTATAGGCAAGTAGCAGGAGCTAGCTAGCATCAATCGTCTTCGATCGGATGTCTTATTAGCCATAAATTTAAAATTAGTTACTTACGAGACCGCAACGTTGGCTACGGTTTTAAAAACCAAACAGTTTTTCCTAATAACATAAAAGAATTTTCTCAAATAAGTAATGGAACGTAGAAGATTAAAAAAAAATAAATTAATGTGCCTTCATAGAATAAAAAAAGAAAAAAATATTTCCAGTTATCGAAGATGCTCAAAATCACCTTTCTGAGCCAAATAATAACCAAGATTGTCATAAAAACGCCTTCTGACATTTGCTAGAATGTTAAGGGTAATAATCCTAAATGAATTCTTAATTTGTAATTGCAACTTTTGTATATTATTAGCCCTATTCTCCTGGAAACCACAAATTTGTGATTTTACGTGACCCCAGAGAAAAAAATCGTTAAGTGAGACCATGAAGAACAATGTCTCTTATAAAATTTTCATTGTTATTTTTCATTACAGTTTCACAAAATTACATTCGTCTAAAATGATCATCAAGGAAAATTTCGTGGGTTTTTCTTACTTTGTAGGATCGGTATCCATTTTTTTAAGTACTCTTATATCCTTTGCTCAAATTAACCTGTTGTACAATTGTATTCATGAAATTGTAGGATTTTCAATAACACTTGCCACTACTATAATTTCGTTCATTTCCCTTTCGTTGTTTTCTTCTGGTGCACTATCATGTTTATGTTTTCTTAGAGTTAAACAACCAAATATCAAAAAGTTTTTAATGACTCGGTGAAAATTGTAGGGTAAGCCTGGTTGGAAATAAATTAATAAATAATTCCCTAATTCCCCTATCAGGATTTCCACGGTGATACCATTAAATAAAATAAAATTTTTCTTTCAGTTCGTGTACATCCATTATTAATAATTATTATTTTATTAAAAAAAAACTTTTTGGTCGCAAATAATCGACACCGTACAACTATAGCAGCTGTCGAGCGTTCGATAGTAAAGAATTATTTCAGGAATAAACGTATTAAATTGATCGCTTGACCGGCCGACGCGCGTCTTATAAATTATTGTTTGCCGAAAATTATTGATCGATAAGCAATGCGGGCGGCGTTTTTAGGTACATCCAAAACCCTCCAGGATCGTCCTATGTTCGCAGTGCTCTGCGCTTTACTGTATATATACACATATATTTATTGAGTGCAATAATTGCATTTTAGCTTTAATGACCAATTAAATGTTTAAAATAGTGTACGAGTTGAACTAAGGACAGGCGCATTAGGGGAGTATGTGTCTAATTTTTAAAAGATCACTTTGGGCGCTGAAGCGTTCAAATCCTTTTTAATCATTTTCATTTTTTATAGGAATTGTGCTTATTTGATATCAATAATTTAGGTTAGTTTTTATATGACCGTATTAGGGTGGCGGAGACCGATACCGCCACTTGTCATAAGGCTTTGTATGCAAGCCAGTTCGTGAGCGAGACGAAGACGCAAGAGAGAAGACTTTGAGACGGTCTCCGCCCCGAACCAGTAGTGTCGCGTCTCGCTTAAATTGCACTTTACCGAAATTAGAAGAAGCGATCGTCAGGGGTGCATACTATCCCCGCTGTAATTTAACATTTGCAGCAATAAAATAATGGACATGCACTTTACAATTGTGAAAAAGGCCTGACCATGAATGGTACAAACATAAACAATTTTAGGTGTTCCGACAATACTGTCATAATTGCAGACACACATGAACGTTTTAAGTATTTTGTTTAATGGCATAGGGACGTCTACCCTTACTGACGCCATGTATAAAAGGCTAGAAGCGTTTGAGATGTGGTGATACCGTAGGATGCTCCGAATATCATGGATGGACAGGGCGTAACGGGGATGTCATTGGCGTAAGCTTGAATATTTTGGCCACATCTTAAGAAACGACAAATACGAATTATTAAAATTCATAATAGAAGAAAAAATTAAAGCAAGAGAGCTCCAGGCCGAGGAAGTCCTTCCTGGTTAAAGAATCTTAGACAATGGTATGGAGTTAGCACATCGTCACTCTTTAGAAAAGTTGAAGACAAAGTAAAGATTGCGCTGATGATGGCCAACGTTCAACGAGAACATGACACCTACAGAAGAAGAATATTAAGAAAATGTCAATTTTATGTTGTATCAATTTTGTTTTAATTCAATCACATTCTTAAGTGTTCTAGTTAGGGACCGTTCATAAAATACGTTCGTATAACAGATATACGATAGAAATTCATTTGTTTTAAGTGTGTACATATATATTAATTACCAATAAATATTTTAAAATTATTTTATTATTACATCGAAAGGGCTATTTATAGGGGGGAGGTTCCGCTTTTGTGACGTAATATTTATAGGCGGGTCGCAAACAGTGTGGCGCGGTGTGACGAAGGGCGGGAGGGTTTCAAAAATGGTGAAATTCAGCTTGACGTAGTTTTTTAACGGCCCCTTAGTGTTCTCCCGAACTCTAAGGGAAAAAAACACAAGATAGCTCACATTTTTTTAAATATAACGAAAGCCACAAATATGGTCCTGTTCAGATTTCGTTGGATGATCCTGTACTCACGGAGTTAAAATTAAAAATCCTGTTAGGTATGACTATTTAACTTGGTTGGTTTAAAATTACGAGGCCTCCAAGTAAATGGATAACCCCGGGTCCGGCCAATCCGTTTACACCTGTTTCACCCTTGTTGGGGATGGTCACACCCTAACCCTTTTTTATTCTGTGGTCACACCGAATGTAGGCCGTAGACACCCTTGACTGCAAAGTAGCCAGCTTAAGAACAATTGTAATCCCATAGAACTGAACGTTAGAAGCAACTAGCGCCATCTCGTCAAGTAACTTTAAACCAACCAATCTCAGTATCGACAGGTTAGGATGTTATTGTGAGCCATGTAGGTGTATTACGCAAACATTCAGAAGTTGCTTTACACAACACACTTAATGAAAAATGGCTTCTCATTAGTTCACGGATATGTGAATTTCAAATGAGCTCTTGAAATTCACAAATCCGTGAATTAATGGGAAGCAATTTTTCATTACGTGTGTTGTGTAAAGCAACTTCTGAATGTTTGCGCAATGCACTTACATGGAGCACAATAACATCTTAACCTGTCGTTCAGTTGTATTGATTACAATTGTTCATAACGTGGCTGCTTTTGTTATTATTTATAACAAGGCTCAAGAAGTTTAATTTTATTTATATATATATATATATATATATATATATATATATATATATATATATAAAAATATATATATATAAATATATAATATTTAAGTAAAAAAAATATAGTATCTTACACTAACACACATCGCAACCGCTATCATATAATAAAAAACAATACATAATATTCAACTAACTACTGTGCTAGTAATTCTGTAAATAAATTTAAAATGTAAATGAAGCATCTCGAATAGATACACACTTACACACACTGTGTGAATGAACTGCTCTTTCGCAATTCGAGCTGCTTAATAAGGCAATTAAGAGACTACTGGGCGCCGGAAGTTGTAAATTAAAAACTTGGCAAGCTGCGTGCGAATGACGTTGCTCATGCCCTTAAAGGTCAGTGGACATAGGTTAGAATGTTTTACTTTTTATAATTGCCGATCATAATTAAAAGGAAACCACTAAGACTTATTAAATTTTCTTGTATGGAGCATGAAAAAATCTTAAAAAACATTACAAAAAATTGTGAAGCAATTGACTTCCACTGGTCAATTTTACCCTAATTCTAACAGTTGCCGTTACCCCTTAATTTCGCGAAAATTACAGTTATCTTCTTATAAAGTATTTCCCCTGGGGACCCGTTTAATTACCTTCCAGCTGTTTATAAAAATTGCAAGATTAACAAAAGCATAAAAGTACAAATTTTAACTATAGTTGGATCAGTATAAGAATAAAAATTCGGTGGGTGCTCTTTGAAAAAAACATTATAAGTAGCTAAAAAGATTTAATTTGAACTGGCGGCCGCCATTGCTTTTTATATGGACTATTCTTACAGACACGTGAGAGAAGCAGAACATTATAAAAACCAAAGGCGGCCGCCAGTTCAAATCAAACCTTTTTAGCTACTTTTTACGGTTTTTTTCTTTTTAAAGAGAACCGAATTTTTATTTTTATACTGATCCAACTGTTCTATTAGTATAAAAAAGATATTTTGGGACACTAGTGAGTTCGGTCTACCACCACTGCTTTTTTAAAGGTGCAGTAAACGCCGACACTTATAAATTAAAAGATTTTCCTCTGAGATAAGCCAAAGCATGTTTTATAATTTAAATTAATAATGTCATCCCTTTTTAAAAATGATAAATAAATATATAACATTTGACTACATTACTTTTAGATCACTGATGAAAGCTTGCTGCCGAAACATTTGTGAAATAAAAAGGAAAAAAAAAATAAAAACACGTTTTAATTAAAAAAAATTATCGGATTAAAATTCCGACAAAATTCAGAAAACAAGTTATTGATGTTCTTAATAAGTTAATTGCCAACACGTTACTACGTTTATTATTTTTAAAAGGCAACCATCTACCCAGGACAAACCACAAAGATGGAAGAATCGGAAATTGGATCCGTAAATTAAACAGTGCTTTGATTTTAAAACAAACCACCCTAAATATCTTTCTAAAAAGAAAACAAAAGAAAAAACAAAAAAAACACGAGAGTTTAAATAAACAGAAAAGTTTTTATCAATCATCTTTTTATCTTCAACTAATATAACTTTGATATATTGATAGGCAACCCCCATAGTGTGACAGATAATTGCAAACGGCATAAAATTTGCTATTCAACAGTACCAAGAAACAGGAAATCGATGGCTGCAGAGGGAAGTTAGAAAAAAATGTATGTTGATAATAAAAAAGTTATCGAGTTCGAATAATTTATTTTATGAAATGCTCAAAATGTGTGCCATTACTGGCGTGACAATGCTAGTTTTGAAATTCCTCGCGAACTTTGGCGTAAGTTTGTCTGGTATGGTAATACTTCTGCATTCCAGTAAAATTATATCCTTAAGTCCTTGATGACTTGCATGTAGATTGGCAGGAGGCGAGTGATAAAACTTTATCAAATATAAAATTAAAGTTCCCCTGTAAAAATGTCTTGGTATAGGAATGTACAAAACCTTAGATAATCGTCCTCGGGGGAGATTTTTCAGCAAAAAAATATATTGATTTTGAGGTAATCGATATTGATCCATCTGAAGACAGTGGATTCGAATATGCTATCACTTCAATTAAAAGAAATGGAGTTGCCATAAAAGGTAGGTCGATCATGTTATTTTTCTTAGTATATGCTTATTTTGTATTTTTTTTTAAAGGAAATATTGAAACCAAAAGTGAAAGTGCAGGTTCTATATCCCGAAATGTGGCTTTAAGGAATGAACTGGATCTTTTTGTAAATATTGTTCACTGCAAATCCTTTAAAGGAGTTCCAGCAAGACAAAAAGATATAGACATTGTAATTATTTAAATAGAAATGCTACGCGTAAGATCCCACCAGATGAAGCAGTTGTTTTCCAAATTTCTTCCACAACAATGTTGGGTAGTGGCAATAAACGATATTAAAAAGAGTAATATGTATAAATGGCAGTTATTTTTTAAATAGAATCCTCGCCTTTCTACCGATATTCACATACGAATAAGTACCTATATTATCCTGAATGAAACTCCGTTGTCATATTTATCTGTTCAGACAATATTTATTCTCATGTGCCAATAATGGTAAAGTTTTTTTCCCAATTAAATACATTTTTTATAAGTTGCTACATTTCGCAAGCAGAAAATTATAGACCATGAATCGCAGTTGGTTTTAAAATATCTATTTTTATCATTTTATTTATTAACTCCATGTCAAAACTTTATTGATGGCAATAAGTTAGCATTGACAACAAAGACTTTAAACTAAAAATATATATATATATATATATATATATATATATATATATATATATATATATATATATATATATATATATATATATATATATATATATATATATATATATATATATATATATATATATATATATATATATATACAGGGTGTCCCAGGAGATTGGGCAATCTCTCGGAATCTAATAGAAAACCTAAAAATAATATATGACAAGTTCCCATAATTTTTTTTTCTATGACCCTCCCCTACGAAAATACAGGTACATAACGGACGACCCTGGAAATCGTTTTTGTTTAAATAACTTTTAAAATACTAGGCGTAATTTAATATTTTTTAATATGATGGTTACTAGATAAGTCTTCTTAAAATGAACCCATTAAATCATATTTGGCTTATTTAGTTTGCCAGGGACGGACTAGCTCTAGCACAATAATAGCATTTTTTTAACACCCTGTATGATAAAGGCTCAAAAATATTATTTTTAGATAGCTTTAACCTCAAAGTAAAAAAAAGTATTTCTGATTGACATCGATAAAATCAACTGTTTACGAGAAATAAAATATCATGGTTGGTAATTTTTTTATGTTGTACAGGGTGCTTTCTAATTGTACGTCAATATTTCGTTAAGCAATTTTTGGGTCCATTTTAAGAAAAAAACTTCATATGAACGTATGTCCTAAACGTCTTAACTTTTGAGAAACAGGGTGGTAAAATTTTCAAAAATAAATCATTATTATTAATATATTAAATACCACTTTAGATATTTTTATGAAATTTGGCATAAATGTACTATGTATCAAGAAGCATTTTTTAGTGTACCACATTTTTTTTATTTCCATCAGTGGCGTTCGTACCAAATTTCACCTGCCTATTTTGGCAAACAAAAAATGTCGTACACAAAAATTGCTTCTTGATACATAGTACATGTATGCCAAATTTCATTAAAATATCTAAAGCGGTATTACAGATATTATTCATAAATGATTTATTTTTAAAAACTTTACCACCCTGTATCTTTAAAGATAAGACGTTTAGGACATACGTTCATATAAAGTTTTCTTCTTAACATGGACCCAAAAATTGCCTCCTTAAATATTGACGTAAAATTGGAAAACACAATGTATAATGTAAAAAAAAAATCCAAACATATTTTATTTCTCGTAAACAATTGATTTTATCGATGTCAATCAAGAATACCTTTTTTAAGTTTGAGGTGAAAGATATTCAAAAATAATATTGTTGAGCCTTAAGGGAGAAAGAGAGAAAGAGATGTAATAACTTCAAAATGAGTTTTTTTTTAGTTATATTCATTATAATATTTAATTTTTTATTTACTTTTATTTTATACAAGTAAATTTAAGTAACAACCTAAAGGATGCTATAATGTTTCATCTGAAAATAAGGTTTTGTTCGTTAACTTTTTGATTTTCATTTATTTATAACAAAAAACATGGAAAATATTAAAAGCAACTCTTTAGGTAGATACAAAAACAATGTAAACCAGTTAGTAAATAATGTCGTTCGAATAAAGAAAATTTCGCAGTAACCAAACTATACTGAATCCAAATGTCAATCTACGAATTTTAAATCGGCCACTGACACCTCATGGTATCAGTATACTATTGATTGCCTCGTATCAATTTAACAAGTTCATTTACCTAAACTACTGCGTAACGCTTGAGATAGATTATTTAAAATTCAAATATAAACGTAGTAAAATTATGACTTTTAAACAATGTAGGATTCATTGTTGTTATCGTACAAAGCTGTAAAAATATAAAAGACTCCATTGATAACATAAGTAATCGGGCAAGTAATATACTATACTAAAATAAGAACAACTTATAATCTGTAAATGTTTACATTCTTGGAGGTCATAAAACAACTGAACATAATAATAGTACAGATAAAATATACGATCAGCTGTTTAAAGTGTTTGTTGTCAATGCTAACTTATTGCCATCAATAAAGTTTTGACATGGAGTTAATAAATAAAATGATAAAAATAGATATTTTAAAACCAACTGCGATTCATGGTCTATAATTTTCTGCTTGCGAAATGTAGCAACTTATAAAAAATGTATTTAATTGGGAAAAAAAACTTTACCATTATTGGCACATGAGAATAAATATTGTCTGAACAGATAAATATGACAACGGAGTTTCATTCAGGATAATATAGGTACTTATTCGTATGTGAATATCGGTAGAAAGGCGAGGATTCTATTTAAAAAATAACTGCCATTTATACATATTATTCTTTTTAATATCGTTTATTGCCACTACCCAACATTGTTGTGGAAGAAATTTGGAAAACAACTGCTTCATCTGGTGGGATCTTACTCGTAGCATTTCTATTTAAATTAGTAACAAAAAAGATTATCTGCCTTATCTGGGGTGCTTCTGTAAGATGCATAAATGTGTAAATTAAAACGATTCTCTCTTTAAATTTCTGAAATGGAATAACATATTTTTTGGACACAGAACTGAACACAGATTGATAAATATAGGTACGTTTTCACAGTCATCAATATCATTTCCAAAAACAAACTTTACATAACACAAATGTTATTTTATAATGTTTTCTCTTTCATATAATGTTTCTGCCCTTTCTATGGTATACTAACAGAAAAGTTGACATTCCTGAGAGGTCAATTATCTGTAGAACTACAACGAAAAAAAAATTAAAAAAACGTTGAAAAAAATAATTTTTAATTTTTTATCTATTTCTTGTTTTATTTATACAAAAAAATTACAACCCGGTATATAGGCAGTAAAAATTTTAAAACGTGATTACCCTTAAATTTTGTTTTAATGAGCTTGAAATATGGTTTCCACATCTAGGAAATGGTGTTTCCCACTACTCTTGGTACTCTTGATTTTATTCAAAGAAAAATTCGTTCGCCTTGTTAATAACCCCGGTCTTATAAGGAAGCTTGCTCCTCTTGCCCATCGACGAGCTGTAGGGGACCTGCCTTTCTGTTACAATTTCTCCCCTACCAGTTTTCCGTAGAATACTACAAATTGCAAGTCCCATCCTTTAACAGTTTATTTTGAAAAGCCGCAAATTTCCTTTGGCCTCTCCTTTATCCCTAGAAAAACTTGCTGCACCTGAAGATCTTTTCTTTTTCCCCAAACCTCTAAATATTTAAGACACGTGTTGATCAATTGCCTCTTACTTCTCTTAAGGCACGCATGCACGGTACGTTAGTATTTACTTAGGCTTTAAGCCTTTGTCGACTGTTTCAAGGTAAAAAAAAACAGTTCAGATGTTAGAGCTTTTAACACGCCAATTTTTCTGAGCGTTATGTCTTATCCTGACTATGTTTTTAAATTACCACTACAAAAACGCTTTTCATAATTATGATAATGTATTATATGCACTTTTATTGACAGTTACCATTTTATTTTCAGTTACCATCATGGACCAAAGTTTAACAGCAAGAGTTAAGACGAGCTTTAAGACACTACTTACCGGTTTATTATCGTTTAACCGAATAAATGGTTAGTTTTTTTTTTAAATATAGTTCTGGTTTCCGTCAGAAAACCATTTGTTAAAACTCTTTCAAATAAAATCAGATTAAAATTATTTAGAAAACTGAAAAACAATTAAAAATGTAAGTCTCCATTGAAAATTTTAAATTTGATTTATTAAAGATCTCTTCGTATCTTAATATGTATAACATTCCGTTTTGGATACCATAAGGGTGTATATTTTTCACATGCACACTCTGTATACAAATTTCAATTGTATTTGTAAGTGCACAAAAATGGAAAACATTTTTTTTTAGACTGAAAAAAGTTCTGTGCTTGCAGTAATTGAATATACAATCTTTCTTATCCAGATAAAACACTTTCGAAATCAGACACATAGTGATAGATATGTATCAAAAATTGTTAACAAAACTTATTTCAATTTTTGCGTTAGTTGTTTGTACGTACAAAATCTCTTGCAATTACAAACCTGTAGAAAAAAAATAGAACTTCATTTCCGATTGTTGATTTTATTTATCTAAAGGCGCCTCTACACTTGCGGCGCGAAGGCCAGCAACAATCGTAAAACGCGAGTGTGGATTGTTTCGCGGCTTGGCATTTGCGCTTCGCGGCATTCCTCCTTCAATGTCGGTTTTTTGACCCGTGATAAAGGGAATCTGTCAACACTGCGAGTGTAGAGGGCCATATTCTTCGCGCAAAGAGAGATCTGGTGCGAATCTCGGCCAAAGTTCACAGCCGCGATTTGCGACCGTGTATAAAGTTGCTATAGCATTTACAAGCGTTGTTATAATATAACATAAATAAAGAACACAAAACATAACGTATGTTAATTGAAATAAGTTAAGCTGCCAATAGGCTATTTGCCACCATTGAAAATAAGATAGATAAATATATAAAGTATAAAGAAGCATATTTCTCTATAATATAAAGCAAAATATGCATATTTATTGCAAAATATAAGTATTAAAATTCAAATATTTTTGTAATTAAATCAGCGAACTGAAACGCTCTGTGATTGGATATAACTTTGGTGACGTCACTGCAAGTAAATAAATGTCACAAGCTTTGTGTTGTGTGTTTTCAGGTGTTATTTTCAATCTTTAACTATCTAAATAACTGTTTCTTGACCATTTTATATAAAAAACATATTTCAAGTAACATAATTATCCGTTTCGTACCTCAAAATGGACATAAATTCTATGCAAGCCGATAACATAAACCTACCTGAGATAGACGCATTTATGAGTGTGCGTTTCTTTAAAAATAACGCTGACTACTATGCTGCAGAACTCAAAAATTTAAAAACAGCTGTGTAAGTACCTCTAAAAAATTATTTACGTGTTTATCATTTAGTATTTCTCACAATCTTATTGTAGGTTATGTTTATGGAGTGTAGAAATATAAGGAGTATCATCTCTTATGGGAGACGAATTGAAAAAGTGTCCAGCTGTAAGCAGTAAATAACACAGAGATGGCGATCCTTATCTCTCTACAATCCATAGTTATGTTGTCACCAAGAAATTTATGGTCTGTTTAAAGTGTTTATAAGGCGATGTTTTGCTGTATATAAATCGGTAGCTATTTAAAGCAGGATATTTGTATACTTACATTAAAGTGATCTTTACACATAAAAACATTTAAATGCGATACAAAGCTGTTTGGATCTCTTCGAGCTAATTGTAACTACTTTTTTCGCCTTTTAGGATTTGTTGGGAAAGATATAAACAGTTTTTGTGGTGTTTTTAGAAAAGTATTGGTACACTGTGGCACACCATTTATATACCATTTTAGCCAATAAATTGGGAAATTATTAACAAAATTAACTGAAGTTGCACTCGTTGTCAACTTGCTTACTTGCTCATGACGTCACGCGAAACATATGTCGACGCCATTACAGAGACAGCGTTTTTAGCGCGAATTTTATAATATAAACTTTAACATTGGGTTTTATTGAAAATACAGCAGATTTCCCAGAAATATAAAATGTATTGTGTTTGTTAGGTACCAAAGAATAATTTAAAACGATTTTTCAAAATCAGTCAAATAGCCTATTGGTGTCGATTGAATTTACTGACTCATGGCTCAATTAGTGGACAAAAAGCCCTTTTCTTTCAAATTGCAGACCGTTAAAAAAAATGTTCCATGCCATTACATGTATGTACATTCTTTTAAGTAACGTAATCGTTGATCACATGGTATTAAAATACGTATGCACTAAAGTTAATTTAAAAGGTATACAGGCTGCAGAATGGGTTTTTTATTGTTTTCTTACTAATCATAAACTAGTATTTATATATTTTTCGATAAGGCTGGATTATTATAGCTTTAAAATTTCATTTCATAATTATAAGAAGTTTATGTAATAACAAATGTTCTCCCCATTTTTTTTTTATAGTGTGCACTTTCTATTGCATTAAAAAGTTAATGTATAAAGTACTTTAAAACCTAAATACAGTTTACACATTTACAACGTTGTCAATTAAAACAATGAATATGAAATTCCTTTATCTGCTTTTAAGCAAATATATTATATGCTCTGTAAGTGTACTGTTTTAATACAATGATGACATTTATTAAACATCCTTTAAACTTTAAATAAGCCAGCATCACAATAATTACTTTTTAAAGATATTATTCTAAAAGAAAATAATTTTAATAAAAAAAAACTATTATAAACTGTTTTGATGCTGGTGAAGACCCAAAATAAAGATATTTTATATTTATGAAAAATAATCTTTTTTATATATTTTATATAATCTTCTTTAACAATAATTTTTTAAAATTACACAGGTTCAAGAAAAATTTTTCTCTGAACAGAAATCTGATGTCAAAATTAGGGGCAAAAGGGCAAAAATGGAGAAAAGGCATAATTTGGGTTTAACGATTTTCTTTAATTTAAAAAGTCAATATCTTGAAAACTATAAAGATACATCAAACTTTATGACATAAACTATGTATTTTTACAAGACCTTAATTTAAGTTATATAACCTTTGTTCAAATGCAATATTTTTCCACTTAGAATCAAAAAACCGAATTTTCAGGATTTTTTCAAGATACACACGTAGAACGCTGGAAAAAATTTGAAAATTAAAATTTTGTTATTTTTAGATATTTTTTGCAAATTTTGAGTGATTTGGGTTCAAATAAATAAAATAAATTATTTATAATAAAAAACCCAAAATCACATTAATATTTTTTTTCCATTTTGGGCTGAAATTTTTTTTGTTAAAATTACATTTTTGTTATACATTCTTTATTATTTATCGTATCAAAAATGTTTATATAACCCTTTTATAGACAAAAGTTTTTATTTTTTGTTTTATAAATTTTTGTATTTTTTAGTTTTAGTCGCAGTCTAAACATTCCGTGGTAAAAAGGTTTCTGCCGATAAAATTCCATATCGGTTTTTTTGGTTTTTCTCGATTTTTGTGCTTAACCTCCAATTCCTGACTTCAGATTGATATCGCACTTGGGACCAACCCCCAATATATATAGTTTTCTTTTAATTTTTTTTTTTATTATTATTTTTGTTTCTTTTGGCTAATGAATAATTTTACTTCAGTGATCTTAAAATTATAGATAAACATTTGTTTTTTTGATTTATCTTTTTAACGAAATAGTTTATTTTATAGATTACTCAAAATGTCTTGACATTAAATAGGAAATGAAGTATTTCATATCTATTAACCACCAGAAACCCAACTTATGACTATTATTACTAATTCAGATACCGTTTTATAAAATAATGATATTTTTGATGTCACTACATCTTCTCCCATTGCCGTCCAAATCGGGAAAACAAGGCGATAAGTCAAAATTATTAACCGTGTTTGAACACCTTACTTTCGAAAAATGCTTAAAGTAACTAAATAACCGCCAAAAATATGAACTGTAATATCGCTGCGCCAAAAGAACGTTTAAAATAAATTAAAATATACTTCTGTAAAAAGGATACATTTCTTGGAAGAAGTCCAGGTGTGGGGGTTGAAGTATATCTAAGGCTGAAAGAACCTAAAAATAATTTTAAAAGTAAAGAATACACATAAATGCGCAATCGTATTATTAGAAACCGCAAAGTATAGATTTAGAATATAAAAGAATACTGAAAAATAATAAATATGAATTAACTGAACGTGGTAAAATGCCTGTTTCAAGCAGGTACTGGGTTTGGATCAGGGTTCGAAGTGATATTCGATATTTATTATAAATATCAAAATATCCGATATATATATATATATATATATATATATATATATATGTATATATATATATATATATATATCTGCCATTTTGTTAATAAATAGTTATATTCTATTAACACAAAAGTTAATATTTTAATTCTTCTAAATACTCGATAATGAAGTAAACTCGTTTCCGCACTTTGTCAATTACTTTCTTTGTAAAAAATAATGGGTTAAACACAAAAAAAAACTTATTCTTTCGAAACGGAATTTTTCTGACCCGACTGACGCCATTAATGCTGGCAGAAGTGTTGCCATTTATGGATTAGAACTTACTATTAGGAAGTATATTTTAACTCTACTCCAACGCCATCTACATTTGGAAAGTAGAAATACAGTAACAAACGCCAAAAATTACTTATTGTTAATAATATAAAATTTTTAAACCATTTTTGTACTGATATATATCCTAAAAAATCATTTGATATATATCGGATATATATCATGATATTCATGATTATATACTCGAACCCTGGTTTGGATATCATATTAATTATTACATATATTAAATACATACAGCATACAGTATGGTACAAAGTAGCTAAAAAGAAATAATTTTAAAATATATTTTATCTAACTGAAGCCTTGTTTCTAAAATTTCATTGAATATTTAATACAATTTAACTGCTGGTAATATAGTTTTGGACCATGTACAAACTTTTAGGAAAAACAAAATATGCTACAAAATTAAGAGAATAATTCTTCTATTTGTCTCCCACTTAATGTACCATACTGCACTGCTGTAAAAAAGCAATAAAATATATAACCCTTCTTTGTTTCTGTAGTTTATATTACATAAATGCGCTGTAATTTACATTTTCGTGTTTAAAAAACATAGCATTTTTAATTCCCTAAAACTCTTTTGATGACACTAAGGATTGGACACCCACGGTAATTTTCAAGGCCACTCGTCTGCCATCTCGGGGTCCGTCACACCCTGAAACAATAGAAGTCCTTGAGTTTTTCTTAAATTTTCATTTAATATAGAAACTATACCGTATATTAAAGATTTAATATTATCGTTATGTTATTAGGACAAATATAAATAGTTATATGAGGTAGCACCCTTAAAGAATTTTCTAGTATTATTACCGTATTTTATAGGGCGTATATATAAAGACCATGATCAACCGTAGCTGGTTATGTTCGTAAAGTGTAGGAGTCGTTGCAAAGTAGTAAATAAAGTGTTGTTAAGTGTTACAAAGTATTTAAATTGTCCGATTCCACGTACGAAAAGTTAGTAAATCGTGTTATTATATTTCATCATATTACACAAACACAATTAAATAATATTAGCTGGCTCCGTTGTAGCTATGTGAACATTGACCAATATCACTAGGTACCCAAATTTAACCTTTCTATCAACCTAAAACTAAAGGTCTTCTTTAGAGGATATGGCTATTTAGTATGTAAAGCTTATTCATACTTATATCGTTCTGACTGAAGGACTGATTATATTGCCTAATAAATCTTCCTACTGCCGGCAGACCTGTCCAGCTGCAGGCAGTGGGCCGAAGTGGAATTTTTTACTTTTACATTGAGAAGCAATTGAAATATTGATAGATAGATATACTTACTAGGTAACTTTATACAATTTGAATTTTAAGGAAATAATATGAATAATAGAAAAAATTTCTACTGACTATAAAGGTATAATGAAAACTACTTGGCCTTTTGTGTAATTTGATAAATAGGTACAGGTAGGTAGGTACCTTGTACAAATCTCGGTAGGCAAAAATTAATTGTAATAAAATAAAGGTAAACCCAATATACATTAATTACCTATACCTACCTGAATGCCTTTTAAAAAGGAGTTTGTATATAGGTATGTCTAGAACAGTAAATGGCTTAGTATTTTCCAAAATGTGGCGAACGGAGTGAATCTGACGATGAAGCAAGCACAACGATATGCTGGTGAGAGCACAGCAAGCAGCAAGAGAAAGCATCTTTCTGTTGATGCTAAAGAAATTGTAAAGAATGTATATTCAACTTTAAGAAACGATGTTTCCATACAAGCAGCGAAGAAACGCAGGTTAACGAAAATATCAAAGTCTACCATAGCGCGATATTGTTAAAAAACCAGTAGTCAAGAAGAAAAGATGCGATTCTGGTACTGCCACAAAACTTGATGTAAGTGAAAGACCTAATTCGACGAAAAATCTATAAAATGTATGAAGAGCAAAATGCACCAACATTGGACACCATGAAGACGAAATGGACGAAAGGTATGATGTGTGTGGCAGAACAATAACATTGTGGAAGACTGTGAAAAACTAGATTCAAATTTAAGAAGATCTGGATGAAAAGAAAGTTATTGGAATCGCAACGACTTCGGAAATGGAGATTAGAATATCTTACGAAAATAGATATGTATAGGAAGTCAGACTTGGACGAAACGTGTACGATACCCATGACACGCCATCAAAAGGTTGGGACGATTCAGCGGTAAATGTAACACAAAAGCACCATCCAACAGAGGTAAGCGGATAACAATTATACATGCGGGATCAAAAGACGGATGGGTCTCAAATGCTTTATCACTTAGTGCAAAAAATAGAAAAGACTCTTCTTGACTACCATGACGACACAACTGCACATTTATTTGAAGACTGGTTTAAAATAAGTTAATTCCAATATTCCCCTCCTCAGTAAGTTATTGTTATGGATAACGCTAGCTATCATAGTAGGCAATTAAACAAACACCCTTGTTCAAGCGACACCCTAAAGCAATTATTCAAGAATTTATGCACGCTAACAATATTTATTTTCATGAAAATTATTCAAAAACAATTACTTGAAGTATTAAAATGTTTTAATATAGAGAAAATATGTTTGTGATGAGTTTGCAAATAGGCATGGGACATTCAGTTTTAAGGCTTCCACCATATCACTGCATTTTTAACCCTATAGAACATATTTGGCATCAATTGAAATCGTGTTAGACGTAACAATAGTTCACCGACTCGAATAGTTTTGTATTAGGCATTATCACCAGGAAATAGATAAAATACCAGTAAATATTTGGAGCAACAGTGTAGATCACGTAATTAAAGTTGAACAATCATATACCACACTTTCACAATGTTAAGGAGTTAATTATACAGTTAGGGGATGATAGTGATAGTGACACTGATTTTAAATTTGAATAAGTCCCAATAATAATTATAAGTTGTAATATTTTTAGATACTTTCATTTTGAAACATTGTATATTGCATTTTTAAAAAGCTTTTTATTTATATATTTTTTTAAATGACTATAGGTATAATTTATTTTTTAAACATTGCCATCACGTGACTTTTGACGCAATGATCAACGACAAGTCAATTATATTCTTCTTTGTCTCCATAAACATTAAACGACAATATAAACGAAAGCGATGTCGAAAAACGCTATTAGAAAGTCGTCAGTTAGTCACGTGATGGCAATGTTTAAAAAATAAATTATAGTATCCCTAGGTATATTTTATAAATAATATTTTTGTTCCTATTAATAATAAAATATGTGTGATTATCAATGTGTTTATTTTTCCTATAAAAAGTAAATTCCACCCTGTCCGTTCAAATTTTATAGCAGGTAACACCGTTACAAAGCAGCCGACAATAGGGACAAAAGGGTCGTTTATTGTTCTCGCTAGTCAGGAACGATATATAAGTATGAATGTTCTTTACCTTAATATTTTCAATAAGAAACTGATAACTACAAACACATTAGGATTTCTGCCTTGTGATTTTTGTGTACATATATTTTTAATAACTAGATTTTTAAACTTGGGACAGTCCACGGCTGATGCCCAAGTCACAGAATAAAAAAGGCCTGTGCTCAACACACCGTGGGCGTCTTGAGTGTGTGAGAGAGTTTGTTCACACCGGAATTAAATATTTGGAGATTTGGCGGAGAGGGAAATACTTTGCGTGCAGATTCCATAGTCTTGACACTCTAGGGATGAAGGAACGAAAAAGCGGAAAGTTCGGGGCCCTTCTAACTGAACTGTAACAGGATGCATAAAGTTGCTCCCAATAAGGAATTATACTATCAACTCTCTGAGCAGAAGCCGTACAAATACCTATGGAAGAGCGACAGATCCCCACAACTCTGACGGTGGGGCAAAAGGAGGAAGCCTTTCTTGAAAGCGTGGATCATTAATAAGACGAACGGCTCTTTTTGAATGGAGTCCAGAATGCTAAGTGTTGTGGCCGACGCCATTCCCCAGACATGAGAACAATATCTCTTAAAGAGGGTCTGATTTGGGATATACAGAGTATGATACAGATTGAAAAGAAGAGAAATACTTTATGGCTCGAAAGGGAACCAAGGCTTTTAAAGCTGCTGAGGCTATATATTGTGCTTGCCAGTTGAGGTTATTCTCAAAAGTAACGCCGACAAGATTAAACGACTCTTTGTTCTGAGAACTTGGCCGCTCATATGTAACGGATGAGCATTACACACTTTTTCGCGATAGCGAACATGACTGTGTTTTCGAGACATTAAACTAAACAAGATTTGTGGTGCCTTAACTCAAGATAAAATTCAGCTCCTAGGAGAGAGATATCCGCATTGACCCACGCTTGGTTTCCAAATCAACTTTAATTACAGGTAAGTATAATCTAATTCAATTCTTGAAAATTAGGTAATAAAAATGCTCAAACAGATAATAAGGTTGCAGGTTGTTTTTGACAGTTCTAGCTTGTTTAGTAATCCACCCGCAGCTCATATGGCACGAATGAGCTTTGCAGACTTTTCGCGACAGCGAACATGACTGTGTTTTTTTGAGGTATCAAACTGAACAAGATTTCTTGCGCCCCAATCCAAGATAAGTTTGATGTCTTGTGAAAGATATCTGCATTGATCTGCGTTTGATTTTCAAATCAGAACCGTATGGTGGCTTAAGAATTGAATACTAGAGTGAGGGTACTATCGTCAGCAAACTATGAATGGGATTGATTGTGGAAGAGAGAAGATCGTTAATGTGTAGAAAGAAACAACGTAAGCGGCACTGAGCCCTGGGTCCTCCAGAATGCCAAAAGAATATTCCAAAAGCTTTTCTACCAAGTCAAATATCCAAAGAATATGAAAATACTGCTTTAAAACTAAAAAAATTTGATGACCAATGTTATTAATATGGTCACCTTTAAAAATCAAATAATAACTATTTGGATATTATAAAAGTCTACAAAATAGCAGCTTTAAAGATATCTGTATTTTCCGTTTGTTTGAATTTATTAATTTATAAACAATTTGGCTTTGTTTATAAACCTCTGTGTTTGGATTTTCAAAATTAAAATACACTCAAAATCCAAAATGGTTAAAAGGACGGGGACCAGCAATCCTAAAAACAAATTGCATATTTTTCTAAGTGTCGTAAAACTGTAATAAAGTTTTAATGAAATTTCAAAACTTTTTTCGTGGGCATTATATACTTGATAGGATCAATGACAAGTACAGCTTAAATTTGTTTATTACCAATAAGAATTAAAAAAACATTTTTTTACGGATTTTGATTTCTAAACCTTCAAAAATAACTTCCTAAAATATTATACGAAAATTTGAACCAAAAACGAGATGAACTTTAGTGAGCGCGCGCTTAGACTCGCTGAGGTGTTATACGCAGCGTTTTTCTAGAAATCACTTTTTCAACTGGCTCAATTTAAATGGATTTTGAAGCATTTTGTTTTTTTAATTTTACTTTTCTGGTCGATTTTTGTAAAAAAGCAATGCTTTCTTTAAAACCCATTTTGAATTTTTATTTTAAACTTGCTGTTTTAATAACTGTCCGTCATGTGTTTTTTTTTCAGTGGTTGATTTTGAACTTCTTATGTGCATGGTTTGGAAAATGTTTTAAAATAAATTTTAATATTCTACAAGAGATGATGTTGATGATGAATACTATAAAAAAGTTTAATGACCTTATCGGATAAATAAAGTGTAAAAATATATTGAAAAATGTGTCTTTTTGAGCTTCTAATAGGTAATAGTACTCAAGCTTATAAAAAAATTCTTAATTTTCTAAGCATCAACCTTTTTTTTTTTTAAAATATCCACCAATTGTTTGTGTAAAACATCTCATCAGCAAGTCATACACGCATGCATTCAACGAATTTAAGCCGCGTCTTCCATTTACAACAAAAGCGGAATCTGAAAAGGTCGTGCCTAGACTTGGAGTGTAATATTCTGACCCCGTAAAAACTCAAATAATGGTACTTGTACACTTTAGGCCAAGAACCCTTTGTTTTTAATTAGCTTCGGCTATTATTAAGTTTAATTTTTATTTAAGTCGAGTATTTGCAATTTGTATGCACGTTGTTTTTCCGGTGCATACCGTTAGAGACTGGCGCGAATGTAAATGTTAGCTAAAGCGTATATATTGGTGAGAACAGGTGTCGCCTTTTCGATGAATCTCATAGTATTGGAAAACTACAAGAGATAGGGTAAATCTGATGGCACATGCCTGAGTTCGATTTTTTTTTAAAATAACGTAAAAGAGTAAAAGGATAATATATTATGTAGAATTTTACGTGTAATTCGGTAACATACAATTTTCTTTTTAACTGGGTTACAGTTTTAAAGGTATAACACAATGCCTTTTCTTTAAATGGAACATCCTGTACATATTTGACTGTTTGTTTTAAAATAAAATTGAGAAGAACTTAGTTGTTTGTAAAAATATCAGGAAGAACAGATCAGAGTTTTGAATTTAATTTTAGAACTAATTAAGTGTATTTTTTCAGTAAAATGCATACTTAGAAACACATGATAGGTGCAATATTTTGTATAATATTTAGGTAATAAATAATAATTACATAGTGCTGTTTTAAATTTGAATTTATGTAGGTGTCATCATACAGACGTAGACAAAAGTATCGCCTTATGCGTAAGTCAGCCTGTCTACAATGCAAATCGAGATTGAGATAACCATCTTTTATCTTCGTCTCTTCATGCCATCCGAGCCGAACTCGCCTGTCTCTTTAACAAAATTGATTTGTGAACGGGCCGGGACCAGCCAATCGTTATATTTGTTTCTTATTTAGTTTATCAATGCAGTATTTTAAATTGACCACAAATTTAGCGCTGTTCCAAATAAGATCGAATACGCTTTACCAAAAGTTAGAGGTTCTCAATGCATGAAAATATTTTTTTGTAGGAGACTGTACATGGCATTACTGGTCTGTTTGTGATTCAGTAACATTTACACTTATTTACAAGGCAATTTTGGACCCACCTAGTCCTAAACCTTCCATAAGGACATGATGCAAAAAGAAAACAATTGTGTACACTATTTCTTAATAACAAACAGACCTATGTAAAGTATTAAAAATCATATCTTTTAATAAAAAACAATCAAACAAATTTCGTTTTTTTTAATTTTTAAAATACTTTGATTTATATTCGTATGTTTATAAAAATATCGTAAAACCGTTTTTGAAATATTTCAAATAAATGCATATTTATATACATGACAGAAATCGACAATGGGCAATATACACAATTTGATTGTTAAAATCTCGTTTCAGCCAGACGAAAAAACAATCGGTTTTTTTTTTTTCAATTAGATAAAAGAAACTTTTTTCTTCAACCGTCAAAAATGCTGACATTTTTGTACTATTTTCAGGTGCAAAGCTATCAATTCACACATAATGTACAAAAGGTGCTCGTTGTGCTTGTTAACACTTTTAACCTAGGATTATGCGCTACCTTTTATCCTAGATTAAAAGCAATTGCATTAAGCTCTTTGAATAATTAAATGTATTAATTTTGACTTGTTGAGAAAAAACGTATATATCATTCGGACTAAAAGTGCTTATTTTATATATACCTACGTTGTCCTTATTTTAATTTCATTTAATGCTTAAAAGCTGTTTGCCAAAATGAAATAATTTTAAATAAATGGAGTTTGAAAAATATAATATTTTTAAATGTAATATTGAATGACGTTGTGGAGTGTACTGACTGTTTTATATATTTTTAACATTGATGTAGGACTAGATTTATTGTTTATATCTATATTGTTTATATCTGTTTTGTTATATCTGTATTATTATTTATTATTCGTTTCTTTTACCATATTTTTTTAATTACCTTCGGTTAAATCTTCATTAGTGCAATATAGGCAAACAGCTCTTTTTTGATGGAATCAAGATGTGTGGATACGCCATTCGCCACACTTTGGAATAGTCTTTCATAATGAGAGTCTTATCTGAGATTTTAAGTGTTTGGGTCTATAACTATAATATTGAAATATGTTTTTGTATATTTATTGTTTAGTAATTATGTTTAAAGACTTAACCAAATATATACCAATATGGATTACAATACCTTATCATTTTTTCCAAACTATTTGCTTGCATGTTTTTGGAAATGTCCATATAAAACTAATTGAATGGCAAACTTTCCCATTCTAAATGACGCATCGACAAAACTAAATTCCACAAAATTGTTGTAAACGACTAATAAAGGTGTGTTCAGCCGTCAAACCGTAAGCGAACAGCATTAGTTTTAATAAATTTGCGATATTTACCATGTTGTTCAGTATTGACTTTTATTTCTTGCGCCATTACGCTCGGTTTTTTGCCAGCCGATTGAAATTATTATTGCTTTTTTCCAAAAATGGTTAACCCATTCCGGTTTTAATTACTTAAATGTCGAGTTAATAATTTTTTATGACCCAAAATTATCTATACTTTGAATACTTATTTGTGACTTTAAAGATTGTTGTGCTTTATAAAATCGACGTAGTATTGCAAAATTCTTCCTTGATTCTTTTTTCTTTTAAAAATCGTTTCTTTCGCTAAATAATAACAATTGTTGGCGTGGTCAAGTACTAGCACCTATTTGCAAAACCAGTTCGTTCGTAAAACACTAGTGTTGAAGTTCGCTCTCGCAATTCCTAAGAAATCAACGGAAATAATATTGTTTTTTTTTAGTATACATTTATTTTGGGGTAAACCTATAAAAATACGTTTAAAAACAAATCTACTTATAGTTCAATCATTCTAGTTTTTTTGTAATTAATGTTAACAGATATTTGACTGCGTCATAACTTTCGGAATAACGTGTAGATTGCTAAAATCAAAAATCCAACCAACTTTTTTCATGAATTTTTTAAACAATAATTATTAAGAAAAAGGGTCTAATGGTTTTTGAAAAATCCCGATCCGACCATTTTTATTGAGAAAAGCCGAAAACGCTTAAAGCAGACCCCTTTTTCAAAAATTAGCATCTCCGTTAATTTTCAATATTAGAGCTGATTTTGGGGAAATGATTACTGTATGCGGCAAAACTTACGTATCTATGTTTTTAATTAGCATACACTGTAAAATTTCCTTTGAATCTTTTATGCTCCTACAAATTTCATTTTAAATTTCAAGAATAATTTTTCTTTATGCAACTAATTTTTATAACAGAACTACGGTTTTTTAAATTACCAATGAAAAATATTTTTATTGACTGAGCACTTTTTGCAAACACTGTATAATAGTACGCTATTAAAAAAGTATAGTATATTCTTTTGAATTATGACAAAAATTTTAGGGTAGGTACATAAGCAGTGGATAAATCTTTTGGTTTAAACCGCTGGATGACGATATTCCACATGCAACCCCAAAGTTAACTAACAAAACAATTCTTGAATTTATAATAATTCTGAAAACACTGATCAACGACTTCACAAAGAATAATATAATTTAAAATTATGCAAGTGGATCAAAGAAGCTTCAGCGGTTTTTCGATCACAACCAATCGAGCGTATGGATGCAGCGTTTTTACTTACCACTTTCATTTTTTACTGGAATACGGTTGTTAGTTTTCATCTATATTTGATTACTTTGATATAGTATTGAAAATTGACCACTAAGAAATAAAAATGAATCCAAATAGCGTTTCGCTTTTTATTTTTAATTCTGACTACTATTTTTTGTGAAAAGTTTTTCAATAGAAGGATATGATTTAAAATAAAGTGCTAACCATATTTAGAATGTTACAAATCTTAATTAAAATATGTTCATTCTCGTGTAAGAATGACGTAAGCAGTGTGCAGCTGTATTAAAAAAATAATGTAGTGGACCAAGGCTTTAAAATAAAATAAAAAGTGTCGCTGTATTTTAAATATCTTTTATACGTCGGTTGCTCCAAAGTTTTGCAAAACAGAAGCATTTATTAAGATTTTTCAAAATACATGCCATCAGAGTCTCTTTCACACTGCATAATGTATAAACCAACTATTAAACATCTCTTGCCATATTTATCCTTTAAAACTAAAGCACATTATCCCAAGCACTTAATAATTCCTCTCTTCAGTTGCGAATTTTTAGCCTTTTATTTTTTTTTTTTTCATAAAAGAAAAAATCCGAAATCGCAAGGCGAGGTTCTGGCTATGGAGGATGATCCAACAGTGTGAGTCCGATTGGGTCAAAACTCAGCAAGTCAAGCTTACCCGATGTACAGGCGCGTTGTCGTGGTGGAAGTGCCAAGTACTGAGACGTGACCTGGTCGCAATAATTCTTCAGCTCATTTTTTAACTTAACAAACGCCTGTATACCGGGCAGCGGTTACTCTTCTGTGATCCAACACCACCCTTATAGGCCCTCTTTACCAGAAAAATTTGATCATTCTTAACTGATCTTTGTTGTTTAACTTGGTCGGTGCGGGTATCTTTGAACACCCATTTTTTGGGATTGAGATTTACAAACGCCGAAAAATATAACGGTTCCGCCTGTAAAATTAAATAAAAAATCCTTTGAATGGCCAAAGTCATATTTTTTCAACATTTTTAAAAAGAACACGCGCTGCTCGCTGGCTTTCATTGGGAAATTAGGATCCATGAACATAACTTTCTTACTTTTAAATCTTCTAAAAACGAATTGGGTAGATGCACAAATAGTTAGAATCTCTTAAATTTCATCTATAATTGACGACTAGCTGTAATTATATTTTTAAAGGGTGCGGCAATGTTTTTCTAGCTTTTCACTAGGCGGCCCGATGTTTCATCATCACCTAAATTGAATATTCCTCGTTGAAATTCTTTATACAACGGAATACGGTAGAGACAGAAAGACACTTATCGCCGAAATTTTAGACATTTCGCCAGGGCCCCGCCCCCTTCTTGGAAATAATCGTTTACACAGACAACATTTTTAAATTTCGCTAATCATGTAACAAAAAGACTGAGCAAAGGAATAACCTGAGTATGTTTAATTAAGTTGTCTCTATACTTTTTACTGCGACCATTAAACAAGATCAAACTTGTTATGTTTCATTTCCCTTTGGGAACCTCGTATTATTTTTTAAAATCATGTCGTTCCTACTGGACAACTCATTTTTTATTTTTTTTTTGATTCAAAATTGAGTTTCAATTTTTATGGGGGATACCTTTAAACCCACCTGTGGGGGGTGGTTCATTCAGAGAGACTCAGTGCCTTCCGAACCACATAAAAAAAGTGCTAGGTTTTGGTCCTTTTGTATTCCCAAACTTGTTAAACTTTCCCTTGATGTAACGGAAGCTTGTTTCAACATACCCCCCGAATTGTACTTACTACTTTTAATTTTAAAAGGACGAATAATGAAACGTAAATATTAAATAAAAGTTTTCCAAAGATATATTATATTCAATTAAACTTTTTTTTGTAAAAAAAGGTATTTAAGGAATATTTTTTTAAAAATTCTAGAGAACTAGGTCCCTACTAGAATTGAGCCCCTTTAAAAAAAAAAAATGGGAAAGCGTTAGTTTAACGAATCTTGGAAAAGAAAAAAATAAACAAACCTTGTTGGCATTAATATATTCGGGGGGCAAGGGGGATAGTTCTTTAAAAAACCCCCAAACCGCAAATTAATTAAACACACGAATACATCACCCCGGGAAATAATAACTTTTTAATTTTTTGGCTTTTAAAACCATAAATTACATTTTTATAAATCGATGATTTTTTTTTTGTTAAAAATTATTTTAAAGCCGGAAAACTATTTTTGTTTATTATCTGAAGTGACAGACAATATAAATTTCTTTAGATGCTAAATTCGATTGTTGTTGATAAAGTTTTTTTTAAAAACGTTTATTAAATTTTACAACCTTTCTAGGGATAAAATGACATCAAAAGGGAAAACAACACCTGATTAACTATCATTTTTTTAAACGAATGCAGCAGCTGTCCAAATCGACCTTGTTTGCTTGGAAAATGTCTATTAATAAATGTTTATTTTAAACGATGTTGCCTATATTAACAAAAAAACAATATTTTTGAATAATCCAATTTTCAAAGTAATTTCCTGATTTTGGTTTTAGATCCAAAAAAGATCACTATACCAAACAACCCTGGGTTCAAACTGGCGTTGGGTTAATTCTAATCCTTGAGTTCCTTGGAGCCCAATAAATTTTAAAAAAATAATTTTAAATTTTTTTTTTTGTGAAAACCTTGTTAAAAAATACTTTAAAGTGGGTGATAATGTTCCCCGAAAAAATAGAAGGAATTTAAAAAAAAGGGATTACATTGAAACTTTTTTCTGTTTAAAATTTTGGGGAAACCAAAATATTACCCCAGTTTTTGTGGAAAAAAAATTTTAAAAATCATTTTATTTCTCTTTGATGCTTTTGTTAAAAAAGGTAAGTTTTATCATAATATGCCAATGGCCGAGCTAAGAAACCGTAAAAATTGAACGGATATGATAAAAAAGTATTCGCCAAATAATCTTACTAAAAATAATGGAATATATTATTCCAAAACAAACAATTGTAGGCAAGGGAAAAAAATTTTGTATGCAGAAGTGGGTTGGGGGACTCAAAAAAATTATTTTCTTTTAAAGGGGATGACCTATCGAACCAGATAGAATTTATGTTCTGGGAAATTTTGGGGTGTGGTCCGTATACATACAATTTATGGGTACAACAGGATCCGCATCGTTATAATGACTTTTACCAGGTTAAAAATCGATAATTTTCTATTTTAATGACATATTCTTTTTGTTGTTTAGAAATAGGTATCCAGTAAAGAAGTGGTAATATTTATATTTTCTTTAAAGGGATATCTATAACTTTTTGGGTTAAGGGAAATAGCCATATAATTCCTTACAACCCGAGTTTCGGGGAAAAAATTTAAAAATGGCAAAGTAAAATAAGTTAATGAACTAATTAATAATTAAAATATTTTAATTTTTCCTTTAAACGATTTTGCAATTTTGGGAACTTTTTTAATTAAAAACGCAAAATTGCAAAATGTTTTAAAGGGAAAAAAAATTAAATTAATATTTTAAATTTTTATTTAATTTACATTTTATTTTTTTTTTACCTATCCAACTTTTCCAACACGCACCAATTAGGGTTTTTGTGCAAATTTAATAAATATGTGTATAACATTTTTTTAAATATTAAAAAATAAAAAATTTTACTTTTTTCCAAAATGGCAAATTAAAAAGTGACTTTCTGCATTAACTTCCTTTTAAAATTTAAAGGGATTGCAAAAGTGGATCTGCATTTTTCTTTCCCCCAGAAAATTCATAATCTGCATTAAAATTGTCCAGTTGAAAAAGCCTGTGTATAAAATTATTTTATTTTTTCTGGGATTATTTTAGTGAAAAAAATTATTTGGCTTTCTCCAGAATAAAATATATTTATGTTAAATTTTTAAAAAATCTAAATTTTTTTGTAAATTGTGAAGGGAAAGTCTACCTTACACAATATAAAACATACAAATATTTAAAATTTCTTGAAATAAAAGAACCTTTTGAAAATATAAAAGGGAAAATATTTTAGGTGGGTGTCCCCTGTTAATAAAAAAGATTAAAATATTGAAAAAAATATTTAAATTTACTTACAAATATGAAGGTGTCCCTTCATAATATATATAAGCAATGTGTCAATCTCCGTAAAGTTTGAGGTTTGTTTTCCTAGGTTTACTATGGGGGTGGGCAAAAGAAACATTATAACAAATAGGGAAGCATGAGCCGCATTACGGTTTCGCTTCGTATTTTTTCATTACTTGAAGTAATTTAAATCATTGCAAAATACTTTTAATTAAAATAGATTTTATCTACTTCATGCAAGAAACTGCTTGAACAAAACCGCCTACAAAACAGACTATTTCTCGAAGTTAATCAGTAATACACAGGCATTGCATTTTATATCATACACTACTAATTCTTTTGCAACTCTGATCCGGTTCTGCAACAAGTATATTAAATTGAGGCCACTATTTATATAAATTTGGAAAAATTGGTTGTTAATTTTATAAAATTTAAATTGAATCTATGTATTTTAATCGATTATGACACCGTATTTCACTACAATAGTTATTTAAAAAGATACCTGCTAAATTTAAGTCAACAAAATAAATAAATAAAGGAGCGCTGGTCAATTACAAATTTCTTTAGCAGCAAGACCACTCTTACAGTATTGATAAATCTGCAAAATATATCCCACCATGGCTTAGGTCTTCCTTTGTATTTGTATTTGAGATAGTCGCAATGTGCTATTTATTTTTCTTGCATTTAGTTCTGAACTTTTAGAACTCAGGTATTATTTAAGCTGTGACTCAGTTACTATCTATCTAAGATATAAAAATAAATCCTTATTTCCCTTGGTCACAGCATCAGGCGTGAACGGCTGGACGGATTTCGATAATTCTTTTTTGTTGTGTTTGTTATTGTCAGGATAAGGTTCTTATTAAAGAAAAAATTAAGAAAGCTGTGTGGAAAATTAGAAAATTTAAGAAAACTTAACGACCATGCAAGTGGGGCAGTATCTTTACTTTACTTACTCTATGAGAAAGAGGCAAAAATATAAGCTTAAAGAAAATAAATGCCATCTAACAATGTATACAAACTATTTACTAAATGATAGTTTCAATATATATATATATATATATATATATATATATATATATTATATATATATATATATATATATATATATATATATATATATATATATATATATATATATATATATATACGTGCCAAAAGTAGATGAACAAAACACGTTAACTAAAACAGTTTTACTTGTGAGTTGCTTTCAGTATGGCTTCGAAAGTAAATAGTTGTTTATCTTTTTCTACTATGCCACGCGGTATCAAGTTTTCCGAAGATCTGCAGCAGCGTGTAATAAATGCTTACCAAAGAGGAGTGCAGCAATCTGAAATTGCAAAACAAATTCAAAAGGGGAGATCAGCTGTGCATTACATTTTAAAAGATCTCGTGACAGAGTTACAAAAACGATTAAAAGAATTCTACAAGGAAATCCGTTTTGTCGTCCATCAAAATAAAAGGCAAAATTGAGGAAATGGGTTATCAGATCAGTAAGCGCAAGGACGATTCGGCGTAAATTAGTAGATATGATACTGTTTTCAAGAAGACCGGTGAAAAACCTCTGCTTTCAAAAAAAATGTGAAGGCCCGATTATCGTTTGCCAAGAAACATAAGGATTGGACTTTGAACAATGGAAACGAGTCTGCTTTAGTGACGAATCCAAATTTAATTTATTTTCTTCGGATTCAGATGTGAGCGTCCCCGCAATACTGTTTGTTGCCAAAATTCACTCGGCCAACAGTGAAACATGGTGGAGGGTCAGTTATGGTCTGGGGGTGTTTCTCCGGAGTTGATGGCCCACTGTATAAGATAGACTTAATGAAGAGGTTTATGTACAAAGACATCTTACAAAATGTTTTGACACCTTATCTGAAGAAAAAGATGCCGTTATTATACCTTTCCAGCATGATATAACGACCCAAAACATGCATCACAATTGGTAAAACGATTCTTAGTAAGGTATACTTATTAAAAGTTAATATGAGCAACTCTTATATATATATATATATATATATATATATATATATATATATATATATATATATATATATATATATATATATATATATACCCTTGGTCACGGCATCATGACCATCATGACTGAACATATATCCCGCGAATAAAGAGCTTTTACTTAATAGCCAAGAAGGGTTATTTACTTTTATTTATATACTTAAACAAAAACTTATTTTTATTTGTTCCTGATCATATTTCATCGTTGGCGGTTCAATGTCAAGTTGCTTAAAATTAACAAACAGGATATAAAACATCTAAATTTATCCATTTCCCCATCGAGCAGATTTGCCTTTGAGCGAGTTCAAAACACTCGATTTAAATATAGTTCGGTGCAGCAGTCGCACAAAGGATTACTTTGTGTAATACCCCACACGTAAAGAATGTGACCACAACAAAACGTAAAAACTAGAAAATGAACAATAAAGAGAAGATTAAACGAGGGACAGAAAGTCGTTTATTGTAAAGTAAAATATAACAGTCAAAAAGTTTCTTCCATTGTAAAAGCAAATTGTTTAAACTAAAAACTGTAAATAGTCCAGAAAACGAACCTTTTTGCCTAGCAATTTTGTCAGAATGCATAGAATGACTTCAAATTTTGACAGTGGGTAGGGAATAGTCCAAGGATCAAAATCTATATCATGCCGAGGAGCGCCTTTACCTTGGGGTGATTGCCAAACCATCTCAGGGGTGGAATTTTTTATATTTTGACCACGGGAATCAATAGAAAAATGATTTCTAAGCAAAAAAATTTTTATGCATTTTTTTTTCGTAAAATGCATACTTTTCAAGTTATTCGCGATCGAAAGTAGGAATTTTTCGGCGATAAAATCAACGTTTTTAATCGTTTTTTTTCCAAATAACTCGATAAGTATTTTATCAAAAAACTGTAAGTAACAAAATTGTAGCTTTTAAAAAAACAAATCAAATTGTTGCGAGACCAATACAAACCAAGTTGTGGTTTGTGTAAGGCTAGCTGTTATTCATCAATCACAAAATTTTAAAGTTTCAAAGGCAAATAACGCAAAATCCACGTATTTTTCGAGAAAAACTAATAATAACTTTTTAAAATCATTAAAAAAAAGGTATGTACCATAAAAGTTGAGTAAGTTATAATTAAAATAAGATAAGACCAAAATTCTTTGAACGCAAAAATCTTCGAAAACAAACCCCTAATTACCACCCTAATTAAAATAATTCGTGGCCCTTTTTCAATTCTCTTTATCTGTGAATCATAAATACATTCTAAAATTTTACCCAATTTAAATTGCTTAGTTTTGAAAAAAAATGGAGCTGAAAGTGAAAATCAAATTTTAGAGTTTTAATAAAAAATGACCTTTTCTTGAAAATAATTTGAAAACAAAGGAATATACGTAAAAATTACCAAGGTATAAATTGTAGGTTTTTAAATTACAAACATTTTGCTTTTTTTATTTACTGTATGACGGAATTAAGTGAGATTTAAACGTTTAAAAGCGTGTGTATAGACGAGCACTACCTTGTTTCCGCCCTGTAAACTCACCCCTTTAAAAAAGTAAGGGTTTTAACAGTTTTATTATAGAGGGCCTTATAGCTCCCGAAAAACCAACAAAATGTTTTTTTTAAAGGACTTTTTATCACAAAAACTGAAGGAGTTATGCTTAAAAAAGAAACAATTTTTTGGAGCATGCTAAAAGCGATTCCTCGATGTTTTTTTTTAAAGCCGCGGTTTTGTACTATTTTTTTGCATTGTAATATTGTAAGGAGCGAATTTTTAAGGATTAAAAAATTACAAAATTCAATTAGTAATACTTTTGAGCAGTCACATTTTTCATTTAGAACTCTGTGACAATATGTTAATTTTTCTAAGGTAAATATTTTTTTTTTATTAAATCATAATAAGGGTTGATTTTCAAGGATTGAAATATATTAAATAATATTTTAAAGAATTAAATACTTATGTTTTAATTTATATGAGCCTAATTTTATGTGACTTTAATATAAAAGTTTTGAAGATTTCTGCAATAAGGGGTAGTTTTCACCCCTACAAAATAAAAAGCAACCATCAGCCTAATAGAGATTTTGAAGAGGAGGGTAAGTTAAGCCCAATTCCAAATTTTTATGCAAACCACTGTGATAATATATTAATTTTTAAGGGTAAATATTTTTTAAAATTATAATAGGGGTTCATTTTTAAGGGCTAAAATATTTCAAATAATCCTTTAAAGAAACAAAATACTACTTTTTAACTTATTTGAGTCAAATTTTACTCAACTTAAGCTTAAATGTATAGTTTTATAGGTTTTAGTAATAAAGGGTAGTTTTCATTCCTAAAAAATAAAGAGCGCCCATCGGCATATTATAGGTTTTAAAGAGAAGGGTAAGTTAAGCTAAATCCCAAAGTTTCATGCAAATCTATGGATTTTAAAAAAATTGCGAGGTTTTGCACCTTTTTGCAGCTTCGTTTTCTGGAATACAGAATACATGTGTGGTTTGTAATATAACGCTAATTTATGAGTTTGTGTTACCCTAACATTTGGATGCTGTTTGTAATGAACGTTGATTATTTTCTGGACTGTGGTCTCTTTTGGAACGGGTAACAATACTTTTACAGAATTATTTTCATTTTTCCGCACAAATAGTAAGGGGAGAAATCATCTCCAAAAATTGAAAAATAAATCACATTTAAAAAAATACAAAAAAAATATATTGTATGTCATAAAAACCATAAAAAAACATTTCTTGTTAGTTTGGAAAAACCCTGTGTAGGGTAAAGTCAGCCCTATCAAGAAAAGGTAATAAAAAGTCGTAGAAATAAAAACACAAAAGGCTATTTTTTGCATAAACGACTTATGATAACTTATCCCAGTTATTTTAATAAATTTTGGTTAAATCTCACCCCTCCAAAGGGGTGAACCACTTCGAAAACATTGGGAAAACTGTTTAACCCTCATAAATCCCCATTTACTACAAAAATATTTAATTTTATTTTAATAAGATGGAAAAATGGGATTATTATTGTATTCATATTCATCGATATAATACAATTTATTCCGTTTGCGGGAGTTTCTAAACACTAAATAATTTAATAAGGTTAAGTTATATTTTTTTTTCCTGGTCGGTCTTTAAATTAAAGTTATACCCACATTAGAAATCTAAGCTTCTATTATTTTGTTATCATGAAAATATAATTTTTTAATTATATACTGAAAATATTGTATGATAAAAAAATAAGTCATTGGTTAAGAGAACTGATATAATTTTATTCAACATTTTGAAATAATTAAACAAGTAACAGGTTCCCTGAACGAATACCGCCGAAGATTTTCGTCAACATATTTTATTTAACAAAGCCACAGACTGTCATGCCCGTGTGATTTAATTCTTTTGCTCTTTAAAATGTTATCTGTTTTTTCTGGTACACTAATGACTAATGAAATAAAGAGATAACACAATTTTACATTTATAACAATACCGTTGTCTTATAAGCATGTTTAAACAATACCTCGAAAAGGTAAAACATTTTAACGACATGCTAATTAATGAAGTATTCCGAATACCTACTTGTTATCTGGGTTAAAACAGATAAAGTTCACGTTCATAGAAAGTAAGCCCGGTGGTTTCCCTTATTGTATACAAGGCTGAATTTAAAAGATAGTAGCCTAAACAAAGAAGTGTTTCAACGAATAATTAACAAGTATTTAAAGAAATAAGCTGGCAATAATACAACATCTATCAACAATGACATCTCTAGCAAGACAACTGTAACAAATCCATCTATCAAAAATAACATTTGTACAACATGACATTGTCGAAAATGACATTTGTCCAAAATTATGAGCTCTTAAACTGAGCACCCATAAAAATCGATATCTGTTAAAAATTACACCTGTTAAAAATTCAATCTGTTCAAAATTGTATTTGGTAAAAACTACAACTGTCAAAAAATGCATCTGTCAAAATAACTTTTGTCATAGTAAATCGCGTTCATATTATGCTTCCTTAAAATAAAACCCGATAACGTTCGCCCAAGACTTAAACAATCTGTCAAAATAATGATGGTGTTTCAACTCATTCTTCTAGAAAATTTGGTTGAATTAAGTTATCATGTTCTTTAAGTATGAGCCGGGCTGGAGTAACCTGGAGGACTGGTTGAGGATGGGTAACAGTACTTTAAAAACCTTTCCGAAAGGTCCTTCAAACTAAAAGACAGAGTCCATAAACGTGAGTTAGAAAAAACTGCTCCTCTTCAATTGAACATTTTACCACCGCCAAATAATAGAGAATGTCAACAATCACTGCTGGATAAGTGCTTGAATGTAAACAAAGTGGTTCGCATAAAATAATAAATTGCAGCTTTCTCTAGGAAAACGTTACTGCGAGTAGTGATAAGCAAAGCAAGACCAAAACCGGACTAGTCTTGGTCTTGCAAGCCTGGTCTTGGTCTTGCAAGCCAAAAGAAAGTCTTGGTCTTGGTCTTGCTGGTCTTGCATTTTATTGGTAGTAATAATTTAAATTAAGCAATCTTGAATACCATATATATTTTTAATACTTAAACATAAATGAAAAAAAATGATAGATTTTTGCTTTAAAATTTTAAAATATACCAATTTTCACCTTACACGACATTCGAATTTTTTGATTAAAATTTAAATGTAGAGGTTTATTTATAGCGCTCCATCTTTAGTTGAGTTAAGACACAACCTGCTTTTATACATTTAGTGGCATATAAGTAGAAACATTTTAGTAATAAGAATTATTCATTTTTTTTTGAAGACGCATAATTAAATTTAAAGCAAATACAAAACTATGTACTGTGTGAGCAGAAAAAATAATAATAAAGACTTTTAATTTTAACCAGATGTGAAATCCCCGTGAAAATGATACAGAAATATTGGTTTCTAATAAAAAAAAGTTATTTAAGAAACTTTTCAGTTCATAGGAACTTTTTATCTTCAAATTAGTCAAATATTTGCGGTATAAAGTTTGTACAAATACTTTATAAATATTTGGTATACAGGGTGTCCGGAAATGACGATGAAAAATTTTAAGGTACGATTCTACATAAAAAGATATGAAAAAAAGTTTATATCAACATAGGTCCGGAAATGCTTCCAGAGGGAGCTACAGACCCTTGAAGATGGTGTCATAAAAGTGGTTTTTATTTAATTAATAAGGATCTACTTACAAGACAGGAATGAACTTCTACGTATAAGTTATTATTGTATTTACGCACTGCAGTCGTCCTTTTAAGTCCGTTTAACCTTTTTTACGTAAAAATGTTTAAAGAAACATAATTTACTTAAAAGATCCGAAAATACACACAGCGAAAAAAAATATGACCCTAAATAACTAACCACCCCTTTGTTCCCACTGGTTGCAATATGGGTCACCTGATATTTTCAAAAAGTGACCCCTAATCACTCTAACTTATACGTAGAAGTTAATTCCTGTATCGTAAGTAGATCCCAATAAATTAAATAAAAACCACTTTTACGACACCATTTTCAAGGGCGAGTAGCTCCCTCTGGAAGCATTTCCGGACCTATGTTAATATGAACTTTTTTTCATATCTTTTTATGTAGAATCATACCTTAAAATTTTTCATCGTCATTTCCGGACACTCTGTATACAAGGTGGCTCAATAGTGTGACAAAGATCGTTTCTCTAAAATCGTTCCTGATAGTGAAAAACTAAACATAAAAAAATTATGGAAGAAAAGTTAAATTATTTCCCATTTCAGAATTTTTCGAAGAATTCACTGCCACTTAAGAAAACTCCCCTATTTTTAGCTTTTAACCTAAAATAAAAAAATATGGCGAAAAATCCATTTAAAAAAATCGCCTTCCTGTATATTATGCTGGAAATTGTTGAACTGTCATATAGGAACAATGTCGACATAGATGATTTTTAAATATTATGTTATCGGTTTTGACAGAAATGACGTCATCACTTTTCTTTTGGCATTGTGTTAACTTTTCCGTCTAAACTGGAAGTGATATTTAAATTCCATGTATATAAAAAGTATTTTTATATGACATGACAAATATATTTTTTATTAATTCATTACTTTCATATTTATATCTTAGTTTTAAGAAGAAATCTAATGGTGCTACTACTTACAGTGTGGAACAAAAATAATGTATTTCTGGATTATGGAACTCTTTGATCCACCCTGTAAGTGGCATCACTAGATGGCTAACTTAAAAAACATATAAAAATAAAACTAATTTTTAGCTTCTATAACTTCTATAACCCTAGTTTTTCTCTGTCATAAACGGTTTCGGTGATATCGAGCTTTGTCGGCCAATTGAGTCACCATCTCATTATTTTTGAAACATGTAATTGAATTTACTTGTTATCGTTGTTAAAGAACTGTATAAAAGAACGAAGTGATCGATTTAATTATTGTTTTATTAAAGAAACCTGTTACTCATTAAAAAAATCGCCTTTTTTGGCAGTTCTCGATACATTTTTTGTCATTTCTATATGAAATACCTCCGTATATTAAATCTGAAAATTAAATATTATAATATTAAAAAAAAAGTCAGATAAGTGCAAGAGTACTGCAGGTCGGTCTTGGTCTTGCGTAGTCTTGCACTCCTCGGTCTTGGTCTTGCATACCCCGGTCTTGGTCTTGGTCATGCTGCAAGACCAAGACCGTGAGACCAAGACTGGTGGACCAACACTACTGCGTTGTCTGAAAGGCACCCAGAAATAAAATAATTGTATGTACCGAAATATACTCATCGTTGACAAAACTGGGAAAAATGAATTAAAGATCTAAAAATCCAGCACTTACCGTACTTAGTATTTAGCCTTTATTAATGCTTTTGTGAGGGCTATTCTAAAGATTATAAAAAATTACAGAATTTTTGTGTTTTCTAGAGCAGTTCATGTTAAAATTTTCCACACCAAATATTAAAGCATTAAATGCAATATTTACCGTTGCTGCGTTTATTATCGTAAAAAACATCCTAACGATAAGCTATGGTGTTTGTAACTGTTTCACCCAGTAAATAAACCTATTTTAAAAATATAAACCATCCTAACTCGACAAATTTGGTGCAGACCCCCTGTAGTTTCCGGAGTAACATTCTTAAATTAGTTTTCGAAGAGATTTTTTGTGACCGCTTGCAGATTCCAAAAGTTACGCCCTCGCCAAGTTTGAAAGTAAAGTTTAAAAACACATTATAAGTCGTCGGATTTATTTTGCAGGTAAAAATATCTTATTCGAGAAGTAGGAACTTCCTTTGGACATCTTTTTTGTAACAGGATAGATGGTCGATATTGGCCTTGAAGTTTCTGTGGGAAAATAAACCACAGACGTATAGAATATGTGTAATTAAAATAATTATATAATAAGCCTGTGTTGGTACTTATAATAAAAGCTAGTTGGGACGCGCAATCAAGTTTGTGTATCAAAGCTCTATCAAAAACAGTTCATGGACCAAAACAAAAAATTCAAATTTGCCTGTGACAACTAATAAACGAATGAAATTATGCCATATTTTTCTGGAACTGGAAACATGGTACATTATGTACAGGGTGTCCGGTTATAAATGTAACTCCCCATTACCTTTTTAATTTGACGTTTGGGAAAAACGAGTTCAGTATAATAGTTTAATTGTTTCAAATAATTTTTTTAAAAAACTTCTTTTCATCTGTACAGGGTGTTTCAAAAAGTCTGGACGTGGTCCTGCTTTCTTATTTCAAATAAGTCCCCTATTTTATTATTTGAGATTTGCATTCCTCTTGAAATTCTAAACATATTTTATGTAGCATAGCCTACGTCTGACTTTAATAATTACATCACAAAATGCCAAAAACTATAAGCATTATCACTATCAAGCTATATCGCTATGTTTATTCATTAAATCAATTAACCATTAAGTTTGACATATACATCAAATTACTTTCTTTCACACTGACATAGGTATTAATTATTTGGTAAAATATTACATATATATATATAATATATATATATATATATATATATATATATATATATATATATATATATATATATATATACGTATATTTTACCAAATAATTAAAACTAATGTCAGTGTGAAAGAAAGTCATTTAACGGATATGTCAAACTTTATGGTTAATAATTTAATGAATAAACATTGCGATATAGCTTGATAATGATAAATCTTAAAGTTTTTTGCATTTTATGATGTAACCATTAAAGTCAGACATAGGGTATGCTACATAAAATGTGTTTAGAATTTCAAGAGGAATGCAAATGTCAAATAAAAAAATAGGAAACTCATTTAAAATAAGAAAGCAGGACCACGTCCAGACTTTTTTTTTACATTTATAACCGGGCACCCTGTACATTTTTATTGGTCTGGTAAAAACCATCCCAAAAGACATTAATTGCGATATATAAAAATAGATGAAATATTTTGTATTGATAAAACTGTTTTATTTCAGTATATGTGTCGTTTTCATATCATTTAATACTTATAAAATAATATACCTTTGTTATGACTGTTAATAGAATATGATATTACATATGATTATATCTTTAATAAGTTATTGTACCTGCTAAAATAAATAAATGATAATCAAATAAACAAAAAACGATTATAGAGTACCCACTAAACAATAATATTTAAAACTGAAAAAGTTATGGCCAATTAAAACAATTTTAAGAACTTTATAGAGAATCATTATGTCCGTTTTTTATTCAGAAAGAGTGCAAACTATTTTAAACCTTTTTTACATAAAACGTCTTATCGAATGTGTATTTTAGGACTAGGTGTGTACAAAAAGTGTAAACTATTTCTGAATAACAAACAGACCCATTAGGAAACCTTTCTTGCTTTTAACATGATAGTGTTTCAATCAGAAGCGCATTGTCCCGACCACATATCTAATCGATCTAAAATCAATGTTAATACAGGTCGTCAGTCTACATATTGACTGATTTCTGGACCCCTGCGCGTTTCATCATTTTGAAAACAATACCTATGAATAATATAGGTGAAGTGAAGTAACGTGCGATTTATTTCGTTATTGTTTAATTTATTTAACAATATTCTAACCTAGTTTTATAGAAAACAATTTATATTTCTTTACTTTAAAACATGTAATTTCAAAGCAAAACCGTATTAAGCCAATTTTTTCTGCAAAAAAATCTTTAGTCATCAATCAGTTTTATTCTAAAACTTTTTAGAGATTGCTAACAACAGTTATCAATACTTAGTCATATTTCCAAAAAAAATCTTAGTAAGTATCTTGATCTGAACCACAGATTTAATCTATTGGTTTTTGAGATATTGTAAAATTTATGTTTTTAACTCTTTCATTAGGTACTGAACTAAAGAAATTAAATTGTAATAAAATAACAAAAACATTCCTATCTTGGTTTTTATTTGGAAAAAACACTGGGACTCTGTTTAATAAAAGTAAGTAAAATAGATCGAAATAATAACTACAACCTACAAGTCTCTTTCAATTTTTATGTTTTATTAACATTAACGGCACAAGGTTGTTCAAATCACAACATTCTGTCATTGTCTCCAAATTCTAGGATATATATATATATATATATATATATATATATATATATATATATATATATTATATATATATATATATATATATATATATATATATATTATATATATATATATATATTATATTATATTTTTTTCTGGTAGGACCAAACAATAATAAAAATAGATTTGTGTAATAGTTTAGGGTTTAAATTTATATATTATATATTATCGTTGAGATTATCCATGTAGCTAACATTATTCATTTTTTTAAAATCATTTTGCTTATTTCTTATGGTGTTATTGCTATTATTTAAGGGAAAAACAGAATAATTATAACAATTACCATAGGACAATAATAATGATTTTATACTAAGTGATAAAGAAAGGTAAACGCTATAGTATTTATCATCTCGTTTAAAAATTTTCTATGCAAATTTATTTCCAGTCTAGTTAAAAATTATAAATTTTTTAGCCCTATCTTGTCGGTTTTTTTAGATGGTTTTTGGACCTGTCCAACTGAAATTTTAGAGGGTGCAAATTGTGGGCTTACGTGGGACAGGGGTGTCAAGTAGAGAAATTGTGCAAAAATGAAACCAATCATTTTATTTTGAGATATTGTCATTCATAGATTCCAGAATGCCTCGGACATAAAGCTAGGGTTACCGGGCGTCGTAGGAAACAACAGAACATCAAGATTGCTGACTAAGACTTTTGGAATCGATGATTTCAAGAACATGGAGTCGGAATGCGTACAGTGTATGGTCGAATAAGAAGTTTTGGGTTTTTTCCTGACGCAACCGACAGTAATCGTGCAAAAACAGATTCAGATCATCAATGGAACCACTTGATCTTAAGTGAGGAATCTCGGTAATTGTTTAGATGTGTGGTTTCACCTATTTTTAATCATAACAAATCGAAAAATAGAAATATTGACATGTTTTTTTTTCATTTTGTTTTGTTTTCACGGATTTACAAATCTTTTAAGTAAAATTGATAAAAAAATTGGGTAATTTTTAATTTGGAAAATAAATTTTTCGTCAATGAAATGCATCCATTTAAGCTTAGCAATTTTAGTAATATGTTTCATATTCTACGTATAAAGAGAAATGATTTAAAAAAAAATATTTCAAAATATTAGTTTTTTTGATTTTTCAAATATTTTTCCAAAAAAAAAATTTTTTTAATCGAAAAATTGACATGTCTGGATTTTTTTTAATTATTCTATTTTTGATGAAGTTTAAAAATAAAAATATTCGACAACTCAAAAAAAAATAATCATATTGATTTTACTTTGCAAAAAAGTGGAGCCCCACATCTAAACAATTACCGGAATCTTTTTTTGTTTGGGTATGCATGATGGTCAAGCAATGGTAATAAGCGATGTGGTAAAAGATATAATTAAAGTTTTATATGGAAAGACACGTTTATTGTATTGTGGGTTTAATGGTATGGGGGGAGGGCCATCGAATATGATAGCGGCACACCACCACTCTTTATCAGAGGTAACATGACGACCCTTCGGTACCTACATTTAGAAAGTAGTGGAACCACGTTATTTCATTTCTTGAGAGGCAACATCGGAATTTAAAGTTACTAAAATATATTGTATATAAATAGGCGCTTTCTGTGTCATTTGGTAAATATTTAACACATATTTTTTCTAACCGAAGGTTTTATAGCAACCATCGAATGGACAATTAGAAAATATTATTTTAAATATTAAACTAATGTTATCTTTTATCTTAATGAGAACCTTTAAAACATTCAACGATTTTCTAAACATCTAACTGACCTATTTTACAAATCTAACAGTTGAATGCACCGCTTGTTGCGCAAATTTTAAATGCCAAACCATGGTCAGTAAAATCTTGTCATAGGCATAGTAAAACAGGCGTCGCCACACGATAATAAAGGTGCTAGTCGGTGCATAGGAAATATTATTACATTGTTGTATTTATGATTAAATATCTGCAGTGCATTCGGCGGTAACATTGTAAATCGAGTTATATTTTTTGAACAAATGGAGTTTGCGTATCATTATGATTAATACATAAATATGTAAAAAAGTAACAAAATTACAAAAATACCTAATACGAGGACATACCCGTAAATTCAAATTCGTGTAGTTATTTATCTGTTTCTTTGCAACTGCAATTAAACTTTTTACTCAATAATACAAAGGAGGACAAGAAAACTTAGTCACTATAATTTTCATTCCTAACTATTTTTAACATAATGGGTAGTTATTATTTACTAAGAAAACTAGGGCACTATGTAAATAATCTAACTGAAAAAACCAATAATTCATTTTATCTAAGAACAGCCGAAAACAGATGAGCCATTGATATTTTGATGTTATTTCACCCAAAGCTATGTTTGCTATATACAGGGTGAATTCCTAAGTTGACGCTTTTTTTATAACTGGGTATAGAACTTATTAAAATAAACAACTTTTATAAATATATTTTTTTAATACTGAAAAATAAGAAACTTCATTCATTTAGTGTGTCGAATACGGTCCTGTCTTAAATAAGTTGTCACCGCCCAGGAAGTCTTCGAGCTGTAGTGCTAAAGTCAAAAAAGTGTGGACAATATTGCGGAAAAATCACGTTCAACGTGTCCAAACGTGATTTTCCCGTAATATTGTCCACACTTTTTTTTGACTTAAACCGACCTGACTTTCAATCATCCAAGTACTTGTTTATTAAATCTTCCTCGATTAGATTTAAAACTTTTTTGCAAATTTTCAGGATTTCTCGGTCTTCCTGCATACCCTTCACGATGCTCTTGCAAATCCAGTATCCCTAGCCCGTTAGATGAGGTTAATAAAACACTTGGGTCCAGGATGGGACCGCAAGGAAAACCGGCGCGCGTACAATCTCGAAGCAGCGGCCGCAGATTAATGACTCTCTTCATAAATGAACAACATATCCACGAATTCACTATTTTTGTATTGTACCATTTTCGCGATTTAATAATGATTTAAAATCAGCCCTCGCCTCGTCCGGTAAAAACAAAGCGACTAATTCATTATGCATGATTAACAAGGCAAAAAACAAACGTAAATTAGAAATAAACTATCTTTTTATGCCCAGGCCCGCACCATAGACATGTTCAAATAAATTTATGTAACCTTGCCATTTTTGGGTTATTAAAAAAAATATTTAAAAAAGATGCTTGTTTTAACGAGTTTTATACACAGTTAAAAAAAGCGTCAACTTAGAAATCACCCTGTATGCATAATGTGAAATAAAAAATATGTATTTTTACTGTAACGAAGGGTAAAGACTATTAATATACACAATGGCTGGTCGACACAGGCCACTGCGGCTAAGTTCCAATATTACATTTTGGATAAAAGCGGAGTAAATAGAATGCCAAGCAGTGCTACTCCGAATATTAAAACACTTGGAGTTGATAAGTGTCATCTACATTTGTTTGTTTAAAAAGTAGAATACTATAACATATACATTTTCGTTTGACAAAAACACCTCAACAAAAATTGTATTGCATTGGTTTAAAAAATCTGTAACCATGATTAATTACTAGGTGTTTTTCTCAAACGATAATAAACAGATTTTAGAGCTTTAACCTGTTTTCTGTGAAATTAAATATGTTTTTCTTTGTTAATTACGACGTATTTTGACGGTGTAATTACCCTTTACATAGGCGTTATTTTCTATTTGCCCTCAAGAATTTAGTAGCCACTAACATTTTTTTTGCGCACAAAATGAGACACTTATTTTTTTTAATATATTTTTTTGTTAACTGCAATAATAATGTAATTCTTTAAATTAAAAAGTTGACGTGCCTCAGTGACTCCCTGCTTCCTCTAGATGAGATTTAATGAGATTTTGCTGGATCCCCCCTTAGAAACTTAAATTTACCGCAATAGGGCGGGTTAAAAATTTTCGAAATTTTAAAGGCAAAAAGATTTTGTCTTCAGATAAGACATTGTGTTTAAAAAACCTCTTTAAAAAACGACAAAATTTACAATCCAGCATATTATATAGGATACATAAATGATTAATATTTTTCTTGCTTACTTTTTTTTAAACATAATAAATAGGTAAAACATAATTTATTAATATTTTACTTGCTTATATTTTCTACAGTCTCTTATATCACAATGCTTCGAAAATTGAATGAAAGTATGTCTGACTGAACCCACATTAAATCGAATAAAGCATTTTTCCTGCGGCTTTTTATGAATACGTGAGTCTTGTCACGAATCACTCCATAGACGACGAAAGAGAAAGACTCAAAGATCCAACTTTATTTTTGTAATGGGGAGACCGAAAGAACGGTTGTATACAGGGTATCTCAAAAGTAATAAAACATTATTTAAAAGGTGATATCTACAGCAAAAAATGTTCATATAAACTTATGTCCAAAAATACTAAAAGAACTTAAAAAAAAAACGATTTTTGTCCAATATTTAAAAAAGTGTTTAGTCTTTTTATTTAATTACTTTTTTGGTTCTTTACCACCTCTTAAAATAAAGATATATTTAAAAAAGTTCATGGAAAAAGACACTTTTTTAATATCTGAAAAAAAAAGAAAATATCGTTTTACTGGTTTATTACTAAAAAAAAAACTCCTAATTACATATGTATTCTCTTTATAAACTTTAATATTACTATAACTGATAGCCTGGTCCTTTTATTTATAAAACATTTTCGCACTGATATTATAATGTATTGTCTATATCTCCTTAAAAAGGTTAAATGTGGATTAAGCAGTCTTAAAAGTCATAATATTTACCAGGTCTTTTAATTTTGTATAAAAAAACCTAATTATCTAAATTAACCGGCGTTATAGCCCAACCGATTGCAAATTATTTTTTTATTGTCTACAAAGTGTTAAAGTTGCCTACTTTACGTTAAAAAAAAAGAATACCTTCTCACATAAACAGCCAGTCAAAAAATTGTATAATTTCACAACGGTATTAATAAACAGTTCACTTTAAAAATAAAGGTTTTTGATGCTAGACAATTTATGTATCCAGACATTCAAAGCAACAAAAGTAGTGAGAGAATAAGGTGTGTGATATGCTAAATCCAACCCAACGATGCTACGAAGGAACAGATTAAGAAATTTATTGAACGGTCAGACATGCATCGTAAGGCAAATAATTATTCATGTCAATGAGTAACGGGTGTCCAAATAAGAAAGGACGCCGGCTGTATCTTAGAAAATATTTATCGCACAACGTAAGGGAAAAAAAATTAGTAAAAGTGGTCAGAGAAATAGCTGGAAATTATTTTTAAGTTTCTGAAAGGGCCGCTAGGGGGCGTAACTGCAATCTTGAATCTAAAAAAGTGATGTTTCTGTGAATTTTGCTATATTAACCTAACAAAAAAAAACCTGATTTTAAAAGTCAAGGATAATCTGAATCTTTTTTATTTGACAATTTTTCCTATATATCTAAAAATAAAGTGGTGGGGTATTTAAAAGTTCCCGTAAAACACACCCTGTATCTTCGAAACGGCTGAGCCGATTTTAACAAACTTGGGCTAGTTGAAAAGAGCTATTCTTGGGCTATGAATCTTAAAATATTTGAAGTTTGGTTAGTTTCACATGTCGCCGCTAGAAGGCTTTTTTCGACATTTCGACAGAAATGGTTAATTTTCTCAAAAAAATTAAATGCATTGGTATATATTTTTTTTTTCATAAAAAAGTAGCTAAATAATGCCTAAACAAGCTCGCGCAAACCGCAGCTCGATATCTTGTTCCTTACCTAATATTTAGACCAAACAAAATTTTATACGTCAATATCTCAAAAACTATAAAAACTACAAGAAATTTTATAAAACATAAATTGTGTATTTTTACAAAACCTCTAATTTAGGTTAATTAATCTTTTTATCTAAATGTATACCTTGAAAAAATCCTGAAAATTCGATTTTTTGATTATAACTCGTAGAGTATTGCATTTAGACGAAAAGTTTATATAACCTAAACTAAAGGTTTTGTAAAAATACATAATTTATGTCATATAATATTTCTTGTAGCTTTTATAGTTTTTGAGATATTGACGTATAAAATTTTCTTTAAGGTTTTAAGGTTAAGCAACTGGCCAGATTTTGCGACGTTGTCGGATCAAAAAAAGTAAATATTTAAATTTAGCTTTAGAGCATTACAAATTTAATAATAATACACAAATTAGAAAACAAAAATTAAATGAGATAATTTTTAGAAGTGGAGTCCACTCTATTTTTGGCTATAAAAAATAAAAAATTAAGATATTAGACTTCTTTTCATTTTCATCGACGGCGCATTTATAATAAAGAAAATTTACAATTTAACGAGGAAAACCTAACCAGAACTAGGTAATAGCTTGAAAATTGTTGTTTGTTTGTTCTGGTTAGTTTTATAAAAAAAATGTTAGGTTAAAATTAAATTCTTAAAAACCCATTAAAACTTAATTTTGAAAACGTAAACTACTAACTAAAACTACTATTTAAAAAATAAACACGCCCTAAATAATTTAAAAGAATAGATAATGCCATTATCATGTTACAAGCAAATAAAAATAGTATATTAGATTATTAAATGATTAAATTGATCAGAGATTTTTTTTATATAAAAAATAAGATAGGGAGACAACAAAAAGCATAAACAATAAAATTTAAAGATTATTATTTAAATATAAAAATTAATTGCATGATTTAAAAATAACATTACATCACACAGTCAATTTCCCCAATAACAGGAAATATTTTATTATTAACAATATTTTTATCCAAGACCTGCAAAAGCGTGTACAATACAAAAATGTAGAAATAATGCACTACACGTACTATTTTTTTATGATTGTAGGGGCCTCGATCGTAAAATGTATTTTTTCTAGGTAAAAATATATGTATATTTGCACAGTTTGTAGGTTGCAGATTGTATCAAAAATTGCAAAATATTTAGAAGATACCTCAAGTAACAGAGCGTAGAAAACGGGTCGCTTGTCTGTAATAATTTGGTTCCAATAAAAAAAAATGTAAAATGGAATGGACGGAGCAGTGCAGTTCTGTATAGTTTATGTCAATATAAATGGAGAGACACAACCATAAAGGCAGTTAGGAAAAGTCTAGGAGGACCTAACTGATCTGAAATTCACACCTGTCTAGACATAAAGTTATCCAGACACGTAAAATCGTGCATAACAAAATAATTAAACACAAAAAAACACAATCATAACATGCTAGAAATAATGAAAAAAAATGTGAGGATCAAACTGCCCTCAATAAAAAAGAAGTTTCTTAAGTAGATGAGATCTTTCACAAAGTAATGTTTAATTCTTGGGGCACTGCTGCTCCACTTTGGGCTGTACACTTTTATCAGTTTTTTGTTCCAGTTTTACTACCTAATTTTTGACATTTTTGTTAATTTACCTATTTTTTCCTCTTATTTTTTTTTACCAAATGACAGTGTATCTTTTAAACCACACAATATTTCTTTTACTTTAGCTGGGCAATAAGAAGTCTAATGAATGTGGGATTAAGTGTTTTAAAATTATTTGTATTCTATTACTGTTAGTAAATTTATTTGGAGACAACTATTTAATTTAGGAAAAATTATAATTAGGCGGTATGTTCGTCCACACCACGTCTTGTTTAATAATTAACTCTCCAAAATTTCGCAAAACATCAATTTTAAATAATAAATTTAAAATTTTAAAAATTTAAAATATATTGTTGCATTTATATAAATAATATTGTACCAACCTACACCACTATGCTTTAAGAAGGCCGGACCAAATTCAGCTGGTGTTTCCGAATTCTTACTCTACAACGAACACTGTGTAAATTTTTAAAGTGCGGTATGGTTAATTCAACTAAAAATATATATGTTACCCACTTAAAGGTCCTAATAAGCTAGATGACAAAGAAGTGATGTTAAAACTTACCTGAAAAAAAAATAAAAATGCTTAAGAACTGTTTTTTTTTACAAATTTAGATAAAATAATAAAATAGGGAGGGGGGGGTTAAAGGATTGCCCTGGTTTTATATATCTTCATATTTACATAAGCCTCCGTCTTTGGATTAGATGCTTTTTCCTTACATATAATATATTTTGTTTAAAAATTTACTTTAAATTAATAAAATTGTGTCCGAACGCATAGAGCAGCTTTATCTTCACTTAAAGAATGCATAAAAATGTACATATGTTTGCGTTATAACTTAAAAAAAGAAACAGTAACACAGAAAAAATTAAATGATATAAAAACCAGCTCACTCAGTATTTAAAATACAGATTCTTAGAGTATACCTTCATACCCCAAATGTGACAAAACAAATTCTCAAGTGAATTAGAAATACAGGACCCTGAAATTTTTAAATCGTTATAGAGCGACGCGACGTCCAGATTTCTCTGTCTACGATCTCCATCGTGTCTGAGAACGCGGAATGTAGAACCATGGAGACGGTGGGCAATTTGGGCCGTTAGGGGCGGGCCAGATAAGGGCGCAGTGCCCTTCGTTTCGTTCGATACGGGGGCATGTGCAGGGAGCCCGTGCTGGGTTACACTGAAGTGGTGATGGAGCTTTAATACCTCCGTTGTTTGATGCTTGGGTACATTATGCCTTGATAACGTTAAAAAAAGTTAACAGCAACATATTTATATAAAAACTAATCGAAGGGTATAAAATATGTTTAAATATAAGTGTCTGTTAGAAAAATCAAGGAGCTTCCTAACAATAAATTATTATACTACTAAAATTTTCTTTAAAGAACCAACTATTCTACAATTAAGCAAAGTTATTAATGTCTTTTCTTTAAATATGCAGAGAATTTTTCATTTTGAAAACTAAAAAAAATTAAAAAGATTGCTTAGAAATGGCTTACTTTAAACAGTTTTAAAAAAGAGTTTAAAACTGTTTTGTATATGAAGAGACAGCGGGAAAAACGACGAATAACGCAAAATAATTTGAGATAACGCGTTTTTTATATTTCCAATTTATACGGATAAATTAAAGAATACATATAAAATTTATTTATTTTTTTGGGGGGTAGCGACAAAAGTAATTTTTAATTTTTCAAAAAACCAGTTTAATGTTCGCTTTTATGGGGGAAAACAATAAAGTTCCACAGTTTGGCTAGTAAAAGGGTTTCCATAAACACAACACATATTATGCGTTAATAAAACCAAAAGTGTGTAATAGTTACTTACATTACAAGTACGTTAATGAACATAATTACAACGTGTCGTTCTAATCATACGAGTGTTGTAGTCATGTTTAAATACACGTGTGATGTACAAGGTTTTATCTACAACCGAAAATTGAAAAACACCGTTTTAATTTCCGTTTATTAGTTGCCTAATTTTAACACCTTTTACCATGACATTTGTCAATTTTTTTAAATTCTAATTGTGGGGTATTGTTACGTGCTTCAGACCATGGTTAGTTGTGGTTAGTTGTTGTTAGAAAAATCTATTTAAAAAATACGATTAGCGACTTCTACCACGGAATCATTATTACTGAAAAAGTCGCGATTAAAATATGAGTAAATATACAACCAGTTTTTGATATGGCGTGATGAAAAAAAGGTAAAAAACGAATGCAATTTTTAAGTGATTTTAGCATATTTTAAAAATATTTCACAAAAATACAGCGCATCAAATCTATGGATGTTTTATTTTAAGTTGCCAGCCACAATTCCCTTGAAGGAGAATGTTAATATAAGTAAATACGTCCAAGTTATTGCTTTCTTCAAAAAAAGATCTACCTAAGACCTACCAGGCTGTTAAATCAAAGTTTTTCACGAAAAATGATATAGAAAATTTCTGAGAAAAGCTGATAAACAATTTTTGATTATGAATTAAGAGAATTTTGCATGACATCAGGAGTTATAGGGGGTACAAATCTGGTCGAAACCATGCAAAGCTATATCAATTTGCCTTTAAAGGTATGTACAAACCGAAAAAACAAACATTCGTTCTTGTTCATCTTGTTTGTATGTGTTCTTTGTTTATTGTTCGCGTTATTTTGTCTACATAGCGCAATCAAATATTTGTTCATTCTCGTTTGACCAGTTGGAAAAGTTATGGATGACGACGAACAAAATTTATTTCTCTTTAGGTATGTACACATCGAAAAAACCAAAACAAAAACAAACATTCGTTCTTGTTCACTTTCTTTGTATGTGTTTTTTGTTTATTGTTCGCTTTTTCTTTCTACATAGCGCAACCAAATGTTTGTTTACTCTTGTTCGACTAGTTGGAATAATATGGATGACCATAAAAACAAAAATTCTCTTTGATGTACCGACGTCCACTGGAACATGTGTGAACAAGAACAAACAAACGTTTGTTAGCCATTTTAACTGTCTACACTGAAGAAAAACGTTTGTTTGCTGATGTTTGTTTTTTCTGTGTGTACATACCTGACGTCTACTCGAACATGTATGAACAAGAACAAACAAACGTTTGTACGCGTTTTTACTGTCTACACTAAAGAAAAACGTTTGTTCGCTGATGTTTGTTCTTGTTTGTTTTTTCGGTGTGTACATACCTTAACACTGAACCCGTTTGGGACCATCCCTAAAAAAATTACCTGTTTTTATGCCTTAATAAACCGGAATACATTACACGCTTTTTGACGCACGTTAGGCTCATGGCTCATGGCGCTTGTAAAAGTAGTTCCGTGGCATATAGATACATAAAAAAAAGGAAATTGTGGCGCAAAAAATTTTGAGATCAAAAATCGCTAAGGATGTATGCCAGCTTGATTGCGAGCCAAACCGATCAACAGCCCAATCCATTACAGTTAGACCATTACTATTATCATTATTACCAGCATGAATTGTTTTGAAGTAATGTAAAAAATGTGTTATTTATATTTATTATAATTAGTAGTAGGAAAATGCATCAAAAATTAATATATGTTTAGATATTTGTAGTTCTTTTTCATCATTTCAAAAACTAGTTGTGGTATAGATTTATAACACCACTAGTTGTTTTATGAACCTCATAAAGTAATAAATAGTAGAAAAATATTATTTATATATTATAAGTTATGTATTTTTCAACATTAGTGTTGAAAAGTAAAACTTTTTAAAACTAGTTGCGAAAGTCCATTCCATCACCAGTTGCACAAAGAAAATATGAACAAATATCTATTTCTTCAAGTGAATTATTGAATTTTTGATAAGCCAAATCGTACTTTGATTTCGATTTTTCAGGAATCAAACTCGACATTGCAATTTGAAAAGCTTTCTCCACATCACTAGGAACCAAACTAGCATTACGCCCAGCGGTTTTATGTCAGTGCGTATTATATTTCGCAACTCTAAGGGTTTTGTTGTAAAGTATACCGATTAATCCGGCTTACCAAAACCTACATTTTCTATTGACTAACTTATTTCGGCCGAAAAATGGAGTTTCATAGTATTCCCGCCGACTTTTCATATGAAACCATATGTTTTTTTTAAATGTAGAGAAATATTTTAAGTACACGAGAATAATACCAAACATACTCAAGATTTTATTGTCGACGGAGTACTGCAAAATATTAATAAAATTAATGCAAACAATTTGACTAAACAATTGGTCGAGTTTGTCTAGTCTCATCAGTTTTATCAAGATCCTTTGAAGTAATTTACTGTTATGTTAATGGTCGGTTGGCACTGCTGCACCAGCCAGCCATCGCCTGTTAGGCCCCGGGTATCGGACAAAATATTTGTCGATCGACCGACCGGCCGGCATCGACGAGCTTATCACTATTCACTCCCATGCCTTCGCACAGCGTCATCGCGGATGTAGGCTCGGAACCGTCCTGTCAGCTGTATAATTATCAACAGGCCAATGATTTTTTACACTTAATCAGCTTAAAACAAAACAAACAAAAATTTGACATCTGATATAAATAATTTTAAAAAATGCTATAATGAATTTAATTACCTACAAATTAAAAAATGTTACAGAAAACCACATGACATGGATCCTCATAAGGCTGCTGCTATTTAATTTTAGTATAATAACTTAATTCACTTCATTGGCAATTGCCTCGCAACAAAGCCTTAATTCACTTCCGGTTAATAGCAAACGCCAGCTCGGTACAGCCTATCAAGCTTAGCAAGAGGCGAAGCGACCCTTCAGCATCGTTTACAGCCTTATGATAAAGCTTTTCATATTCGGTGAAGACTACGACGTTATGGGCTATGGGCCACTATATCGGAGCTTTTTACTAGTTTTACATACATTTCTAAAAACCGTAAGGGGCACATCTAGATACTCCGAAATGCATAAGTATAAGCTGTTTCTTTCCTAGCCTCTTTTTTGTTCTCACAAGATTGTACCACGATTATTTAGAAAAAAGGATGTTAAAAAATTATCCTAAAACAAAAAAAAACACCTTCGCAGCACTACTAGATAGCAGGGTGAACTCCGTTTTGTCCTCGGGAGTTAAAACATGGTTTTTCCGCACCTTTAGCAGTCGTTTATCCAAAGAAGCCTATTTTTGTCTCGACAAACAGTCCCCTAGTTAGTTTTTTTTATAGGTTAATACTTTTATTTAATTATTATCATTGCGCAAACTTAAAAAGCACACGAAGCACTACGTAGAAATGAAGATTAATTGTATTAAATGTTATTGAGGCAGTTTTAAATAAGAACCAGGGGACTGTGCGTAAAATTGGTTACAAAAGTACCATTAGTTTTTTTAGGTGTATTATTTAATTCAAAAATAAATTCCTCTCATATTGTCAGTAAAAAGTACGTTAGATTTTAAATATCAAAAGTATGAATTTTTTGTTAATAGTGAGACAAAACCTTTTTCGCCAGGTGACTGTTTTTAGGGACATGCAGGGGACTGTTTTTTGAACATCATAAAAACGTTTTCTATGTAATAAACTTTATTTTACTGGATATTGTAAGATAAAGAAGAGTTGCCCAGTTTACAAAGAAATACCATGACCAAATCTTTGATAAAAGCAACGTCAATATTCATTTCATAACAACGGAAAAACTATTAAACAACGCTTTATATAACTTTCTATAGAAACTGTTTTACTTGGTAACATTTTACCTGCCATAGTCACATTCTTTTATAGTACATTTACTATTTTATACTACTTATCAACAGTTTAAATTATATTACAATAATAAAAGTAAGTGACTCATTATTCACTTTACTTGGTAAATAATAAAACAATAAAACATGAAGACCTAGGGGGTCACTGGCGAGGCTAAACTAAATTTTTATAAGAATTATACCTGCTGAGTTCCTGAAAGGCTGATATCACACATCTATCATTATGTAAATAGTCATGGATTAAATCAGTAAATAACGGAAATTAGCTTAATGATATAATAATTTAAAATAGTGACTGCATAATATACCATACCTACAATATTTTTTAGCAAAAAATAATTAAATTGAACTGGTACTCAGGTTGCTTAGTGGATTAACAAGTTATAGTTAAGTCTAATTTACGTTATTGGGTATCTATATGCCGCACTCACATGGCGTAATTGTCCATTTCATGAACTGAATGTCCAGTTCCTGAAGTGGAACCAGATAGTGTAATAATATTTTATTTCACCATCTGGACAATATTTTTGTCCAGTTCATGAAATAGAAATACCATTTTTCCACTTGGTGAAACGAAACGGTATTACAGCACCTAGACACAAAAATCATCCATTTCCTATGCTATATATTTGGCATTTATCTATTTACTGTAATATGACCCAACATTTTTCGTTAGTTATGGTTAGTTGTGGTTAGTTTTCGTGCAATGTTGATTAAGAAGTGTATAAAAATTATCGTTGATATTAAACATTTTTGCTTTAGTAGTTCAAGATAATATTCATGCCATTCAAAACACCGACGACTGATTGTTTCACTAAGTGGACAAATGCCAAATATACAGTACTGGAACTGGATGATTTTTGTATCCAGAAATTATACCTTTGTTTATTTTGGGAATGGTTTGCTTGGTTCATACCTATCGTACCACACAAACAATTCACCGGACTTGTTTATGCTTTAAATTTGAAATTAAAATCTGTAATAATTTCAAAGGTAAGTACAGTAAATAAAATAATATTTCATTTTCCACAGCAAGCTAATTACTTATTAATAAACCCTGGTAAAATATTTTATTTAAAATTTAGTTTTGAAATGGGAACTCATTAAACGGTAAGTCTTGAAACTCTTTAATTGCAACCATATAAAAACGAATAATTTAATCTGGACATAACTTGTCAAAATTGGTATGTCAAAGCAAAAGGAACCTTCGTGACTTTTTTTATTTAATACTTGGCCTTACAATCTGTAATTAAAGATATCATATTCACACATCCTTCAATGTAAGCAAACTCCCTTTTAATAATGAAAATTTGTTGCCGCTTTAATATTTTAATTCCAGACACCCTGTAATTTCAGACCGACCAGGTTCAAAGTCTTTTTATTCTGTTTTCCTCTCTTTCTACAGCACGTGTTTTATTCCGAAGGGAACAAACCTCCCTTAACGTGATCAAGAGGGTTTAAGGCTTTCTCTTTCTGATGCAGAAAGGGCGCACGTAGGAGCGAGGCGGGGTTAAACTTTGATAACTTTACAGGGGATGATAAGCCCTAAAAAATTAAATGGGGTTCGGGAGACCGAGGAATGGCATTTGTTAGTTGTAAATTTAAATTGAAAAAAATCTGGTCTGAAAGGGCTTACTTGCCTTGTTTTATTTAACACTGACTTAAAACACCAATAGTTTTCTACCACAAAATAATTCTATTTGTATAGTGTGGCTCAATCAGGAAAATTATTAAAATAACGCAAAATTTTTATTTTTTGTTTTGTTTGAATTACTGAATTTTTACAAAAAAAAAGACTGCAGTTTTGTAGTAATTTTTAAACTGAATGAATACGATACGTTTCAATAAAAATTATTTTGTATTTAATTTTAGTAACAACAGAATTACTTTAATTCATATAAGAAACTTGCGATTTAAATTAAAAAATAGAATAAGGTAACAATAAATACCTGAAAGGCCATAACACAAAAAGTCAATATTCTGCGAAAGTCTAGCATTTATTACTATTTTTCATACATATTGTTGAAGTAAAACACATGTTATATTAAAAAACAATTCTAATAATTCTGATGTTCAATGTAGCCACAAGACTTTGAGAGATTTTTACTTTTTGTGCCTTGACATTTAAGGTATTTATTATTACATTTTTTTAAATTTCTAATTAAAATAGCATGTTTCTGATATGAATTAAATTAATATTGTTGTTACTCAAAATGAATGCGAAACCCTTTATATTAAAATGCATCGAAAAAATAAGATGCTTTCAAAAACGAACTAGGTAATAGTTAACGTCTTCCATTGAGAAAATGTTAATTTTATGCCGTATCTTTTTTGTTTTAATATTTTTTTTTAATACGAGGAAAGTCACAAATACGGTCCTATTCACTCCTCGTTTGCTGACAATTTACCTTAAATAAATGCTTTGCTGGTGGTTTCATTCACATGAACATGTTCTTACGCCCAACCATTTGTCAAATTACAGTTTCCCAGTTTTAACAGACGCGTAAAAAGTATATTTTTATACGATTTTTCATATTTAATTTTTTAGTATCAATATTTATTATTCCTTTTAATATCAGTCCAGAGTGACCCAGTAGTTTCGTCATATAAAAGTAAACATTTGGCTACTTTTGCAAATAAGTTTTTACTTTACAGCGAAATTAAAAAAACTGGTCAAAAGCAGATGGGCTTAGTGTGACATTAAAGTGAGTTAAAATTTTACTATTTTTATTTTTTTGCCTTTTTTTTGTTTGTAAACGTGCATCTACTAGCATACTGAGTATTGTTTTCCAACTTTTAGAGATACCCTGTTTGTGATCTTGTTAAAATCTACCCATTATCTTTATACAGGATGTTTAAAAAAACATAGGACAACGCTTAATGGGACATTCTCTTGACAAAAATAAATATTATATAAACATAGATCTAAAACTGCCCCATTTTTAAGATACAGGGTACAAAAGAAAAAGTTTCGGAATTGCATTTTTTCCTTATTTTTAAATTAGGTTTTTCGATTTGAATGCAACTTGGTATAGTTAGAGCACTGACCAAAATATACATATCTTTTGATGAGAAACATCTTTTTACTATTATTTAGTCACACATTTCTTGTTATTATTATTATTAATGACTTAAGTACCATGTATCAAATTATTAATAATATTTAAACCAAAAAAGTAATTACGAAATAATGTTTAAAAATTAACAATCAATCAATAGGCGTAGTTTAGTCAATGTTTTCGCTGTACCAAGTTGCACTCAAATAAAAAATGGTAATTTAAAAACAAGGAAAAAAATGCAGTTCTAAAAATTTTCGTTTACATCCTATATTTTAAAAATGAGGCCGGTTTGGAGATATGTTTATTTTCTTATGTTTTTTGAAACACCCTGTATATAGTAGTGTATATTAAAAAAAGCAATATTAGCAGTTTATACTGGAACTTTTTTAACAAAATGTTTTTTTAATAATTGGTATATCATATGAATGAATTAATGAATATAATACAACAAACAAATGAACAAAATTTAAAAGGAATAACAAATGATATATTTAATACAGTCAACAAGAAAGTTCAAGTACAAAACCAATGATCGTTTTTATGAAAAAACATAGAATACGATGCTGCCTTGTTTTAGAACAACTAACTTTCAAAAAAATATAAAATATAAACTTTGGCATTGGTCTACACTACCAATGCATATTCTGAAAAAAACTTCTAAACCTTGTCCTAATATGACTTTACACTTTCTTTGTTAATAGTGTAAGAAAATAAATTTTATATTTCTTCCAATCTACTATCAAATAAAATCTTACCCGCTTCTTTCCTTTGGTACAATTAAATAAAGGATTCTTACCTGCAACAAAAATAAATAGCATTATTAAATATTTTATAAGTAATTAAAAGTGTTTTTTATAAAAATAACAACAACCAAGTGAAGTATGATTGAATTAACTTACAAAGTTGATTCCTGTAGCAGTAAATAAAATAATGTAAAAAATAATATATTAAAATATGTTACGAATCCTAGTTGCGCGTATTATATAACATATTTAAAGAAAATTTGTTTGGTTTTCCCGCAAGCTGAAAAATCAATTTGAAAAATAGTTTTAAAAAGTTGTTAAAGAATTAAAAAAGTTATTCACGTTTCGATAACAAATCGAACACCAATTTTAAGATATGGAAAAGAAAAAAATATATATAAATTGCTTTTTCAAAGGTATGGAAATACCAACGAAAATTTTAATTTACGTATAACCTAATGTCACCAATGACAGATCAATAGATCTGATCTTATTTATCACATATGTTCCAAATTACAGTTCAATAAGACATTACGATACGAATAATTAAAAATATTTCTAAGAATTTCAATAATTTTTAAACAGAAATAAGAGGCAGTTTAATCGTCATTTTGACAATACAAACATTGTAGCTTGAAATGCTAGCAGTATTTGCAGTTATTACACTCTTAATTTCTCTTCAAAAAACATTTTAAAGAGATGAGCTCTGACAGTGGAGATGATGATCCCGACAATATTTTGGAATAGGCAAAACAATTTCACTTATTGTTAATCTTTTACCAGTAAAATCCCAAAAACAACACGAAAAAGAATATCCTGGTTTGGAAAACTAAAACTATACACAGTAAAAAAAATTACGAAAGACTAGGTCCTTGTGTTCTCCTCTGACCGAGCCAAAACTTTAAAACCTTAATCACTTTGGAGTGACAGTTTTGCTGATTGTGACAATAATTATTTTTCTTTTCCTTCTTTGGAAGAAAGGTAAATAACTTTTCTATCTAGGAAGAAAATGTGGTACTTGTCTTCCCCAAACCAGAAAGGAAAAGAACAAACAGTAGGAAAAACAATTTTTTAGCTGCTTAAAATTTGGGCACAAAATTTTGATAAGTTTGTAATATGCATTTTTTTATAGTGATCTACTACTACTACCGCAAGAAATAGTTCTTCTTGATTAACCTTCATGGACCAAAATTCAAATAAACGTATTTATCTTTATAATCGTAAAAGTAACCATAACCATCGCCAAGACACATGATGCTACTAATAAGAGTACTAATTGTCGGCATGTATTTAAGTGTCGACATAAGTGACCCTAATTATAATTTGGATAATGGTAATGGTACATTTTCTGCTTAATATGCACACAAAAGATATTAGAAATTAACAATATTGTTAATTTCTAATATCTTCTGTATAATATACATAAATTAACTAAATAAATTAGTCTCCAGAAACCTGGCGTGGGACAGTACATTTTTAAAATAATTCCAATGAATACATGACCATAAAAGAACTGGTACACGTGTTTCTTATTAAGTTTATTAGGCATCGAAACAAAGCCTTGCAGGACATAAATCTTAAAACCAGCGTATGTCTATAAATTTCTTTGCTGAAGGTGAAGGTGTTTTACCGCTTTGTTCTACTTCTCTAGCGTGTTGGATAATTTTTGGTTCAAATCAGATAGTTACGTAAAATTAAGTGCAGTGCCAATTTTAATTGACTGAAACGTCCAACGATGGAAGTAAATGTATTGGGTGTATGCAATCAATTATGCAGATTTGCAGTAAATTTGATATTTAAAATTTGATATCATTTTTTAAATAATTTTGATCTTTTGCTATCAATAGTAATCTTGGCTGGATCATATATTACTCGATTATAAAAAAAACTCTTTGAATCAGCTTTCGATTAAATAATGGGTTTTCTAAGAGCTATAAATAGAAATGAAAACAAATGTTATTTCGTGACAATGGTATTTAGTTTAATTTAATAATTTAATTACGACAAATTACACGTTTTAAGACCCTCTCATTATTATTTAAAAATTTTAATAAAATTACACAGGTTCACATAAAAAAAGTGGCGGGTCAGACTAGGATTTTCTGGAGATTTTTTCGCTGAAGAGAGCGAAATATGTAAATGACAAACAGGACATCAAAAAATTAAAATATACAAAACCTTTATTAAAATTTTATAATTATTTTAAATTCAACTATTATTTTAAACAATCTTTATATTACACTTTTTTTTATATCCTTAAAATTAACACTTCCGTATAGTAAAATATATATATATATATATATATATATATATATATATATATATATATATATATATATATATATATATATATATATATATATATATATATATATATATATATATATATATATATTAAAAAAAAAATTTATAAAATTTTTTTTGAAAAAAAAAAGTTTTTAAAAATTTTTTTCCTGGTCCGATTTTGCATTCCATACTTCGCGAGACGCAGAAAATTTGGCTTCAAGGTATGTAATTTTTAAATTTTAATTTTTTTAATGATTATATATTAAAAAAAAAATTTGTAAATAATAATTTAAATTTTGTCGCCCTGTTTTTAAATTTATTTATTTTTTACATATATTTTGTCTGTGATAATAACCTAAAATTGATTTAAAAAAAAAATTATTTTTTACAGGTGGTCTCCATATTTTAACTTATTTTATATTTCTATTTTAGAACATTATATCTTGAAAAATCCCCAAACATGAGGGTGAAACGTTGAAGTATGTTGTTTTATTAACGGGTTGCTTATGTTTTTAAGTAAAATTAATTTCTATTTTTATATAATTTTAATAAAAATATTATTTCATGATGGTTTTTAAAAATAATATATAAATATCTTTATTCTGATAAAAAAACCAAATAATTTTTGCTTTATATTGTAAAAAAAATGTTTTGTTTAGAAAAAAATATTTTTTATTTTATATATTCTGTATTAGGTTCTAATAAATTATTATATGGTTTTAAATCTAAACGTTCCTAAAGCAGCCTTCACCTAGCGTGCTAATATGCAAATCCTTAAGCATATTATGAATTTATATTACTTGTTAACACGAAAAGGGGTGAACTTAAAAGTCAGTTGCTGAGCCTTGAAAATAATCTAGCATTGTTATTCTGGGGTCTGGTGACTAGAAATGCAAAGGAGTACTACGATATTTATCAAACAAAATCTTTTTTCCCGCATAAAGGCGTATGCGCTGGAAAACGTTTACAAAATAGTTAAAAGTATTTTTTATTAGTGTTGGGATCGCTCGAGTAAAAAAATACTCGGGTACTCGAGCAATTTATATGAGTGATAAAAAATCGATGATAAATGTTACGGTAATCAAAAATATCGGTGCTTTCTCTACCTAAAAGCGATATGGGATACAATGCCGGATCTGTACTTATCCATATCCATAACACATAACTCTGGTAATAATTAACCTTTTCTAACATATATTTAAAGATAAGGGTTTCTGATTTTTAATTTTAATTTAATAATTTAAGCACTTGCGACCCTTTAACTTGCATCATTCCGTAATTTTACTTTTAACATTTTAGTCAGGCCAGACTATAATATGTTCGATCAAGTTTCTGCAAGCGATAACTAACGAACGATTCCGATTATTTTGCGAGCAGTTCTGCCTTTGAGTCAAGCGTCAAGCGAAAAAGGACTCGAGTAGTTGAGTGATATTCGATTATTCAAATTGCTTGAGTTCAAAGTACTCGATTTTATAAATTATTTAGTTATGGTATTACTATTTTTTCTGCTTTATTTACTTTTTTTAAAGGTACAGGATTATTTACCAAGGAACTAAAAAGGGTCAAGTCTGTGGCATTAATTACATTAAAAAATATTGAAAACATTCGTGTTTTCTATGTTTTTTTTTTGTTAAAATTAAAATAATTTAAAAAAATATATAAATAAAAACAAAAGAGATATGACATAAAATTAACATTTGCCAAATGTTGTACCTTATTTATTGCTTTTTTTAAAGCGTCTTATTTTCCGTTTCTTTTTTTGACCCATTTTAATAAAAAGAGATTGTGTATTAATTTTTAGTATAAGCAAAAATATAATTACATGCTCTACAATTACCAATAGTGGTCCGGGTAAATCTGTAATTCAACGTTAAATTATTTTGGAAGGTCATAAATCGGAATAAAATCTTTGGTCTTCGCTTTAGAAACAGATCAAATACCAAGTGTCTGAAAGAAAATAGTGGATCCCCATTTTTTTACTTCCCCAAGCAGAAAATGATTTTAAAATTTTTTTCCACATTTAACGGTATATTTGGGTTTTTTGGGCCACTAAATATCATATTTGAAAAATGATATTAAAAATTACATTTAAGGGCTCGAAAGGGCTAAATTTACCCTTTTTATCTCTACGCCCCAAAAACATACATTTTGCTAAAAAGTTTTTTTCCATTTTTAATGAAACATATATGTTTTTTGGGCCACTGAATTCAAATATGATATAATAAATTACATTAGAGGGCTTAAAGGGGCTAAATTCACCTTTTATTGCCCTTGGCACTCCTAAAATATATATTTGCAAACAGCTCTTTTAAGCCTCAAATGTAATTTCTAATATTATATTTAAATTCAGTGGCCCAAAAACCTATATGTATCATTAAAAATGGGAAACAAACGTTTTTAGCGAAATATATGTTAAAGGGTGTGGGGTGTTAAAAAGGGTAAATTTAGCCCTTAAATATAATTTCTAATATCGTATTCAAATTCAGTGGCCCAAAAAACCTATATGTAACATTAAAAATGGGGAATTGTTATGTTTATAGTGAAATGTATGTCTTAGGGACGTAAGGAGTAAAAAAGGGTGAATTCAGCCCTTCTTAGCCATTAAATTTAATTTATATTATCATATTCAAATTCAGTAGCCCAAAAAACCTAAATGAACCATTAAATTTTGGAAAAAGAAACGTTTTTTAAATTATTTTATGTTTGGGGGTGAAAAAATGGGGCAAAAAACACCCCTTTTCGTAGGATACACTATTTTTTTCCGACACTTTGTAGTTGATCTGTTTTTTAAGAGAATGCAAAGGTTTCATTTCGATTCATGACCTTCCAATATCATTTCTAGATTTGACGTGTTTTTTAACAGATTTATCGGAACTATAAAAAATATTTAAGAAATGCTTGACTTTGACAAAATATCGGCATTTATTTTACTGTTTTGGTATTTAAAATTTTACCCAAAATTCCCACTGTGGTTATAAAAATACTCCCTTACCATTAAAACAATGTCATCCAGACAGAATCTTCATAGTCTAAGATTCGAAATGGAAACAACCATACCAATCTGCCAACCAAATGAAAGGATATCAAATCTAGTATGTAGACAAATGTATAGCAAATGGCTGCCTAAAAAATATGGTCTAGACTATGATTTACTATAACAAAAAAAATGTTTGACTATACCCTGTATATTGCCAACTTTTAATTTTTTGTAACTACATAACAGAAGTAATATAACACCTAATTTTTATTTGTTATTTCATAAACAAAGCTTTTGGAGAAGCTACAGGAAAAAAAATAGTGATATATCAGTACTGGGCATGTAAAAAAAATATAATTATACAAAGGTATCTAAAAATTATTATTTTTTAATTAATTATACCAATTTAAACCGTACACAACACGCGGTATTTGCCAACGGTCACCCATCAAATTACTAAACATACTTAAAGAAAAATAATAAATCTTTTATAAAGCAGTAAAATGTGTATATTAAATTTTGTCCCTAACAATAAAGCGGTATTAGGTTTTAATTTTGTCGTTGCTTTAAACAAGATAAAGGCTTTTCTTCCGCCTTTGAGAATTACTAATTATAATCCTTCATTCCGGCCAATTAAGTCAGAAGCTTTTGAGGTCATACCCACAGGACATACGCTATTTGGAACTATGTAATTTAGGGGTATTTTGGGAATATCCCTTACTTAGATACAAATTAGCGCCGTTTCGTAAACTTAAAAAATATGTACATTATTTCTCTGAAATATTTTTAAATTTTTATGTAAAGTAATTTAAAAAAAAGTTACATGCTTCAGAAATCCTTATGCCAGAACTGCGCATTTGTTCCTCGGAGGATTTTCTCAATGCGTATGCCTGTCATAAGAAAACCTCAATTTTACCACTTAATTTTTTAAAATAGTATTATTTTATTTTTTTTTTGTTTTTTTTACACAAACAAATTCATGGGCTACTTAGAGTTTAAATAAGCAAGAATTTTTACCATATCAAAACTTACACATCTAACTATGTAGTTAAAGCCGCGAGCAAAAGACAATTTACGTATACGAAATTTTACAGCGTTCGTTTGCTTATATATTCAAAAAAAAATTACGAAGATTGGCACAACCTTTCACTTTATGAAATGCATTAAACGCTGACCC